>JBAIZL010000008.1:43111910-43119410 GCA_036971475.1 Prosapia bicincta
AACTGTTACTGCTTAACCCAGAAACAACTCCAAGCATAACGTTTAAACGTTTACACACTAATGAAGATCGCCACAGAGCGATTGAAAACATTCTGTCTCAGTAAGTTTATACAAATTTATACAAAGTTAGAGTTCAAATAGTCGTAAATAAATGTAAAGTTATTAATTATGTTTGTTGATTTGCTTAGGATTAGCATGGCCTCGCTTAATTCAAAGAAAAAAGAAACTACCTTGGATCAAAACTAATTTAGAGCATTACAACGGAGAAGAACACACATTTTGGTAAGTTCATAATAGGTTTAGGTATTTTAAAAAAATTAATATGGATGATTTCTGTTTAGAAGTGCTGTGGAATGTTTGTAATATCACCATTCGCAGGAGCTTAACAGTGTAATTATTTCTAAACATTATAAGCAAAACTTGCTATTACCCTTGTCAATTTATCATCATTGAATTATTATCAATGACTGAATAATTATCATTATTGACGGTAAAATTAGTACTGTTTTAGGAATGTTATATTTGTCACCGCTGGTGTAATCACGGTTTATGAAAGAACTTTTTAATATGAACTTCACACTTTGAATAAATTTATTGTTAATAAACAACTATGGAGGTGGTATAACTCTTCTAAAAATTAAGCTTTCTTAAAATTTCCCAACGGACACATCAAGCTGGATGTAAAGGAGGGAAAGAAAATCCTAAACTAAAAACTGACATATCTGTTTACCTTTTTCTTGAAAAAAAACGAACATTTGCCGTGTTCCAAGACTGGCAAACTCTTAGCAACAGCCAATCCATGACGGGAATATGTAAATATATGCCGCCCATTAGCGACTGCCGTCTACCTTTCTCCGTGACAATGTTTGTGTAACCAAAACCAGGAAGTACTAAAACTATTCTAGAATGCAGTAGGCAATCTGGCATTGACATTACAAATAACAATGCTCTCCGACTACGGCTGCTAGCATTAGTGGGCCTACTGTTACCAATGCCATCCATATCTGGCTGAGAAGAGAAAGTATTGGAAGTAGATTCTATCTAGTTTTAATATATATATTTATACCATCTAGTTTAGCTATATTGAGATCCCTTACTATTTGGGTTATTTAGATGGTGTCGCACTGCTACCTGGTGTTGCATTACAATGTAGTTTATCTAGGCAAGGTGTGGAACTTATCTGCTTGGTACATGGGAAATCAACATATTTTTCTTCACGCGCGGTTAAAGCTACTAACCGCATTCGCATGTGAGACGGAGAGCTCTCGCTAGATGATGGCTGCCAGGTAGAGTGCGCAAACTTTGGGAGCCCAGACCCGTAATTTAAAAAACAATCTAGTTGAAGTTGAATAATTATACGGTTTATCTAGGTTTTGCATTACCGTCCGGTTTATCTAGGTCTTGCACTACCATCTGGTTAATCTAGACGGTGTTCAATACCATCCGGTTTATCTAGATCTAGATGGTGTTGCATTACCATCTGGTTATTTTAGATGGCGTTCTTTTACCATCTGGTTTATCTAGAAAGTGTTGCATTACCATCTCGTTTATCTAGATGGTTTTGCATAGCCATCTGGTTTATTCAGATGATGTTTAATTACCATCCGGTTTGTCTAGATGGTGTTGCATCACCATCTAGTTCATCTAGACTGTTGCATTACCATCCAGTTTGTCTAAATGCTGTTGCATTACCATCAGGTTTGTCTAGATTGTGTTGCATTATCATCAGGTTTGTCTAGACGCTGTTGCATTACCATCTGGTTTGACTAGACGCTATTGCATTACCATCCGGTTTGCCTAGATGGTGTTGGGTTGCCATCCGATTTATCTAGATGGTATTTCATTACCACCTGGTTTATCTAGATGGTGTTCCATTACCACCCGGCTTGTCTCGATGGTGTTGCATTGCCATCCGGTTTATCTAGATGGTGTTCCATTACCACCCGCTTTGTCTAGATGGTATTGCATTGCTGGTGTTCCATTACCACCCGGTTTATCTAGTTGGTGTTCTATTACCACCCGGTTTGTCTAGATGTCTTGCATTGCCATCCGGTTTATCTAGAAGGTGTTCTATTACCACCCGGTTTATGTAGATGGTGTTCCATTACCACCCGGTTTGTCTAGATGTTATTGTATTGCCATCCGGTTTATCTAGAATGTGTTCCATTACCACCTGGTTTATGTACATGATGTTCCATAAGAATCGCATATATAAGCATGTACATGATTATTATTTCCATAAGCATTGTAAATGATTGAAAGATTGAGAGTTTGTATAATTCGGCAGTCTAATCCTGCAAACTTGTGCCAAAATCCTTTAGTTTTCCCAGAGACCAGGGTTTTGATAAAGTTTTACCTTAATCTAACCTATATTCATGACCTTTCCACATCCTCCATGCGTCATTATTAGTTAACTCGACCGATCGTTCTAAAAAACCGTAAGGCCGGTCATCCACTGGATCCGACTACAAGGGACTAAGCGATCTCGTTTCTTCTGACGACCATGTTTCAAGCTACGCTACTACGCGGGCGAGGTCGTCCACAATAAGGGACTTCGAGTGAGTAAGTGACTGTCAGTTCACCATAGGTATCTGTGAACTGTGCAGTATACTATCGTGTGAGTTCCCCGTTGTATATTTTGGAAAACCCCTACCTTATTCGGTGTTGGATAGAAACCCATGAAAGAACAAACTGTAGTTGCGAAGTCCAGCTATAGAAAGAATGTTAATGGTAGAAATCCTACGACGTCAGCGGAATGGTAGGCAAAAGTTCTTCAAATATTACACGAGGGGTTCAAACACATTTTATAACCTTTTTAATGTTTAGAGCCATCACTCACTATATGTTCGAATTTAAGAAGGCAACAACTGTATAATGCTTAAGTGTGACTCTTGGATAAACGAAATTAAATTTAATCTAACATTTTGATGAGTGAAAATTTTTACTCATACAGAAAAGATTTGACAATATCTGTTTATAAATAATATTCGAGCTGGCTTGTGAGTGGAAGTTATAATTAAAGAATAAATATGCTACAACTCACAAATTTGTGAGTTGTAGCATATTTATTCTTTAATTATAATATCTGTTTACATTATAAGACCGGGCTAGCCGCTAGAAATATGTTACTCATTTTATCGACAACGTTTCACATAAATACTTTTAAAATCTTAACCTAAAATTTTAAGAAATAATAACAAGAAACATCCTTACTCATGTACATTAAAAAGTACTGTATGCCATTTCAAAGTGTTTGTATCGAACTGCTTTAAAACGTGACCAGCCGGTCAAATGTCCTCAGCATCCGGTTTATTTATGATACGATTGATTATTCAACATAACAGAGGCGTCTATTCTTGCCCGCTGGCGACTATTCTCGTATAATTCTCGTATTTACATTTGCTATCTACGATCTTACCTTGCATCGTCCGCGGGGCACGAGAAATAATGCGTCAGTGTATTGGCTGTCAGTTTCAACAAACACGTTAAACAAACTGCCGTAAATAAACTACTGTCAGGCCTGGCTATGAATATCCTTCATAACTATTCAATCAGCTGTTTGAAGAATAATGTAAAACAATAGCCGAAATGCTTAAAACGCCAGTGTGGATAAAATATACGGGAAGACAAATGAAATCCTCCACACTGATAAATTCACTAAAGCGTCACTGAATATTTCAACATCGCTATTGCTAACAAAAAACGTTTATGGCTGAAGGCTTGCATGTTACAATGCGTGAATGTCAGGAATTTAAATCTGGCAGAATTAATAGCCATTTGATTGCAATGGGCGTAAGCATAGTGCAACTTCTAGTGGTCATAACGAAACTGAGGTAGTTTGTCGTCTGTTAAGTCGAAACATTCGCATCTTATTGCAATTCCAATCTCGTAAGAGAATTGATTCTTTTAAAATTCTTTCGTGTACTACAATTGTGGAACAAAGAATTTATTATGTGTTTGGTTAACTGATTTATATATTTGGTTATAGATACCATATGTAGGACGATGGTAATAGTACAACCATGGGAATGGTAATGGTCTACTCAACCACGGAGGTATAGAGGATAAACACTTCGTTAAGAAGTACTTACTAGCCAACGCCCACCCTTGGCAGGTTAGCCATTTGGCGGCGCGCTGACCAGCAGAGGCAGGCGATGTACCTGTAGTTATCTTCTTCATCCACAGGGTTGGCTGCTAGGCCCGGACACTGGAGTAGGCGTGTTGCGTCAATCTTATGGTGTTGGCACAGCGTAAAGGCCGCATCTGTGCTTAAGCCGATCCTGTTTATTTAATATTTATTATCAACCCGGGAGGTAACTCTTATATGCAAATTTATTTCTTCTACGGAGCTGGAGAGGATACTTACAACGCTACTTACTAGGTAGAGGCCAGGCTTATTCAGAAATCAGGGAAAACATTTCCCTTTATTTAGTGCACGGTTTCTCAATGACCCACGCTTGGTAGGAAGTGGAAATATGTCAGATATACGACTTTACGTATGCATGCCTCAACAACACCAGGGAAAAACTTGACATTTTCATAACCCTACCATATGCAAAATTAAAATAATTTATCAGTTACATTTTACGACGAAGTCTGGCATAAAGACATCAACTTTCCGTGGTGAGTGTAATCTGTTGCAGTAAAGCGTAATCGCGTTTAGAACGAAGCTGTGCAAACTGATTGCGCGAACGAGAAATTGTTTTAAATTGCACAACAGCACAATTATGGATGCATTATTATAACCTTCATATCACCGAGGTAAATATTTAAAATATTTACTTAAAATCTCACTAAACACTAGTTTATTCATACAGGCTAGTTTTGGTGACGATGCAATCTTCATCAGTCATTGGTTAATACTAACCAAATACCTTTAATACACTATCCTCTTATCTCTATATCTTTAGAAAACCACAGAAACGCGGTGAAAATGCGAAATGAATAAATAAAAATATTCAACTCATTCAAAAGGAAGGTTTAAAAATGTTTAAGTTAAATACCGAAACAGTAACTGTGTATGTATACACACACTGTATGTGTGTATGTGTGTGTGTGTGTGTGTGTGTGTGTGTGTGTGTGTGTGCGCGCGCGCGCGCGCCAGTATTGTGCGTGCGTGTGCGTGTGTGTGCGTGAGCGCGCGGGTGTGTGTGTATGTGTGAGTCTGTGTGTGTGTGTGTGTGTGTGTGTGTGTGTGTGTGTGTGTGTGTGTGTGTGTCTGTGTGGGTGTGTGTGTGTGCGTGCGCGCGCCCGTGTGTGCGTGCGTGCGTGTGCGTGTGTGTGCGCGCGCTTGGGTGTGTGTATGTGTGAGTCTGTGTGTGTGTGTATGTGTGAGTCTGTGTGTGTGAGTGTGTGAGTCTGTGTGTGTGTGTGTGTGCGCACGCGTGCGTGCGTGGGTGTGCGTGTGTGTGTGTGCGCGCGTTCGCGAGCGTGTGTGCGCGCGTGTGTGTGCGTGAGTGCGCGCCTGTGTGCGCGCGCGTGTGTGTGTGTGTGTGTGTGTGTGTGTGTGTGCGCGCGCCTGTGTGAGTGCGTGCGCGCATGCGTGTGCGTATGTGTGCGCGCACGTGTGTATGTGTGAGTCTGTGTGTGTGTGTGTATGTGTGTGTGTGTGTGTGTGTGTGTGTGTGTGTGTGTGTGTGTGTGTGTGTGTGTGTGTGTGTGCGCGTGCGCGTGGGTGTTAATTCTGTAAATTAAAAAACATACTGAGGATTTTATCACCCATGACGATCTACGATAATATAAAAACACTTTATTTATTATATGTTATACAACTATTCTTCTAGCTTAGCTTGTAGGGTTATGTTAAAACAAACAAAAACATAAACAAAACTCACAAATTAATCATTTATCAACTTATACGCGTTTCAATGACAAATTCATCATCATCAGTGAGTGTTGCTTCTACAAACTTCAACTTACAACTAGGGTGAAAATAAGGTTACACTTCCATTTTAATACAGTATGCGTTGCCACGGCCACCTGTCAAAACAACAGTTATTAACCCTACTTTAAACATGATACATCAAAGAGAAATTGTATACCTAAATCAATAATTACAATATAATTTTTAACCATACAACATAATTACATATAAACAAAATAGATAATTAATATTTCAGTTTATTATTATTTCAAGATTTTAACCAAAAAGTTACAACAAAATTATCTTGTGCTACACAAATTCAATAATATAGAATTTTGAATAGGGCCTGACTCATTTACAATATTATTTTTATTCCTATTAATATACAAAGTTTGCCATGCATCCAATTCACTACACTTAACAACGGTTTTTAACAAGGTTACATCGTCTACTTTAAATTCATGCTCTTTCACTAAACAATAACTGGCCAACACAGATTTTCCTGGTCTGTTATATTTAACGAGGGAAAAATGTTCTTTAGCCCTAGTTTTAATATTTCTTTTTGTTTGACCTATATATTTCAGAGGACACTTGTTACACTTCAGGCAGTAGATTCCTGACTTTTCTTCATTAATTATCTCGTCTTTGTGGTTCCCTAACAACTGCTTTAGGTTATTTGCAGTAGCAATTGTAACGTTCAAATTACTATTTTTTGTCTAGAAATTTTCTAATTTTACTAAACAGTGTGGATGGTGTTTCATTTTTACCCATTTTTTCTTTTTTATCTCTTATTAACATACTTCTCTGATTTCTTATTGTCTTTTTTATCACCTTTTTGTGGATTTCATCGATAAACACTTAACTGTATCCATTGAACCTTGCTACACTATAAATGTAACTCAGCTCACTTTTATAAATCCCTCTCTGCCTTTATCAGAGGAAAATTATGTATTATATGTTAGTAATGAAGAATCTGTTAAACTTGTATATTCAAGTAAATCAGTAAAACTGAAGAAGATGGACAAATAAATCGGAAACGTTCTGCTCCAGTAAGCTTTTTATAAATTTATACATTTCGCAAATCTTAAACTGGTTTCGTAAAATATGTTACAATAAAATGCTATTGTAATTAATGTCTTTTTACTGTTTAAGGACTTGGTGTTGTCTAATATTTTTACTTTCGTTTAGTGTGATAAATTCAGATGCTGGCAAATATGTAAACCTCGTGTGCTTTCAGGCGTTACTTGAAGCTATTAGAGTTAGTTTGCTTATATTTGTTCTCGTTTTATTAACTCCTGAATAATATAAAATTGTTCCGTAATAGTTTACTGTTACTATATTTCATTTTGTAAAGAACCCCTTAGAATGCTCAAGGAGTAATATTTTAAATGTTTTTCACTTCAAATAAGGTAAAGGGTAGTCTGAAAAGTCACGTGGGTACTGCCCGATGTTGGTTTTGTATTTATTTATTAGAAAGACACCCCTTAATAATTATTACCGACTGACGGCCCTAGGATAACCCCGCAAATAAATGAATGTTTGAGAGCAATCCCAGCTATTACGATCTGCAATACATTTCCCTTCCTAATCTTCTGACCTCTATTCCGGTTGTGCTACACGACTCACAAACAACGCTA
>JBAIZL010000008.1:43126910-43156910 GCA_036971475.1 Prosapia bicincta
GAAAATATTGTGGGTAATCATTCGTATCGTCTTGAAGTTGTTGAATATACAAATCATGACCAGAACCAGCAATATTTTGTATTTTTTACGTCCTATAGCAGTATAATAAAAGACTACTCAAAGAAACAGAAACACAAAGTATACAAAAAAAAAATAATTATTATTTAAATATGATAGCACTCTTGAGAAACGCATACACAACACAACAAATACTGCTGGCAACTGAGAAACTGAGCAACGAGTTTACAGCATGCCGTGACCGGAGCAACTCAAGTTTACGTTGCGTTCTGTATGTCCGCAGCCTAACTGATAATTAACCTAAACTCTATTCAGTAGTCAAGTCAGTGTTTAAACTAACCTTACAAATTGAAAATGCGAGGGAGGATGTTCATCATATTTTATTTATCGACCTATCTAAATCTAAATTATCTTGGCGTAACAATATTCATAATTTTGTTTACTGTACTTTACTTGTTTACTCGGGATTACAAAAAATGTTGAGAAATTCTACGTAGAAACACTTTTTTAAAGACGATTTCTTTTTAATTACCTGTGAAAATGTAGTTATCTCCCTTCACTCAGGTTAAAAGCAGGCCTATTCCGAGTAAGCCATGAGGTTCCTACTCTCAGTACAGATCATTATACCTCTACATTAGTCTTATCTAATTTCCATCTACCATTCATTACACTTCTTTCCTTAGAGTAGAAACTTATTATGGCCCTGATAAAGAGTAATACTCCAAGTTTACTTTATGTCATCATTCCATCTGTATCTAGTGCAAGAGATTTGTGTCCCTACCGTAATCCAACCCACATTCGCAATCCTCCCTTTATCCCTTTCCTTACATCAGATACACAATTTTATCAGATAAAGAGTGGGCCTACTTTATGTCATCATTCCTCTTATCCAGTACAAGGTGTTTGTGTCCCTACCATAATCCAACCCACATTCGCAATCCTCCCTTTATCCCTTTCCTTACATCAGACACACATTTTTATCCGATAAAGAGTGGGTCTACTTCATGTCTTCATTCCTCTGTATCTAGTGCAAGGGGTTTGTGTCCCTACCATAATCCTACCCTCATTCGCAATCCTCCCTTTATCCCTTTGCTTACATCAGACACACATTTTTATCCGATAAAGAGTGGGTCTACTTCATGTCTTCATTCCTCTGTATCTAGTGCAAGGGGTTTGTGTCCCTACCATATGCCTACCCTCATTCGCAATCCTCCCTTTATCCCTTTGCTTACATCAGACACACATTTTTATCCGATAAAGAGTGGGTCTACTTCATGTCTTCATTCCTCTGTATCTAGTGCAAGGGGTTTGTGCCCCTACCGTAATTCTACCCTCATTCGCAATCCTCCCTTTATCCCTTTGCTTACATCAGACACACATTTTTATCCGATAAAGAGTGGGTCTACTTCATGTCATCATTCCTCTGTATCTAGTGCAAGGGGTTTGTGCCCCTACCATAATCCTACCCACATTCGTAATCCTCCCTTTATCCCTTTTCTTACATCAGACACACATTTTTATCCGATAAAGAGTGGGTCTACTTCATGTCTTCATTCCTCTGTATCTAGTGCAAGGGGTTTGTGTCCCTACCATAATCCTACCCTCATTCGCAATCCTCCCTTTATCCCTTTGCTTACATCAGACACACATTTTTATCAGATAAAGAGTGGGTCTACTTCATGTCTTCATTCCTCTGTATCTAGTGCAAGGGGTTTGTGCCCCTACCATAATCCTACCCACATTCGCAATCCTCCCTTTATCCCTGCCTTACATCAGACACACATTTTTATCCGATAAAAAGTGGGTCTACTTCATGTCTTCATTCCTCTGTATCTAGTGCAAGGGGTTTGTGTCCCTACCATAATCCTACCCTCATTCGCAATCCTCCCTTTATCCCTTTGCTTACATCAGACACACATTTTTATCCGATAAAGAGTGGGTCTACTTCATGTCTTCATTGCTCTGTATCTAGTGCAAGGGGTTTGTGTCCCTACCATAATCCTACCCTCATTCGCAATCCTCCCTTTATCCCTTTCCTTACATCAGACACACATTTTTATCCGATAAAGAGTGGGTCTACTTCATGTCTTCATTCCTCTGTATCTAGTGCAAGGGGTTTGTGCCCCTACCGTAATTCTACCCTCATTCGCAATCCTCCCTTTATCCCTTTGCTTACATCAGACACACATTTTTATCCGATAAAGAGTGGGTCTACTTCATGTCATCATTCCTCTGTATCTAGTGCAAGGGGTTTGTGCCCCTACCATAATCCTACCCACATTCGTAATCCTCCCTTTATCCCTTTCCTTACATCAGACACACATTTTTATCCGATAAAGAGTGGGTCTACTTCATGTCATCATTCCTCAGTATCTAGTGCAAGGGGTTTGTGTCCCTACCATAATCCTACCCACATTCGTAATCCTCCCTTTATCCCTTTCCTTACATCAGACACACATTTTTATCCGATAAAGAGTGGGTCTACTTCATGTCTTCATTCCTCTGTATCTAGTGCAAGGGGTTTGTGTCCCTACCATAATCCTACCCTCATTCGTAATCCTCCCTTTATCCCTTTCCTTACATCAGACACACATTTTTATCCGATAAAGAGTGGGTCTACTTCATGTCTTCATTCCTCTGTATCTAGTGCAAGGGGTTTATGTCCCTACCATAATCCTACCCTCATTCGCAATCCTCCCTTTATCCCTTTGCTTACATCAGACACACATTTTTATCCGATAAAGAGTGGGTCTACTTCATGTCTTCATTCCTCTGTATCTAGTGCAAGGGGTTTGTGTCCCTACCATAATCCTACCCTCATTCGCAATCCTCCCTTTATCCCTTTGCTTACATCAGACACACATTTTTATCCGATAAAGAGTGGGTCTACTTCATGTCTTCATTCCTCTGTATCCAGTGCAAGGGGTTTGTGTCCCTACCATAATCCTACCCACATTCGCAATCCTCCTTTTATCCCTGCCTTACATCAGACACACATTTTTATCCGATAAAGAGTGGGTCTACTTCATGTCTTCATTCCTCTGTATCTAGTGCAAGGGGTTTGTGCCCCTACCGTAATTCTACCCTCATTTGCAATCCTCCCCTTAACCCTCTTATAACATCGGACAGACACATTTTATCCGATAAAGAGTGATTCTACTTCAAGTCAGCATTGGAGTTTACATTGGAGTTCAATATGTAGACACCTGTACCCCGATAAACATTAGGTCTACTTCATGCCATGATGCCTCTTTATCCTGTTCAAGTTGGTTTATGTCCCTATTTACTTGTATATTATTTATTTATGTCCCTACGTATCCATACCTATATTTACAGCCATCCCCATATCCTTCTTTTTATATTGGAGTGCAATGGGTAGACACTTGTGCCCCGATAAAGAGTGGAAAGAATTTTTTAATTCTTTACCCACTTACAACTATTTTTATAAGAGTTTGTGGCTGAAATTTAAAAGTTTAAAGACTTAAGAAAAAGGAATTCTTGTAGTTACAGGAAAATTACAGTCTTCCTATATTAATATATCTGTCCGCGTGTATAAATGTGAGTAGGTTTTAGTAAACACAAATATAATCCCCAAGGGCCCTGAACAGACGCTTTCATAAGAGTATAAAGCCCACTACGTATCATTTTCCATTAGAGCGAGGAGAGGCTGATGACAGGCTTTTGTCCTGTTATTACGTTTGTCCCTCGGAAGTTTGTAGATACAGTAGTTGGCTGCTAACCTAATGAACTTTGTTTGTGTCTTCCCCACGTTGCTACACCAATAATTAATTTAACCATCTGAAACAGTACAGTAGCAGAAGACGCCAAATTATTCCAAAAGTTCAGCTAAGATATTAATTATACAATAACAAAACCCAACTCCTGAGCAAAAACTGATCATTTATCATATAATTGTGGCTTAGACTTTGTGTAGCTATACTCGCTGAAGATAACGACTTTGTCACTGAAACGCGAGATAATAAAAAACATTGATTGTTGATTCATGGTCGTTATTATTCAATTACAATAAATTAATTTTAGTTTAAATTTTTAAACTAAGATGAATCTGCGTATGCTTCGGGGTAAATGCTTCCGAAGGTGCTGTAGTAAACCTGGGTCGGGAGAAAACAAATAAAATAAAAAATACACAGCTACTCTTGTTTGTTTTACGATACTTAAAGGAGGAGTATATGAAACACGCCAACTAAATATTGGACAATTGTAGTTGTAGACGAAAAATAGAACACTCTATATATAATTTGTTGAGGTTCCGAGAGGGGAGAGGGGAGAGAGAGAGGGAGAGATAGAGGGAAAGAGAGAGAGAGAGGGAGAGAGAGAGAGAGATAGAGGAAAAGAGAGGAATAGACGGAGAGAGAGGAAGAGACAGAGGTAAAGAGAGAGCGTGAGAGAGAGGAAGAAAGAGAGGGGAGAGAGAGGAAGAGAGAGAAAGAGAGTTAGAGGGAGAGAGAGGGGGGAGAGATAAAGGAAGAGAGAGAGAGAAAATGAGAGAGAGGAGGGAAAAGAAATTAACAGTTTTTCGTTCTATTGGATAAATATTTATCGGTGTATTTATAAAGTAAATATTATTTATTTACATAGATTAATTGCTATAGTTATACTATGTAATTAATCTTTGCATGATGTTTATATAAGATAGAAAACAATTCCAAACTTCTCTTTTCTCAATATGAATAATATTATGAAAAATATTCCAACGTTATTATTTTAGAAAATAAGAAAATTAAAAATACATTTTTCAAACAAAGCTTATTGATGCATAATAATACAAATCAATAAACATAATCCATAAAAAGCAAAACTATTTCAATCGATATTGAGGAAGAGATGGGCAAATATTGTTTTGTTTTATTTAATTGGATTGTTAAAACGAATTATTTCGAAATCTTATTGCTGTTTATGACGAGCTGGTTGTTAATTCTTATTACACTTTTACGAATTATTTATAACGATTTTATCTTAATTTCCATAATCAAAACAACAGTAATATATATTTTTTAATTGTATTGTACGTGCTTTATAAGGATAATCACATTTAGGGTAACAAATCACAAAAAATTAAATATTGAAATATGAATATAAATCCCCTAAACACATTGAGTACAATATTCGGAGCAAACAAATAACAATTTTTTTCTGGTTCACCTGAAAAATATATAAGTACAGATTGATGGGGGACCCATAAAATTGCTACACCGAACATGAAAGAGCCTAATACAAATATGGAACCTTCGGAAAATATTCCCTCATCTCAGGATTGTTACACAGAGTTTTTAAATGATGACATCATCGATTCACGTGTTTATAGGATTCACGTATTTTCACCCGGTAAGAAGTTACTCATTATGTATACGGTGAATAAATATTCCAAAATATTTTTTTTATGTAGCAAAAAAAAATTTAAAAACTACGCGGGCAGAACTCGTGTATACTTTATGTAATTATTTCTCCGCCTTTTCACTAAATTTTTACGTTTTGTATGAGTAAATTTTATTATATTTCCAGCTAATGATTGTACTTAGTTAACGTTTAAATAACTAACATGTGTATTTATTATAATTAATACCATGTGTTATTTGCACACATTTGATAACATCGCCTGACTCGAACGTCATAAAGAGAGATCAGCTGACTGTAAGAAAGCGATAGTGCAGAGATTGCAACAAGAATATTATTATGCTGGTGATCGACAAAATATGTTAACAGTGTTGTAGTAACTCTTGGTTTATAGGCGAAGAAATAAAGCACTAAACCTACGATAATTGGTGCAGTAAGTCGGATCGAAATGCGGTTTTTTGCATTCGATTCAGGAAGCCTCCACGAAAGCTTGTGAACATAGCCAATTTATAAGAAATCAAAACTGCATCAGTGCATAAGAAAAATGCATTTTTTAAAAGTGCATTCACTGGCTCAATTAAAAGAAAATGTATAACTCGGTGAATAATCACAGAAATGGGCCGAATTTTATTACTCGGGGGTTTTTGGGATCGCTGAACACGAATATGATATCCGTAATGACCCCCGGAGTAGCTGGAGCTCAGGGCGGGTAATACCTACGTCATCTCCTGGAATTTTCCATAAATTCGGCTCGAAATTGATCGAAGCTCCTTACTCGGGGTTTTTTGGGATCGCTGAACACGAATATGATATCCGTAATGACCCCCGGAGTACCTGGGGCTCAGGGCGAGTAATACCTACAGCATCTCCTGGAATTTTCCATAAATTCGGCTCGAAATTGATCGAAGCTCCTTACTCGGGGTTTTTTGGGATCGCTGAACACGAATATGATATCGGCGATGATCCTCGGAGAACCTAGGGGCCAGGACGGGTAATATCTATATTTCCATAAGTACAATACAAAATTTATCGAAACTCGTTAATCGGGGGTTTTAGCGGGCGAAGAGAATGATTAAGTTATGTAAATACAATTAAAGAAAAAATGTTTATTGAAGATTTCAAGGTTGTTTTCCTTTATTATATACGTCACATATTATGTTTACTCAAATAAATAAAGAAGATTGTAAAAATTAGATGGAAACTCGTTGCTCCAGGATTTTTGGGGTAACTGAATCCTGAGTCCTAGGTTCTCCAATGGTTATCGGCGATATTATATTCGTGTTCAGCGACCCCAAAAGCCCCCGAGTAACGAGTTTCGAACAATTTTGTATTGTACTTACCGAAAATGCCAGGAGATGAGGTTGATGTCATCCGCTCTGGGCCTCAGGTACTCCGGGTGTCATTACGGATATCATATTCGTGTTCAGCGACCCCAAAAACCCTTGAGTACTGAAATTCGGCCCATTTCTGTGATTATTCACCGAGTTATACGTTTTTTTTAATCGAGCCAGTGAATGCACTTTTAAAAAATGCATTTTTCTTATGCACCGATGGAATTTTGATTTCTTATAAAGTGGCTATGTTCACAAACTTTCGTGGTGGCTTCCTGAATCGAATGCAAAAAACCGCATTTCGATCCGACATACTGCACCAATTATCGTAGGTTTGACCTATGTTTGTGCTTTATTTCCTCGCCTATTATTTTGCTTTCAAAGATTTTACACAAAAACAATAAAAATTCTTTTAAAGTAAATTCCTACTGAGGACAACAAAGAAAGATTTCATCATTGTTTGCTTATTTCCAGTTTGTTTATTTTATTCGTTTCATTCATTTTTTGTTCTACAGCATTATTTATGATATTTCGTGGTAACCATGGCAACAGTTTAAGGTTGTACGATGGAGGTTTCGACGACAACCAGATGTGAGCAAAGGAAAAATGCATACACTCACTAGCTTAAGATTTCCACTACTATGACATCATGTACTGTTTTTATTTCTTCCAACAGTATTTCCGTCTACCTTCCTTTATCCTTCTCCTTATAAAGTGATTTAAAAGGTAGAGACCTCCTTCAGACCTCGATGGAACCCGATGCTATCCTCCTCCTTATATCCTATACCAGGAGGATGCATTTCCCTAACTTAATCGTGGCTGTATTCAAGAACGTTTCCCATATTTAATTGAGATAATTATTTTTTTGTATTGGAAAGTTGGCAGATTGCCAATGTGCGCTAGACTTTGAACACAAAGGTTTACAGTTCGAATCCGGAGAGACTTCCAAATTTTTATAATTTAATTATTGAATAAATATTCGAAAAAACGTTATTAACATCAACTGTCATCTGTTATAGGTTAAAAAAATTAATTTCAACTTGACGCGATGAATAAAAACGTATTTTATTAACGGTTGAAAATGTGTACAATTATATATATATCAAGAGAGTGTAAGCTAATAAAAAAATTTAATAGCTCTAAAAATGAAATGCGGAACTGGTGACGGTCTGTATAAGATGCAAACTTTCACTGACCAAAAGTAACGCCCCATCTGTTGTTCATTTTAAATGTCTTAACTTTTACAAAAATAAAATTCGACGAATGTTTAACGTCAAGATACAAAACATCCATACATTTACATGAATTCTGATGACAGAATCGTTTCAATTCACTGCCATTTTTTTCAAGTCATATGGAAGTGATTAAATTTTGTGTCGTGGTTAGCAACGAACGTCTTTGTTTCCCGTTCACAGCTGGAACTTTACGTAAAGGATCATTCCGGCGCCATGTCTAAACTTTCTTCCAGAAAGTATCAAAAAAACGTAAACAATTTAAAATCTTATTTGTAAAGTGTTACTGATTCAAAATCGTTATGATTTTATCATGGTTCAGAAACAGACGTGATATGTATTACAAAAACCACTTTAACGAGAAAATGGCTACAGATGTACGTGGGTGTTCAAATGGCAGCGGCTGGACATATATCTTTATCCCAGTTGCGAGCAGATCTAATTAAGTTAAGCCACCCTACCCTTGCGATGCTATAGCTTCCCTCTATTTCCAGTACGTAGCTCTCACGGTCTAACGTGGCGGGTTTATACCGCCGAGACCCGTGTCCTGAGTCTGAGCGTCCGGAACAGTAATGCCTGGTTGGAGTTCGTCTCCTCCCAGGGGCGGGATCGTCACCAGTTCAGGCCTTATAGTGAGGTCGTAAGACTCTTGCAGGCTGGTACTACGGGTCGTGACCCCAAGATCCTCGTCTCGGCCCTGACGCTAGCCACCCGGGCGGGAGTCACGAGTTTGAAGTTGAATTAGCGGGGCTAGAGGTTTAATATTCTAGACTAAAGATTCTCTCCAACTACTTCCTTTGATAAGGACGTCAGGTCGGAAGACAGGTACTCATTGTCACCTCTCTTCTTTTCAAAATCTTTTTCTCTTCTTCACTCTTTTCACAAAACACCCACTGGCTGAAGATTTCCACTATTATGACATCATGTTCTCTATTAATTTATTTCATCTACTTCCTTTATCCTTCTCCTTATAAAGTGATTTAAGAGGTAGATAATTCCTTAAGACCTCCATGGAACCCGATGCTATTCTCCTCCTTATATCCTCTACCAGGATGATGAATTTCCCTAACCTAATCGTGGCTGTTTTCAAGAACGATTCCTATATTTCATAGCTGATCATAGCACACGAATTGATCTTCTTAAAACCACATAAAAAACGCTAAGTTAAATTTTAAATATAAGTTAATTATAATCTTCTAATATTTCTTTTATGGTTAGAATATTTTTCAAGTTTATAAGAGAACTCATTATTTCTTTCAAAAATAACAATTTTGGATATATGTAAGATTATAAACATCAGAGGTTCATTAATGAGGTATTAAATAGATAAGTTATATGCCATTTGTATGAGAAATAAAATATCAAATGTGTGATTTCAATACATTTAGCCTGTCTTTATTCCCCATTACTCGAGATTGATAAATCATTCTGCTTTGCAAAACCTTTTTACTCCATTCGTACAGCATGACAAAGGGGGTTGACCTTTACCAATAGAGGCAGGAAATGCGGTACTGTTCATAATTTTGTACAAACAAGAGAACACCTGCAGTACCAAAACAAAAGGGGAGTTAAAATATCGGCGCAGACAACAGGAAACCCAAGGCTTATCAAAACATTAGCAGAACCTTTGTTTGTAGGGGAATTTTAAAGTGTAGCCACTTTATTAAATTCCTTTTATCAGCTCACACTCTCTTTGTATATATCTTGTACAAATTTCCAACCGTTAATAAAATACGTTTTTATTTATCTAATCAAGTTCAAATACACTTTTTTAATCTATAGTGGGATGACAAATGATGTGAATACAGTTTTTTAAAAATATTCATCCAATAATTAAATTATAAAAATTTATGGGTCTATTTGGATTCGAACTATGAATCTTCATGTTCAAAGTCTAGCACGCTTTGGCACTGCGCCAACTTTCCAATACCAAGAAATGAATTTCTTAAAGACGTATACGAATTTTTTCTCACATCTGGTTGTCGTCGAAACCTCTAATGTACAACCTTAAACATGTGTTGCCATGGTTACCACAAATAGTGCTGTAAGGTTAAAAATGAATGAAACGGATAAAATAAACAATCAAACTGGAAATAAGCAATCGATGATAATTTTTTTCTTGACCTCGGTAGGAACTTACTTTAAAAAAAATTTGTATGTTTTGTTGTACGTCAAATCGTTTTCACATAAAATGCTTGTGTATAGGTCTAAGCTATTTGTATGTGACTGTCTAGAGAACATTTCAACCAAAGCATAAACCTACATCAATGGAAGTGGATGCATCAACCTCAGAGGGACCGCATTTTTGTCTTTGGTTTAAAAAGACACAAATATTGCGGAAAGTAAACAAGTGAAAGTTTTGCTTATATAACATTATCAACACCTTGACAATCTGACTGGCCAAAACAAACAAGATTTTTGCTAACTCATGTATTTGTTTGAACATTTTTCTTTCAGTAGATCAGCCAGCACCACTAATAATATGGTTACTACCGTCGAAGGATAGAAGAGGATTGTGACTACCTTCGAAAAGAGACATAAACCACTATCGTAAAAGAAATAACGAGTATCATGGAATTACGTGGCAGGGTTGCGTATCTGGAGTAGATTTACTCTATATCATAGGTTCCCAAACTGGGTGGGGGGGTGAAGGCAAGTCAGGTACGTTTTCCCTGGTAGGCGAGAAGGCAAGTCAGAGGGCACGCTCTCCTTGGGGAACGGGAAGGAAAGCCAGGGTGGCACGCTCTCCTTGGGGAACGGGAAGGAAAGTCAGAGGGCGCGCCCTCCTTGGGGGACGGGAAGGAAAGTCAGGGGCGCGCCCTCCTTGGGGGACATGAAGGAAAATCAGGGGGGCACACTCTCCTTGGGGGAACGAGAAGACAGGTCAAGAGGCGCGCCTTCCTTGGGGGACGTGAAGGCGTCAGGGTGGCACGCTCTCTTTGAGGGGCGAGAAGGCAAGTCAGAGGGCGTGCTCACCTTGGGGAACGTGAAGGCAAATCAGCGGGGCGCACCTTCCTTGGGGGACGTAAAGGGAAGTCAGGAGGCGCGCCCACTTTGGGGGACGAGAAACGAAGTCAGTGTGACACGCTGTTCTTGGGAGAGGGGAAGGCAAGTCAGAGGAGCGCGCTCTCCTTGGGGGACGAGAAGGCAAGTCAGGGGGTTCGCCCACCTTGGAGGGCGTGAAGGCTAGTAAGGGGGCAGGAAACCAGTTGGAAAATAATAAGATTAATTAAAAATATTTAACATTCTAGGAACAAGCTTGATGTTGCTAAAGACTTGGGTTGTGCCCTTACTAAAATACAACCTCAAATAGGCACGCTAGTGTACAAAATGCAAGCTCAAGCATCTCATTAACAGATTTTCCTCTTATCAGTTAAAATTTAACTTGCGAATTAAAACTCGAAATGTTTTATCATCTTTCTTGTGAAAGTATGTAGACAAATAATAAATTGCTTTCAATATATATAATATTTGATTCTTTTTCATATGTCCATCCTTTATTTATACTGTAAAGTGGAGGGGGCGTGGGAGGATTTCATTTCAAGAGGAGGGGGCATGTACCAAAACGTTTGGGTAATCCTTCTCTATAGAGATATCTACTCTTTATCCTTACTTGTAAGGTGATGGGCAGTAAAAGTTAAAAGGCAGATAGGATAAA
The DNA here is from genome assembly GCA_036971475.1 of Prosapia bicincta. Taxonomy (NCBI): domain Eukaryota; kingdom Metazoa; phylum Arthropoda; class Insecta; order Hemiptera; family Cercopidae; genus Prosapia; species Prosapia bicincta. The sequence goes on from JBAIZL010000008.1 coordinate 43,138,505, forward strand.
GTACAAGATAGGAAGGTATTGGGGGGAAAGACAAATTTCAAAAGCGAGTATATACAGACCCTTCGCGGCGTGTGTTTCTAAGGTTTTTTTTAAAGAATATGACCTAAATATGTAGCTCGCTTAGGTCATTGAGAATGTGTACAGGTTTTATACGAAATTATCTTGAAAGATTCGCCAACAAAATCAACTCGTTCCATTTACAAAAACGGTGTAAAGAATGATTCAGGGGGTTGTATTTCAAAAGGGATTGGAGCGGGAAATAGGATGATAAGGACGTAGATAAAAACGTCGTCACGACAATCGTTGCCATGGAAACGGGCGGCTATAAGAATTAGGCTTTACTCATCTACAGTCACAATGTTGGCATTAGCAAACATTCACAGATTTACCATTTTTTTATTACACTTTTAGTTCAACCTGGCAAGAAAAACAACTACTTACTGATATTTTTCAGCAGACGCGTTTCGCACTAGGTCGGCGCATTGTTCAATGCTGTGAGTCACAGACAAGACAATTTTTTAACTATACAGTTTCTTGACAACTATGGATAACTGAAATGCGGGGATTTTGAAATTAGTTTGCTTTCACAAGATGAAATAATGGATATTTACTGCAGATATGTTTGGCATTATGGTTAGAGATATTGTCTGTGTGGTGCAGAGACGGTTTGGCACATCGGTTCAATGGAACAATAACAGCTCGGAGTCATTGCTCCGTACGGACCATTTGAAACTGGAAATAACTGCATATCATTAAGTTATTGTTACTAGCAATTGCGCTGTCTTGTTAAAATGTGTTACGCCATAATGCGAGGAGCCAATACAAACAAAATCTGTTTAAACAATAACTCAAATTATTATAACTTGTTCCGAGGGGAAACAGTTTTACATTTTAAATAAAAACATGTTTACTCCCTTTCATAGTTCATAGTGACGAGATCTCTTACATAATGCGGACGAAAGCAGCACAAGTGTTGCAAACATTACAAAATAAAAATTACCTAATTATTCTTATATATTTCTCGCAGATTTTATTATAAACCACATACACTCTTCGACCACATTATTGAACACCTGTCTTTAAAACCGGTACCTCCTAGCTCTACAATCCAATTTAGAACATAATGTGGACGAAAGCAGCACAAGTGTAGCAAACATTACAAAATAAAAATTACCTAATTATACTGATATACGTCTCGCAGATTTTATTATAAACCACACACACTCTTCGATCACATTTTTAACACCTGTCTTTAAAATCGGTGCCTCCTAGCTCTACAATCCAATTTAGAACATAATGCAGACAAAAGTAGCACAAGTGTTGCAAACATTACAAAATAAAAATTACCTAATTATACTGATATATTTCTCGCAGATTTTATTATAAACCACATACACTCTTCGACCACATTTTTGAACACCTGTCTTTAAAACCGGTGCCTCCTAGCTCTACAATACAATTTAGAACATAATGCAGACAAAAGCAGCACAAGTGTTGCAAACATTACAAAATAAAAATTACACAATTATACTGATATACTTCTCGTAGATTTTACTATAAACCACATACACTCTTCGACCACATTATTGAACACCTGTCTTTAAAACCGGTGCCTCCTAGCTCTACAATCCGATTTAGAACATTATGCAGACCAAAGCAGCACACGTGTTGCAAACATTACAAAATAAAAATTACCTAATTATATTGATATACTTCTCGCAGATTTTATTATAAACCACATACACCCTTCGACCACATTATGGAACACCTGTCTTTAAATGCTGTACAATCCAATTGTGTTCTTATGGACAATCGTGACATTGATGACGGCTTAGTGTAATTGAAAAATGTTTGCTTAAATAAGTTAATTAAGAATTCGATTTAATTTAATTCGTGGAAATCATGATATTACTAGGTTTCAACATTAAATTATTCTTTAAATCTTAGTGCTGTCCAATTTAATTAATTATTTCTCAAGGATTGGTCGTCGAATGCAAACGAAGCCTTCTCTTGCTTCCCTCTTCTTATTATAAATAAATAAACCTGTTAACCACAATTTTTTAAATTTAAATCCTGATGTACATTTCGATTGCAAAGCAATCATTTTCATAGAAAATTACTACAAGACTAACTAGTATTACATATATCTAACCTAAGCTAAATTGTTGCAACAAATTTTGAAATATTTTTTTAAAAACTGACTTGAAATATTTGATATTTAGTGACAATTTTGTTTATAATAATATTTTAAATGAACAGAATGCGAGTAAAATGGATAAACAAAAAACCAAAATTTGTCTATATAATTAAATATTCTTGATTCGAATAAGTTCAATTTATTTCCAGAATTGACTGGAATATTAAAAAAAAAACAATAAAATAAAACTGAAAGCGATATGCTATAGAAAACGTTAAAATATATAAACACAAATGAGTCAGTTGTGTGTTACGAGTTGAACATAAACTGAGCAAAATAGTGTTACTAATTAAATAACTTGATAAAAATGAAATACGTATTAAGTTCTGCAAATATACAAAGAAATGCACTAAACCTTTTAAAGACAACCACTTGAACAACTGTGTTGTAATTTTTTATTCAAAATAATACAACTTCATTAGCACAATAACGTTTTATTCAAATCCTGATGTAAATTTCGATTGCAAAACAATCATCTTAAGAAAAAATTATTACACGAATAATTACTGAAATATAGAATTACTACAAGTAGTTATTCTTATATTAATTTCCTCTGAAGATGATTGCTTTGCCGAAATTTACATCAGGATTTAAATAAAAAGGTTTTGTGGTTAAGAGGTTTACTTATTTATAATAAAATAATAAACCGCAGTCGCTCCAAGTTATTATTCCCTCATCATTTTTCCTTTGTTTCAGGGGATCATTATACACCTACTTAGTGCAAATTTAATCTGACTTACCCTTTTAGCTATAAAGTAACAGTTAAACGTATTTATACCCCAATGAATGCAGATGTACACGTCGGTATTAGCCACGCGATAAAGCGCACGTGAACTCTTCTGTATATGTTTAGGGACCCTTTCCTCTCTCAAAGGCGATAACAGACTTTCCTCTCTCAAACTGGGTAATGGACTTGAACATTCATTTACTACCGAAACCTCCCCGTCCCTTTGCGTTTAGCAAAACTCCGGATGGCAAGTAGACAACTCCTTCTCTCTTCTTCAGAGCAGATCTACTTCAGAAAAGCATTCCTGTTGTTCCCATGCCATAATTTTCTCATATTCTCTGTACTTAGCCAAACTCCGGATAGCAAGTAGACAACTCCTTCTCTCTAGCTGAGAGCAGATCTACTTCAGAAAAGCGTTCCTGTTCATCCCGTGCCATAATTCTCCCATATTCTCTGCACTTAGTCAAACTCCGGATAGCAAGTAGACAACTCCTCTCTACTTGAGAGCAGATCTACTTCAGAAAAGAGTTCTTTTTCATCCCATGACATAATTCTCCCATATTCTCTATACTTAGCCAAACTCCGGATGGCAAGTAGACAACTCCTTCTCTCTACTTGAGAGCAGATCTACTTCAGAAAAGAGTTCTTTTTCATCCCATGACATAATTCTCCCATATTCTCTGTACTTAGCCAAACTCCGGATGGCAAGTAGACAACTCCTCTCTACTTGAGAGCAGATCTACTTCAGAAAAGAGTTCTTTTTCATCCCATGACATAATTCTCCCATATTCTCTATACTTAGCCAAACTCCGGATGGCAAGTAGACAACTCCTTCTCTCTACTTGAGAGCAGATCTACTTCAGAAAAGAGTTCTTTTTCATCCCATGACATAATTCTCCCATATTCTCTGTACTTAGCCAAACTCCGGATGGCAAGTAGACAACTCCTCTCTACTTGAGAGCAGATCTACTTCAGAAAAGAGTTCTTTTTCATCCCATGACATAATTCTCCCATATTCTCTGTACTTAGCCAAACTCCGGATGGCAAGTAGACAACTCCTTCTCTCTACTTGAGAGCAGATCTACTTCAGAAAAGCGTTCCTGTTCATCCCGTGCCATAATTCTCCCATATTCTCTGCACTTGTCAAACTCCGGATAGCAAGTAGACAACTCCTTCTCTCTACTTGAGAGCAGATCTACTTCAAAAAAGAGTTCTTGTTCATCCCATGCCTTAATTCATTCATATTCTCTGTGCTAAGACGTCATTATATCCCTTCGTTAGCCTTTCCTAATTCCATCTACCTTCCCTCATCCTCCTTATTACAGGATGGCGTAACGGTTAGACACATTTTTATGATACCGATAGGAAGTACTAAAAGTACCCTATTTAAGTGATTCCACGACCTTCCTATCTCCTTATCCAGAAGGACTGGGGTACGGTATCCCGCCAAGTCTGTAAAGCACATTAAGTCCCATCCAGTGCTGCAGAGCAAGGCAAACTGTAGTGGCCAATCTACCTGCCAAAAATGGTACCACGGGCCATGTACTTAGCCCACGGATGTTTAGTCCTCCGGGTACATGGATTGAGGAAAGGTTTCGTGAAAGAAGTGGATGCATATGCTAGCATCTGTTATAAGATCTATAAAAGTAGAGTTTTTGGCGAGGAGGTTAGGACGTGAGTCAGGTACTCATCGCCGCATTCTTCTACGTCTGTCTTTTTCTTTCTCCTTGTCTCCTCTTCTTTTAAATTTCTATAAACTCTACTATTTCTGTCAAACTGATTGTTTTAAAACTGCAAAAGCAATGTCCAGATAATTTCTCGCTCTTGATCAGCTTCATGCCCTTACCTCTACAGCAAACCTTTCCATTTATAGTACTGTTACGCTACAAACCCACAATTCATTTTACTTCTTAATAATTCATACATAGATTTCATAGATTAACCATATTATCCACACAAATAAAGTAACTAGAATCTTTCTAATAGTTTCCCCTGAAATTAAGAACAGACTTAAACATAGAATTAAAAATGTTTTGAAAGTGATTTTCAGAAAATATTTCATTAAACGATTTATACTAATACTTCATTCTATTAAAGATTGACAAATAAACTTCGAATTTTAGGAAATAAATTGCTTTTCAAGTTAACGATCCAAAAACTTCACACAACACGAAAGTTTATATAAAAACTAAGACCGCAGAGTTACTCTGGAAGGGGGTTTTGCTGCCTTAATTACAAGATTCAATCATACAGTAGTTATAGCTATTCCAGTTATAAACAGCTTCATAATTACTTAGAATAAAAGGAAACGAAGTCTTTAATAATCTTGCCTTTTACGGACTTTATTAAAGCCTTAGCAAAGGTCAAGTGAAGGGTGTTGACTCCAACATTCGAAGGGTAATTTATACGTAACAAGTGGAAATCGATTTATTCTGGTCTCTAAATGTAATTATACGGCCTTGGAGGAAAAAACTGAATCTTAAGTATTCGCCTGATATTATTCAACACGTAAAACATGTGTAATATTTTGTTTGTTAGATATTTTATAAAGATTTTGATAAAACTAGATTCTTTATAGGATCTTGTGAGCTTTGTATTTTAATCGAGCATATACAAATGTAGAAATATTTTTCTCTATTTTCGTTTATATAAAATTACCATTTTGGCATTTTAATAGAATAACTGCCTATAAATACTATACAGAATACAGTAAGAGTATTACGACTAAATTATTGAACATGGAGCCATACCCCTCTCGTTTCTTTCTGAAACAGCGCGATCCTGCTGAAACAATGCCATAATATACTAGTCAGAATATCAGTGGGTCATTTGACTCTAATCCAAACTAATTCGATCCACCCGTCCGTCATCCCTCTTCTTACTAGGGGGTGTAACCAGAAGCTAGTTTTTCATGGCCCCTATTGAAAGTAGAAGTAATGCAAACAAGCGCCCTTATGACGACGATGATGGTGATGAATATGACAATGATTATGATGATGAAGACAGTGGAGGTATGTGATGATGACGACGACGACTACGACAGTGGTTATGATGAAGTAGAAGAATATGATGGTATTGATGATGACAACGATGATGGTGGTAATGATGACGATAATGACAATAATTGTGGTGGTAGTAATAATGATGATGATGATGACGACAGTGGTGGTTGATGATGGCGATGGTGGTTGTTAATGATGATGACGATGATTGTGTGATGATGATGATAACAATGGCGGCGATAACAGTGATGGTTGATGATTATGATGGCGGTGGTGGTAATGATAATTATGATGACGACGATGAGGATGATGATGAAACTGGTGGTTGATGATGATGATAATGATGATGACAGTGGGGGTTGATGATATGATGGCGGTGGCGGATATGATAATGATGATGACGATGATGAGGATGATTATAATGATTATAACACATTGGTTGATGATGATAACAACGACGACGATGATAATGATGAGACAGTGGTGGTTGATGATGAAATCGATGGTGGTAGTAATGATTAAATAAATCCTTGAAACAACTAAGAGAATAAAATATGTATAGTTGTCAATTAACCCTTAACGCGAAAGCCAGCTCAAACATTACTTATAAGATTACCGGGGCGTTTTTAGTAAGTATAGCCTTTACAGTTTCCTCGATAAGGTAACAGAACACGCGAGAGCGATTAAAGAGTTTACCGTAAACACGTTCCTGCCTAAAAACTACCGAAGCACAATCTAATTCTCTCCTTTCATTTCAAACCTCCGGGAATAAACTATATGAAGATGTTCCAGAGGTTTTATACAAGAAATGTTCCATATTCTAAAGTTTTACAAAACAATCCTTAGGCAAGTGAAATAGAGGGATTATTTTTGGTCAGTTACGTTTGATAAAGAAAGCGGACACATTTACAAGGGTCCATGAACTAAATAAAGTATTACATATGGAAATGTAAAGGTTATTTATTCAAAAACTGTTATACATATTACAATATTTGAGAACTCCCCCAAGAAGTGGGTAGACATTTTTCTTCACCCCCCATTGAGAGCCCTTTCATTATGCCCTTGCCGATCCCATTAGACGTTTCTTATCCCTTCGCTTTACAAGGGGCGCTAACGAATAGACTCCTCTTTATGGCGCCGATAGAGAGCACGTGCACTTCACGAAGGTGAGACTGTACACGAGGGGCCATCATACATGATTTATCACTCCCTGGAGTTCTTTATCAAATAATATTACTAAAATATTTGCTCAAAGTTTAAGTATTGTAAAATACTTGTTAAAAACAAAAATTCATTGCTCCGCGGCGCAAATACTCCAGATATAACCACTTGGCACGCTTTAAACCCATTTCCCAAATTTCTTCAAAGAATTGATTAATACTGGGTTAATCTTGAAAGTATTTTTCGAAACTAAATTGAAATTAGAATAAATTATTAAATATTAAGACTTATGTTACTTATTGTAAATACGGTAAAACATAATTAAAATAAAATTGATATGTGAGTCAAGTGTTTTTTTCTCAAGCTGGAAACGATTCGACGACTATTTTTCAGCCCTCTTCACGGCAGAAGATTATACAACTAAAAATTAGCGTAAACTTTAACTATCTACTGCCAATGTCCTTTATGATTGGCTACTATTTATTTATTATTTAATTTTAACTAATTAAGGCTATAATATGTGTGCTATTACTTTATTTCAATATTTCCTAGGCCTGAATAGGGCGTTAAAATAGTGGCGAACCACTGCTCAAGAGAAAACAAGTAATATAAACAAACCATTTTTTAAGTCAACTCCTACTTAGATCAACAAAAAAAATTTTATTTTAGTTACTTTTTATTAATTAACTACAAATAATTACAAATAAAGTATCAACATACCTATGCGTTGAAACAGCTGTTCTACCATGTAACCTATAACATAAAATCAGCTATTTTATTAAATCATATGTTATCGCTTATTTTAAGTCAAATGAGTCGAAATAACTAAAATGCATACCTTGTTCTTTTCGTTAAAAGTTTTCTCCATCTTAGAACTAAAATTAATTCATTAAATGTAATTTAAAAACTATATTAACATCAATTGTCATCCAGTACAAGTTCTTTAAAAAAAAGCATTTGTACTTGAATGGACGAATAGAAAGTATTTTATTAACGATTGAAAATTTGAACGATATACATATATATATATATATATATATATATATATATATATATATATATATATATATATATATATATATATATATGAGCCATATAGTATAAATTTAGTTAGTATTCAGTTAATATTCAAAATAAGAAAGGAGTTACCAAGGGTAGCCTACTAAGTACCGACAAAGAAGGCTTAACCAGCGTTATATTTCGGTTGTAATCATAAACCAGCGTGAGAAAGTATTGACAAAAGAACGATCCAAATTATTCTAAGATTTAAGAATTTCGGGAAAACCAAGAATAGCATGGGAAAGTAACACTGTTATCGTGTGGGAACAATTTGTAAAGGTGCATAAGAACCATCGAAATAACTGAAATACGCAAGGGGGGGAAATATAATTATTCTTAAAAACTAAATGCATAAATAATGGACATTTGACTCACATACCAACTGTATTTTATTTTTGTATTATAATCCTTGTGAGTGTACACAAAATATATTGTAAACTAGTTCTCGTAACTGATGATGAAGACCTGATACTGAGACAACTGTATTTTATTTTTGTATTATAATCCTTGTGAGTGTACACAAAATATATTGTAAACTAGTTCTCGTAACTGATGATGAAGACCTGATACTGAGACAACTGTATTTTATTTTTGTATTATAATCCTTGTGAGTGTACACAAAAGTATTGTAAACTAGTTCTCGTAACTGATGACGAAGACCTGATACTGAGACAACTTTATTTTATTTTTGTATTATAATCCTTGTGAGTGTACACAAAATGTATTGTAAACTAGTTCTCGTAACTGATGATGAAGACCTGATACTGAGATAACTGTATTTTATTTTTGTATTATAATCCTTGTGAGTGTACACAAAATGTATTGTAAACTAGTTCTCGTAACTGATGATGAAGACCTGATACTGAGACAACTGTATTTTATTTTTGTATTATAATCCTTGTGAGTGTACACAAAATATATTGTAAACTAGTTCTCGTAACTGATGACGAAGACCTGATACTGAGACAACTTTATTTTATTTTTGTATTATAATCCTTGTGAGTGTACACAAAATGTATTGTAAACTAGTTCTCGTAACTGATGATGAAGACCTGATACTGAGATAACTGTATTTTATTTTTGTATTATAATCCTTGTGAGTGTACACAAAATGTATTGTAAACTAGTTCTCGTAACTGATGATGAAGACCTGATACTGAGATAACTGTATTTTATTTTTGTATTATAATCCTTGTGAGTGTACACAAAATGTATTGTAAACTAGTTCTCGTAACTGATGATGAAGACCTGATACTGAGACAACTTTATTTTATTTTTGTATTATAATCCTTGTGAGTGTACACAAAATGTATTGTAAACTAGTTCTCGTAACTGATGATGAAGACCTGATACTGAGATAACTGTATTTTATTTTTGTATTATAATCCTTGTGAGTGTACACAAAATGTATTGTAAACTAGTTCTCGTAACTGATGATGAAGACCTGATACTGAGACAACTGTATTTTATTTTTGTATTATAATCCTTGTGAGTGTACACAAAATATATTGTAAACTAGTTCTCGTAACTGATGACGAAGACCTGATACTGAAACAACTTTATTTTATTTTTGTATTATAATCCTTGTGAGTGTACACAAAATGTATTGTAAACTAGTTCTCGTAACTGATGACGAAGACCTGATACTGAGACAACTTTATTTTATTTTTGTATTATAATCCTTGTGAGTGTACACAAAATGTATTGTAAACTAGTTCTCGTAACTGATGATGAAGACCTGATACTGAGACAACTGTATTTTATTATTTGTATTATAATCCTTGTGAGTGTACACAAAATATATTGTAAACTAGTTGTCGTAACTGATGACGAAGACCTGATACTGAGACAACTTTATTTTATTTTTATATTATAATCCTTGTGAGTGTACACAAAATGTATTGTAAACTAGTTCTCGTAACTGATGACGAAGACCTGATACTGAGACAACTTTATTTTATTTTTGTATTATAATCCTTGTGAGTGTACACAAAATGTATTGTAAACTAGTTCTCGTAACTGATGACGAAGACCTGATACTGAGACAACTTTATTTTATTTTTGTATTATAATCCTTGTGAGTGTACACAAAATGTATTGTAAACTAGTTCTCGTAACTGATGACGAAGACCTGATACTGAGACAACTTTATTTTATTTTTGTATTATAATCCTTGTGAGTGTACACAAAATGTATTGTAAACTAGTTCTCGTAACTGATGACGAAGACCTGATACTGAGACAACTTTATTTTATTTTTGTATTATAATCCTTGTGAGTGTACACAAAATGTATTGTAAACTAGTTCTCGTAACTGATGACGAAGACCTGATACTGAGACAACTTTATTTTATTTTTGTATTATAATCCTTGTGAGTGTACACAAAATGTATTGTAAACTAGTTCTCGTAACTGATGACGAAGACCTGATACTGAGACAACTTTATTTTATTTTTGTATTATAATCCTTGTGAGTGTACACAAAATGTATTGTAAACTAGTTCTCGTAACTGATGATGAAGACCTGATACTGAGACAACTGTATTTTATTATTTGTATTATAATCCTTGTGAGTGTACACAAAATATATTGTAAACTAGTTCTCGTAACTGATGACGAAGACCTGATACTGAGACAACTTTATTTTATTTTTGTATTATAATCCTTGTGAGTGTACACAAAATGTATTGTAAACTAGTTCTCGTAACTGATGACGAAGACCTGATACTGAGACAACTTTATTTTATTTTTGTATTATAATCCTTGTGAGTGTACACAAAATGTATTGTAAACTAGTTCTCGTAACTGATGATGAAGACCTGATACTGAGATAACTGTATTTTATTTTTGTATTATAATCCTTGTGAGTGTACACAAAATGTATTGTAAACTAGTTCTCGTAACTGATGATGAAGACCTGATACTGAGACAACTGTATTTTATTTTTGTATTATAATCCTTGTGAGTGTACACAAAATATATTGTAAACTAGTTCTCGTAACTGATGACGAAGACCTGATACTGAGACAACTTTATTTTATTTTTGTATTATAATCCTTGTGAGTGTACACAAAATGTATTGTAAACTAGTTCTCGTAACTGATGACGAAGACCTGATACTGAGACAACTTTATTTTATTTTTGTATTATAATCCTTGTGAGTGTACACAAAATGTATTGTAAACTAGTTCTCGTAACTGATGACGAAGACCTGATACTGAGACAACTTTATTTTATTTTTGTATTATAATCCTTGTGAGTGTACACAAAATGTATTGTAAACTAGTTCTCGTAACTGATGACGAAGACCTGATACTGAGACAACTGTATTTTATTTTTGTATTATAATCCTTGTGAGTGTACACAAAATGTATTGTAAACTAGTTCTCGTAACTGATGATGAAGACCTGATACTGAGATAACTGTATTTTATTTTTGTATTATAATCCTTGTGAGTGTACACAAAATGTATTGTAAACTAGTTCTCGTAACTGTTGATGAAGACCTGATACTGAGACAACTGTATTTTATTTTTGTATTATAATCCTTGTGAGTGTACACAAAAGTATTGTAAACTAGTTCTCGTAACTGTTGATGAAGACCTGATACTGAGACAACTGTATTTTATTTTTGTATTATAATCCTTGTGAGTGTACACAAAAGTATTGTAAACTAGTTCTCGTAATTGATGATGAAGACCTGATACTGAGATAACTGTATTTTATTTTTGTATTATAATCCTTGTGAGTGTACATAAAATGTATTGTAAACTAGTTCTCGTAACTGATGATGAAGACCTGATACTGAGATAACTGTATTTTATTTTTGTATTATAATCCTTGTGAGTGTACACAAAAGTATTGTAAAATAGTTCTCGTAACTGATGATGAAGACCTGATACTGAGATAACTGTATTTTATTTTTGTATTATAATCCTTGTGAGTGTACACAAAAGTATTGTAAAATAGTTCTCGTAACTGTTGATGAAGACCTGATACTGAGACAACTGTATTTTATTTTTTTATTATAATCCTTGTGAGTGTACACAAAAGTATTGTAAAATAGTTCTCGTAACTATTGATGAAGACCTGATACTGAGACAACTGTATTTTATTTTTGTATTATAATCCTTGTGAGTGTACACAAAATGTATTGTAAACTAGTTCTCGTAACTGATGATGAAGACCTGATACTGAGACAACTGTATTTTATTTTTGTATTATAATCCTTGTGAGTGTACACAAAAGTATTGTAAAATAGTTCTCGTAACTGTTGATGAAGACCTGATACTGAGACAACTATATTTTATTTTTGGATTATAATCCTTGTGAGTGTACACAAAAGTATTGTAAAATAGTTCTCGTAACTGTTGATGAAGACCTGATACTGAGACAACTGTATTTTATTTTTGTATTATAATCCTTGTGAGTGTACACAAAAGTATTGTAAAATAGTTCTCGTAACTGTTGATGAAGACCTGATACTGAGACAACTGTATTTTATTTTTGTATTATAATTCTTGTGAGTGTACACAAAAGTATTGTAAAATAGTTCTCGTAACTGTTGATGAAGACCTGATACTGAGACAACTGTATTTTATTTTTGTATTATAATCCTTGTGAGTGTACACAAAAGTATTGTAAAATAGTTCTCGTAACTGTTGATGAAGACCTGATACTGAGACAACTGTATTTTATTTTTGTATTATAATCCTTGTGAGTGTACACAAAAGTATTGTAAAATAGTTCTCGTAACTGTTGATGAAGACCTAATACTGGGACAAGTTTGACGTATTGATTGCGAGCGTGTATCAATAGTTAATAATAATTTTTTTAAATAATAAGTTGTTAATAGAATTTTAAAAACCTAATGCCAAAGCCAAGCGAACACACTAACGCAATTGCTAGGAGCCAATACGAGTACCAGCAGCTCATGTTTATCCCATGACATGTAGAGGAAATGTCAATGACAGCTGAAAACTAAAAAAAACTTGGCAGGCAATAAATGTTACAGCAGACGCTGGCTACTGCTGTTAACAGATTGAAACATATTTGTCTCGCAGTTGTGGATTATACTGACCTCGGATAAGATCAGGTCAACATGTCTCCGACGCCATCAACAATGGCTACTTGGGAATCAATTATTTAACGCTCTTATGTCTACAGCGTGTCTTTTATCTCAGATCTCCAACGCAGGAAATTGCCAGCTTGATTATGCAGCGCAATATGTCCTTTAGGTTACAGAGGAAAAGGCAAATAATATTTCCTTTGGAAAAGTGTATTGACAAGTTTAAAAGTGTTAAGCATTTCTTTATTGCGTACTTTATTTTGGATATATAGTAGCGATTCTCGGAAAAGTAATATAAAATAGATAAATTATATATATAATCCAGGGCCTCACAAACTATTTGTGCCAGGTGTCTATTCTTATCTGGTACCAGTTTGGGCCCGTTGCCTATTCGTTCTTGGTGCCTTTTCTTGCCTGGTTAATATTTATGCTTTGTACTTTCTCTTGGCTGGTTCCTGTTCCTGTCTGGCTCTTACTTATGCTTGGTGATTTTTCTTGGCTGGTTCCTGTTCCTGTCTGGCTCCTAGTTATGCTTGGTGCCTTTTCTTGGCTGGTTCCTGTTCCTATCTGGTTCCTATTTATGCTTTGTGCTTTCTCTTGGCTGGTTCCTGTTCCTGTCTGGCTCCTATTTATGCTTGGTGCCTTTTCTTGGCTGGTTCCTGTTCCTGTCTGGCTCCTATTTATGTTTGGTGTCTTTTCTTGGCTGGTTCCTGTTCCTGTCTGGCTCCTATTTATGCTTGGTGCCTTTTCTTGGCTGGTTCCTGTTCCTGTCTGGCTCTATTTATGTTTGGTGTCTTTTCTAGCCTGGTTCCTGTTCCTGTCTGGCTCCTATTTATGCTTGGTGCCTTTTCTTGGCTGGTTCCTGTTCCTGTCGGGCTCCTATTTATGCTTGGTGTCTATTCTTACCTGGTACCAGTTTTAGGCCCGTTGCCTATTCTTTCTTGGTGCCTTTTCTTGCCTGGTTCCTGTTCCTATCTAGTTCCTATTTATGCTTTGTGCTTTCTCTTGGCTCGTTCCTGTTCCTGTCTGGCTCTTACTTATGCTTGGTGATTTTTCTTGCCTGGTTCCTGTTCCTGTCTGGCTCTTACTTATGCTTGGTAATTTTTCTTGCCTGGTTCCTGTTCCTGTCTGGCTCCTATTTATGCTTGGTGCCTTTTCTTGGCAGGTTGCTGTTCCTGTCTGGCTCCAATTTATGCTTGGTGTCTTTTCTTGCCTGGTTCCTGTTCCTGTCTGGTTCCTATTTATGCTTAGTGCCTTTTCTTGGCTGGTTCCTGTTGCTGTCTGGCTCCTATTTATGCTTGGTGCCTTTTCTTGGCTGGTTCCTGTTCCTGTCTGGCTCCTATTTATGTTTGGTGTTTATTCTTATCTGGTACCAGTTTGGGCCCGTTGCCTATTCTTTCTTGGTGCCTTTTCTTGCCTGGTTCCTGTTCCTATCTGGTTCCTATTTATGCTTTGTGCTTTCTCTTGGCTGGTTCCTGTTCCTGTCTGGCTCCTGTTTATGCTTGGTGCCTTTTCTTGGCTGGTTCCTGTTCCTGTCTGGCTCTATTTATGTTTGGTGTCTTTTCTAGCCTGGTTCCTGTTCCTGTCTGGCTCCTTTTTATGCTTGGTGCCTTTTCTTGCCTGGTTCCTGTTCCTGTCTGGCTCCTATTTATGCTTGGTGTCTTTTCTTGGCTGGTTCCTGTTCCTGTCGGGCTCCTATTTATGCTTGGTGTCTTTTCTAGCCTGGTTCCTGTTCCTGTCTGGCTAATTTTTATGCTTGGTGCCTTTTCTTGCCTGGTTCCTGTTCCTGTCTGGCTCCTATTTATGCTTGGTGTCTTTTCTTGGCTGGTTCCTGTTCCTGTCGGGCTCCTATTTATGCTTGGTGTCTATTCTTACCTGGTACCAGTTTGGGCCCGTTGCCTATTCTTTCTTGGTGCCTTTTCTTGCCTGGTTCCTGTTCCTGTCTGGCTCCTATTTATGCTTGGTGCCTTTTCTTGGCTGGTTCCTGTTCCTGTCTGGCTCCTATTTATGTTTGGTGTCTTTTCTTGGCTGGTTCCTGTTCCTGTCTGGCTCCTATTTATGTTTGGTGTCTTTTCTTGGCTGGTTCCTGTTCTTGTCTGGCTCCTATTTATGGTTGGTGTCTTTTCTTGGCTGGTTCCTGTTCCTGTCTGACTCCTCCTATTTATGTTTAGTGTCTTTTCTTGCCTGGTTCCTGTTCCTGTCTGGCTCCTATTTATATTTGGTGACTTTTCTTGGCTGGTTCCTGTTCCTGTCTGGCTCCTATTTATGTTTGGTGTCTTTTCTTGGCTGGTTCCTGTTTGGCTCCTATTTATGCTTGGTGCCTTTTCTTGGCCGGTTCCTGTTCCTGTCTGGATCGTATTTATGTTTGGTGTCTTTTCTTGGCTGGTTCCTGTTCCTTTCTGGCTCCTATTTATGCTTGGCGTCTTTTCTTGGCTGGTTCCTGTTCCTGTATGGCTCCAATTTATGTTTGGTGTCTTTTCGTGGCGGGTTCCTGTTCCTGTCTGGCTCCTATTTATGTTTGGTGTCTTTTCTTGCCTGGTTCCTGTTCCTATCTGGTTCCTATTTATGCTTTGTGCTTTCTCTTGGCTGGTTCCTGTTCTTGTCTGGCTCCTATTTATGCTTGGTGCCTTTTCTTGGCTGGTTCCTGTTCCTGTCTGGCTCCTATTTATGTTTGGTGTCTTTTCTTGGCTGGTTCCTGTTCCTGTCTGTCTCCTATTTATGTTTGGTGTCTTTTCTTGGCTGGTTCCTGTTCTTGTCTGGCTCCTATTTATGGTTGGTGTCTTTTCTTGGCGGGTTCCTGTTCCTGTCTGGCTCCTCCTATTTATGTTTAGTGTCTTTTCTTGCCTGGTTCCTGTTCCTGTCTGGCTCCTATTTATATTTGGTGACTTTTCTTGGCTGGTTCCTGTTCCTGTCTGGCTCCTATTTATGTTTGGTGTCTTTTCTTGGCTGGTTCCTGTTTGGCTCCTATTTATGCTTGGTGCCTTTTCTTGGCCGGTTCCTGTTCCTTTCTGGATCGTATTTATGTTTGGTGTCTTTTCTTGGCTGGTTCCTGTTCCTTTCTGGCTCCTATTTATGCTTGGCTGGTTCCTGTTCCTGTATGGCTCCAATTTATGTTTGGTGTCTTTTCGTGGCGGGTTCCTGTTCCTGTCTGGCTCCTATTTATGTTTGGTGCCTTTTCTTGGCTGGTTCCTGTTCCTATCTGGTTCCTATTTATGCTTTGTGCTTTCTCTTGGCTGGTTCCTGTTCCTGTCTGGCTCCTATTTATGCTTGGTGCCTTTTCGTGGCTGGTTCCTGTTGCTGTCTGGCTCCTATTTATGCTTGGTGCCTTTTCTTGGCTGGTTCCTGTTCCTGTCTGGCTCCTATTTATGCTTAGTGAATTTTCTTGCCTGGTTCCTGTTCCTGTGTTATATTCTTTGGTCTTACGATATTATACTTCCAATATTTAAATTTGTTAGGTCCTATAATTTTAATGATCTCGCATTCGTACAAAATAGCACCTAATTTACAAAACAGAAAAGTTTGTTTAAATATTATGACCTTTCTAAATATTTTTAATTTTTGGCAAAAAATCGGGAGGTTTCCGCAACACTTTTCTTACAAGCGTATAAATCGGGGGAAGTAAACAATTGCGGAAAAGATAGTTAAACAGATCATCTGAGATTATTTGAAGAAAAACATTCATCACTATGGGGCGTCTTTGGGTTCAATGTTCAAGCATAACCTTGTTATACCGTTTTTTGTATAACTCTAAATCAGTGGGACATTTGAATCACACACAAAAGCCTGCAATAAATAAGTAGGATTCTTTAATTGAATCATACAGATCGTTAGGATGTCCTACTTCCTTATATTGTTTAGCAAGACTCATGTTTTCACACACGATAGTATTTAGGCTCACCTTGTCAAACAAGAGTTAACGAGCGATTAGTGTCTGTGTTATTGTACACTGGGCTGAACCAAGTAGAGAAAATAATTAGGCAATATGATAGCTGACAAATTAAAAGCATAATTTGTACAATATGTTGGCGTTGACCTGAATTACTCGGATCGAATAACGATGTCAAGATTTCATTTTTTCTGAAACCAGAGCGTGATTAATTGCATCGCAAAATCGATGTGACTCTTCGCTGAGAGAGGAGGGTGTCTGGGAAAGCTGATCGATTATACTCTACAAAGCATAATACCTGACGCATTGTGAACTTATAATGAAATGTAACACGTGTGTGTGTGTGTGTGTGTGTGTGTGTGTGTGCGCGCGCGCGCGCGTGTGTGTGTGTGCGTGTATATATGTGTGTGTGTGTGTGTGTGTGTGTGTGTGTGTGTGTGTGTGTGTGTGTGTGCGTGTGTGTGTGTGTGTGTGTACAATCCCCCTTCCTGTCATTCTTAGTCTCTATCCAAGGTGATTGTCTTAAAGCTACAGGAAATAACAATAAAGAAATAATACTAAGCAGACATATACCTCAACCCGAATGAGTAATATACGAGTACTGGAGGGGGGAGGGGGAGAGAAGCTAGACTCAGCAGATATGCTTCCTGGATATTATAGCCTACTGGTGCCTATTAGATTACAAATATTTGCAGGAAGCATATTTATGCGAGAAGACATCCTGGAGCGTCAGAAAGAGTTGAGAGAACAGCTTGATGTAAATAAGTAAGAATAAAATAAGTTCAATGTGAACGGAAAATTATTCAGAATACGAGGTAGGCTTTTTGTCTGAGACTTTTCTCCTTTATATATAGGCAATGTGAATGTTTTCCTCTCAAAGTCGTCTCTCCATCTTTCCCTCGAGCCGACATATCTTACCAGAGAGTGAGAGATCTTGGCTTTTACCTTTGTTTATTCTACTTCTTATTTTATTGCGATTGTTCAATTTTTATCTTCTTCTAATCCATTAGTTGCCAAACAATTTTTCATCACCCCTCCTCTTAAAATGAAAGCCTCCCACGTCCCCACCACTATACATAAATTGTATGAGTGTATTTAAAAGATACAAATATTACATATATTAAAAACAATTCGTTTAATTATACGTACTTTCACAAGAAACATGATATAAGATTCCAACTTTTAATTTGCAAGGTAAATTTTAACTAATAAGAAAAAAATCTGTTAGTGAGATGGATGAGCTTGTAATTTTTCACTAGCATACCTATTTGAGGTTGTATTATATATTTGGCGAAAATATATATTTAT
>JBAIZL010000008.1:43161910-43464410 GCA_036971475.1 Prosapia bicincta
AACACTTAACATATAAAAACAAACTGTTGAATTTTTCAGAGAGGGTCTGGGAGGTGTAGACTGTAAAAAAGCCTCCCTTATTTTAATTTTTTTAGAAACACATTTTCTGACAAAAACACGTCCGTTATTTATTTTATTTTTAGTAAACAACTAATACAACTATTTAATTATTCGTTCACTTTTCCATTAATTTTGAATAACGATTAGACAATAAGAGATATTTTAAACAATTATGCACATTACAGTTTTATTTATTATTCATATCAGTAGAAAAACATGAAATACCATTGGTACAAAAAACACCCAATAAAAACGTACAAATCAACAAAAATCAATGAAGTTCAATGTGTATTTTGATTATTGCGAAGCTTGTTGCTGTTTCCCTGACAGTAAAGAGTCAACTGAAGGCGTAATTGCACCTAACGTTATCCTTAAGTAATATTAAACACTTGTTAGTTTGTTTCTATATTCAATTTTGTACATACAACACTTCAGAAGAACCACTCTCACACAAGTAACTAGTGACAAATGGCACCACAAAACAGTAAAGCTTTCCGGAAGAGCATTGACTACTCGGATTTACACCCGATCCGGAAGTCTATTAATGATTCCTCTTTAAAAACATCTATCACGGAACTGCCTTCTGTTGAATCGGTAAATATTTCCTGCACTTCCAACTCATTTGGTGAGCTTCCTGATGAAGCCACGTGACGCGTACCACCTGAAACCTTCCCCCGTACCACCTGAAATCTTCCCGCGTTCCACCGGTTGGGAACCCCTGGTTTCAGCCATTAACAAGTCACTAAATTAGATAACCATATTAACCGTAAATTATTAGAATATAATGTAATTTAAGTAATTGATAATGTACAATACAGAAAGTTGCATAAGCAACGAATAATAAAAATAGCAGTCGCATTTAAATCATACGTTATTACAAAATTTAATTATATAGAGCATAAATAGAATAGATACAAAATTGCTTTT
This sequence comes from Prosapia bicincta, assembly GCA_036971475.1. NCBI lineage: Eukaryota > Metazoa > Arthropoda > Insecta > Hemiptera > Cercopidae > Prosapia > Prosapia bicincta. The sequence goes on from JBAIZL010000008.1 coordinate 43,162,898, forward strand.
GAAAAGAATTTAACCATAGCCTCCAAATAACCTCTAAGTAAAGACGAAAACAGCTGTTAGCTTCAGCCTACCACCAAGTTTGGCTTTCGGATACCTACAAGTGAATTCGTTCATATCACCTCGTATATAAGCTAAATATTTGTAGAAAGGGAGACATTGTTATATATTCTCGTTAGAATTCCTTGATGACGTCACGTTCTATTTTACTCAAGTGTAACTTTTTTTAAACTCTGCGCCATAAGATGTTACAGTTTACAAATATGTATGCTAAGCAAAAGAAATATTTCGAACTGGTTGAAGTTCAAACTGCTAGCAAAAGTAAGCAATTACGAAAAAAAACAACTGTGCGTAAATTTGTGCATGACGCAAATAATTCTAATATTTTATTTGATCAAATCCTTTTCACAAGAAACACGTCATCAAAATGACGTCACACACGTTGACCATAATTTGTAGACAACAAAACGTAGAAGTAACAAACCAATCAACTAATTGAATTACTAGGCATATATATAGCTCAAGGTACACATGGATAAAGTGATCAAGCAAATGCATGGCTACACCCTTTAAGCACATGAAAAAGGATACTGTATTAGGCAATATTTGCCTTTAAACCTTTCTCCAGACACTGATACCAGTGTAATGGTGCTATATTATTTTGTCTGAACTTATACAAAGCTATAATTAAAAAGTAATTAACTAAATGAATGCGTATGGCTTACTATACGTGTATATGTATATACTTACTATAGTTTGTATAATACAAACACTACGCAACAAATAAAGAAAAAATATTAAATGATCACACACATTTTGAGCCAACTGCCTTTTCCATTACATGACACACAACCAAAATAATCCACCCCATCCCACAGTCATAAATCCATCCCGTTAGAGCCTTTGTACCTAACACGATGCCGCCAGTAGAGGGTTAATTTTGTAAAAGGAACGAATGTTTTGAAACGCGTCAGCAAGTAAGCTATACGTATTCACTTAGTTTAGTACTTTTTAAATATACTTTAATCTGTGAATTCAAGATGATTACATCAAGCAACTTTTATACACAAAGCATCAAAGCAAAACTTAGTTTATAATAAAGTGCTATAAGAACAGAAAATATTTTCCTGTAATTCAACACAATTTAATTAGGCTTAGCGTATTAAGTCGACAGTACATTATATTGTATACCAGGGGTTCCCAAACCTTTTGGATCCACCGTCCCTCCTCTCAAGATAAAATAATCCCACTCCCCCTCCACTTTACAGAATAAATAAGGTATAGACATATGAAAAAGAATCAAATATTATATATATTGAAAACAATTTATGTATACACACTTTCACAAGAAACATGATATAACATTTCAGGTTTTAATTTGCAAGGTAAATTTCAACTGATACGAGGAAAATCTGTTATTGGGATGGATGAGGTTTCATTTTTTACACTAGCTTGCCTATTTGAGGTTATATTTGAGTAAGGGCACAGCCCAAGCCATTATCAACAGAAAAATTATTCCTATAATATTAAACATATTTAATTTATCTTATTATTTTCCAACTGGTCTCGCGCACCCCAAACCAAGCCCCCCCCCCAGTTTTGGAACCTATGTTCTATAGTTTGAAAAAAGTGTTTTGTTGAAGAGTTTAATGTTTGGTATTTCCGACAAGAGTAGCTGCAGAATTTCAATCAAACTAATGTAGTTCCTAAAAACATTTTAAAAAATGTTCTATTCCTGGCAAAAGAAAAATTGTTTCAACGCTTTATTTCGGCTTTGTTTTCCGTGCCATCTCTGCGTCAAGGTTTAGCAGTCTTCATAGCGAACCGCTTGTTGTCCTTCTTCTAAGGAAGACCTACATCCAAAGTTTGATTTAAAACAGAATAGTACTCTACGAAAGTGAAATCCCCCAGAAGGGGTGGCTGCTGCCGAAGTTTGGGCGAATGTGAAATCCACATCTTCCGGGTTTGTGAGCCTTGTTGCAAATCTACGTTAAACTTCTTTTCGTCGCCCACTGTCACAGCGTTCAAACCGACAACACCGCATCCCTATCCTGTCACAGACCCGTTCCTATTCTGCTTTTAATCAAAACAGATTAGACTAGCCAATTCCCCTTTTTAGACTAGTTACAAAATGTAACAATTGAATCCTGTTATCACTGGATATAGTACTATTATAGCAATATTAATGAATACATCAACATTTCCAATTACTTCAACCCCTGATAATTCAGCGATACACGATTGTAGGTAAACTGAAACTGTAAATTCGGCAAGGTGAACCCATGAGGATCTAAACCAAATGGCGTAAACATTAAAGAAAAGAAATGAATTAAATTAAATAATAAAACAGCTGTTCTACGACATAACCTATAACATAAAATCAGCTGCTTTTTTAAATCAAATTTTATTACTTATGTTAAGCCAAATGGGACGAAATAACTATATTGCATACCTTGCTCCTTTTGTGAAAAGTTTTCTTTCATATAAAGTTAAAATCTATTAAATCTATTTAATTAATGAATTATTATTTGAAAAAAACTGTATTAACATCAAGGGTCATCCACAACACTTGTCTTGTACTATTCGTCTTGATTATAGGCATATAATTATAGTGTTGCAATATCAACATAGAATTTATTGTAGAGGGTTGTCATTGGTTTAGATATAAAAGAACGACCTTAAAATTACTGTGGGTGTAAAATTTGGAGTATTTTGGCGACGTGTATAAGAAAAACTTATCAATTTCAAGAATTTGAGAACGATTTTCTGATTTGTTTCAGTTTAACGGCAATCCTCACCGAATGTCACAATGAAGTCCCAAAATAGCAACTGCAACGAGGCTCGTTACGGCGCCAGAGAACTCATGCGGCAAGACCAGGAAGTAGCTTTGTTGTCAAATGTTATCTTGCAGTTTCAGGCCACGAGTAAAGTTTAGCTAGATAAAGGTTCTGTTTGTGTAGAAGATTAGTTTATCAGTGTTCGTTTGTTTTTCACCTTGTTGCCCTAATAAAAGCAATAACACAGCTGTCTTGGAAACCCTATGACGCTAATTTCGATAGCTAAAAAAGTGGGTTATGCGTGAAGTTTTTCAATTTCAATGCAAAGATAAACAGTAGGTCTATATATACATTTGATAGTCTCGTTGGACAATTAGGCCTATGTTGTGTTCCGTAAATCTCATTGAACTAAATTTTATACTCGTCATTAAAAACAAATGAAAATTTCACAAAATCTGTGTTTGTATTATTTTTTTTGTAATAGGTTATACTTTGTATGAATGAAAACTATTTACACGATAAACAATATAGAAATAGATTTTAATGTTTTTCTTCTTTCAGTGGTAAGGACCCAATAGCGCCGGCATAACATAAGTAACGCTAAACTATTCTTGAGTTAAAATAAGAAAGGTATTTGGAACCCAGCAGAATAGGAGACCGACTAGAGCAGTGTGGCCATGTCGTTAGCATGTTAAAATTACTTAATCCACAGCAGTGGCGGATCCAGAAAAATATTTTGGGTGGCGCTCGTGGGTGAGGGAGGAGAAGGTTTCCCTTTCCCGGAAATAGAGTAGCTGTAGTGTAAACTCTAAGGCTCTTCTATTGGAGAGAAATAGTTATAGGCTTACTCTGTGACACTAAACAATCATTAATTAGTCTCATATACCCTATATGTACAATACAAACCACTATTTACTACATTGTGGGTGGGCGTATTTACTAACGATTATAGTGCGGTATTATAGGGATTAATATGGGTTTTGTAAACATATTCTAATAATTAATTAGTAGATTTAATCAGGGACGAACGGCTGAATGCAAATATCGGGAATTGTATTTTATTTTACATTTATAATGTTATTTTATAGTTTTAAACATTTTCACTTTTTTATATTTTGGGGGGCTTGAGCCCCAAAGCACTCCCTTAAATCCGCCACTGATCCACAGAAGAGAGAGCTCTTGAAGACGGGGACCGGAAATAATGGCAAACTTTGTACGTCTAGTTAGCAAGGATATCACAAATTTTGTTTTGTCGAAAACTGTGATGAGTGTACAGTTCTTCTATGACTGTAAGTAGCATAATACCTTCCTAATTCTAATTCTACTGATATTATATTCGAGTTTGAAATTTTCACATCAACAGAAAATTTTACAATTTTCCTCATTTAAAGTTTCGACCCGATATTCTACAAAGATTTGGATTATTAGCAGTTCTTCTTACAGTGTCGATGGTCAAGGGCGTTTTGAATTATTTTTTCTTATAAAAATACGAATATGTAAGTACATATGATTTAAAAAAATGATTATAAAAGACCTCAGTTTTACTATAAATTATTATTATAACTGATTATTAACAATCGCGCTGTAAGTTTTCCCAGTCTACAGAATATTCTGTTCCTTCTTACAGTAACCTTTTTCTGTTACTATTCCAACAGATGTATTTTGTTACCTTTTACACCCCCTCTCCCTTTACACTGAAAATTGTCGAAAATTTCTTACAATGGCTTTACATGTCCTTAAATAAATACATTTATTTTGGAATCTTAAAAACATTAAATAAAAAATAGCAATAAAAACTGTCTTTAGGAAGATCACCGTAGATAAAAACACCTATTTGTTACCATAAATGTCACAAAAAAGCCGATAAAATTCTTAATATAGTCACCTTTGATGCCGTTAGGAGTATTATAGATTGAGTGAGTATATTCTTCTTTTTTCCTAACATAAAAACATTGTTCTTCGTTGACGCGTTTCGGATTAACTCCATTATCAAAAACTTTAAACTGTACTCTTACATTATCAAAACCTTAAACTGTACTCTTAGATTATCAAAACTTTAAACTGTACTCTTACATTATCAAAACCTTAAACTGTACTCATACAATATCAAAACCTTAAACTGTACTCTTACATTATCAAAACCTTAAACTGTACTCTTAGATTATCAAAACTTTAAACTGTACTCTTACATTATCAAAACTTTATACTGTATTCTTACATTATCAAAACTTTAAACTGCACTCTTACATTATCAAAACTTTAAACTGTACTCTTACGTTATCAAAACTTTAAACTGTACTCTTACGTTATTAAGACTTTAAACTGTACTCTAACATTATCAAAACTGTAAACTGTACTCTTACATTATCAAAACTTTATACTGTATTCTTACATTATCAAAACCTTAAACTGTACTCTTACGTTATCAAAACTTTAAACTGTACTCTTACGTTATTAAGACTTTAAACTGTACTCTAACATTATCAAAACTGTAAACTGTACTCTTACATTATCAAAACTTTAAACTGTACTCTTACATTATCAAAACTTTATACTGTATTCTTATTAAAAATAATCAAATTTAACGTTTCGGGAGATGTAACTCATTGTCAACTCAGCTTCCATATAAGTTACGGCCTGAATTGATAATGTGATATATCATACGAAACGACATAATCAATAATAAAAAAAGTAAGTACTACTAGACGCAAGTATAGCATCAATATATGTTCACGTGTTTTAGATAAGCAGAATAATTAAACCTTAGCTAATCGTAAGTCACTACAAACTAACAAATCAAACCTCTAGCGGAATTTTAACTCTAAAAAGGTATTTCTCCTTTTCTCATTACATTTGATGATTTTATAAAAATTAACTGAACTGGAAAATAAATTGTCAAACAATGCCCGTTGAATGTTTTTGCTCTGGAAATGTTTGTTAAGTATTACAAACATTTAGTTACAAAATTAAACGAGTTACATAAGCTTTATGTATATTTCGCTAACACAGCATCCTAGTTGAAACTAAACTTGAGATGTATTTTTGCAAGCATTTTGTTTTAAATCTGTAAATGTAATCAGGTCTATTGTAAAATATTAAATACAAAATTAAACAATAACATTACTTAACTAAAAGCTTTCACCTTTGCCTGTTTGTTGTTCCTTCACATTTGCAATTCAAAAATGGGTTGGCCATTTTCCAAAATTTGCCCATTCTATAGTAAACTTTTAAATGTTAAAGTTTAACTAATTGAAACAAGTAATATAAATAACAATAAATATTTAAAGTTGATTCCTACTTAGTTCAACAGAGAAAAATTTTATTCAAGTTACTTATTATCAAATAATTACAATTAATATTAATAAAGTAACATAACCTATGCGTTTAAACATATGTTCTATTACATAACCAAGAACAAAATATCAGCTGTTTTATGAAATCATGTTATCACTTATTTTAAGCCAAATGGGACGGAATAACTATATTTCATACTTGGGACTTTCGTGTCAAGTTTTTCTCCCATATAAAACTAGAATTAATTTATTAAATTTAATTAATGAATCGATATTTGAAAAACTGGATTAATATGAATTGTCATCCACCAAAGGTATAATAAAATCTATTTTAACTTGAGTGGATGAATAAAACCTACTTTATTGCCGACTGAAATATTTTCTCCCATCCTCCTTACCTCCCTCCCCCCTCTCTCTCTGTCTCGTGTATGTGCGCGCGAATGCGTGCGTGCGCGTGTGTGCGCGCGTGGGTACGTGAGTTATAACGGTCTGGAAGGCCGTCCAAATTAGGCAATTAATAATTTCCTATTTTTTAAATAACAATTTTAATATTTAAATAATAAGGTTTGAATTTATTGTAAAAATAAACATAGTAAAGAGTGAAAAAGTCAATAAAATCTCAAATACTTAATATTAAGACAAATTAAAAATTATAATAGCATGAAACTGTAATAACTAACTAAATTTGACAAACGAGAGTGAAGTGAAAAATTTCTAAGTGCCGAAAAATGCTAACTTGAGAACTAGGCCACGTAGAACTATCATCGACATTTTGAAATAACCAGAAAAATCCAAAATAAACAATAGCGAAAACAGAATTTAAAAAACTCAATTAACAAAGAAGTTACAGCCATTTTAAAATAATAGTCCTTTTTCAGTGTTCTAAAACAGATAACAAAATTATGCAGGTTGAATCGAATACGTTGTCCAACCCGCCCCTACAAGAAAAGAAGCACGGAGATAGCGACGAGCTTAGAGCAGGGGGGAAGGGTGACATAGCCGCAATAAATACAGGGACTTACGGACCTGTAGGGCTGTCTAAAAATTTTTTAGTACGAGGTGCTAACGACCGTAATGTTGGATCGCGCCTAGAACCACCATAAGGTGGATCCAAACCATCACGCTCCCGGCGTCTAGAACCATCCATGGACAAGGGCTCCAGACTCAACCTCCAGGACGCGGAAATGGAGAAAGACTTCCATCGACTGACCAGGGATGGCAACTTCCGATGTCCAGGGACCAGGGAATCCAGACGAGAGGAGTCTAGGACCGGCAGGGAAATCCTTGGCAAGTCATTTTCTATATTATATACAAATTAACGTCAAATTTAGTCAGTTAAATTTATTAAATTCAAATTACCAATTAAACTTAAACAATGACTTCACTCTATGTTGAAAAATTAAATAAATCTTAAAAGTAGTAAAATTAATTAGTATAACAAAAATGTTTAAATAATGAATAATAAATATTATATTTACAAAGTGGTTTTGGTCATAAGCCAATCATTTTCAAGAAGACCAGATTTATTGAATCATATAAATTTTAAAATTATTTATAATAAAATGTGAATTTACCAATTCAATCTTGAAATGAGAAGATAAAATTTTTTATTATGGTAAATTTGGAAATAATTTTCTTTAAAAATGTGTAAATGTAATTAATGAATTATATATGAATGTAGGTTTTAAATATGTGAAAAATAACGAACTTTTAATTAATTATTTGTAAAAATAAAGAGAGAGTTAAATGTATTTTATTTGAAAAGATAATTATTTTAGTTTAACATCAGTAATTAAATGCATTATAAAAACTTACAGTATTTAAATTTATCCTGTGTTGAACAACCAATAAAACTTTTAGTTTTTTCCAACTGATAAATAATGATTATAAAATCAAAGTACAGTTTTAATTAAATTTCATTAATTAATAAATATATAAAATTCAGAACCTAATGTTTCTTCAAACAAGTTCTCTTCTGAGAACCAATTTATTGAGCTATTCTAAAAACTAGTTGGTTTTTTGTATTGAAGCATAGAGGTGATGTCTATTGGCAGGTCATGTTTAAAGAACACAGGAGCTTTTTAAAAAAGGTATCTTAAACATGATCATATTTTGCATGTTCCCTTGCTGTCCCTGCAGATCTCATGAAGTGGTAAGATTCTTTGAAAATTTTGTGTGTTCATATAAATGTTGTTTCTTTCCAGCTGACTATTTTACTGGCATGTGTGACTATATACAGACCCAACAAACTTGCCAACCATCTAAGGGGAGGTCATACAAACGTTAAGGTAGAAGTCAGCGGGTATAGGCTTGCATTTAGGCGTGGCCCATTACGCGGGAACACAAGACAAAATTTAGGGATCTTAACACCGTACACAAAACGGTGTGAGCAGCAGATATATAAATATATAATAAACATGTAATTGTGCCAACAAAGCGGGGGGACGTTGCAGCGTGTATATATATATACATATATATAAAGTAGTAGAATGAATAACAAACAATTAAGAAAAGATAAATCGACAATATCTCAAAATTCCAGAGATATTTTGCAAAAGATTTCGTCCTTAAAGGAGTTATTCATCATGTAGGATACTTTCCACTCCTTTTCAAGTTCTTCGTTTGTTTGATAGAAAAATCAATAAGCTATTATTTGTCGAATCTAGATAGAATGGCTGTTCCGAGGCTTGAAGGGCGAACAATAGTGAAGTTTACTGACGGGAAACTTGGTTTGATATGTACCGGCCTTTAGCACAATAGGAACTGACTGATATAAACTGTTTTAAAAACAGCTTTGTTAAATGGTTTTATTGGAAGATTCGATACTAAACTTGAGAGACATCAATTTTTAGAAATTTGAAAATCAATTAAAATTAAAAATCATTAACAACTTTTTTTAATATTGTTTGTGTGTAATATTTTAGTAATAGTAGTGGTGTTTACTGCTTTTGTTAAAATGTTATGTTTGATTTTGTATTTGTTATTATTAATTATGTTTTTAAATCCCTTCCATTAACCCACACTCTCCTCATATATATCTTGTACAAATTATCAACCGTTAATAAAATACGTTTTTATTCATCCAATCAAGTTCAAATTCATTATTTTAACCTATATCAGATGACAATTGATGTTAAGTTTTTTTCAAATATTTATTCAATAATTAAATTATAAATATTTGGAGGGTCTAGGTCGGATTGGAACTATGAATCTTCATATTCAAAGTCTAGCGCGCTTTGGCACTGCACCAACTTTCCAATACCAAGAAATGAATTTCTCAAAGACGTATATGAATTTCTTTCCCCCATCTAATTGTCGTCGAAACCTCCCATTGTACAACTTTAAACTGTTGCCATGGTTACCACAAAACATCATACATAGTGCTATAGGGTTAAAAATGAATGAAACGAACAAAACAAACCAACTGGAAAAAGCAAACAATTATAACATTTTTCTTTCTTGACCTCAGTAGGTATTTACTTTAAAAGAAATTTTGTATTTAACTTGTTTTATTTTGAAATACTGTTCTTTAATCATCAGCCAACGATATTTGCTGTAGACCCTATTTAAAATATATTATAAATCAAACTCATGTTTGACCAGTAAAATTTAACAAGAGACATTTTTAATTAGAATATCTTCAATAACAATTTGAAGGAATTGTGGCGTAATTTTTTATTTTAAATAAATAAAACCTCAACCACAAAAACGTTTTATTTAAATCCTATAGAAGAGTTTAAACAAACAATTTTTCTGGTTAAGAGGTTTTATTTATTTAAAAAAGGACATCTTCAATTTTAACCTGATTAAATATTTATTCTATTTGAGTCATGCCGTGGTTATTTTAAATTGACGTAGAAAAACCACGGACAATTAATGATTACAGTGATGATCTTAGGAATGAAATACAGAAATATTCCAATTATTACAATTTTACGTCATCGATTATGAAAAATGTGGTTGAAAACGACCAATTATATAGCACAAAATGTGAAACAACGTATACATTTTAGCTATATTTGAAATACATTTTATCCCAAGGGAAAACCCGATTTTGGTTATCATCGCCAATTTTGGGTAGTTTTTAAGGTACAGACGTTTAAATAAACAAAAAAGAATAAATAAAAAGTACAAAAACATAACAAATAAATATATAGCAAACAAACAATAAGAAACAATAAATAAATAGTTTTAAAACATAACCATAAAGATATGACCAATATGGATATGTATAAAGATCAAACATAAAACAACAAATAACAATATTACAATAATTAACAATATAACAATAAATGAATATTATTAATTCTATAACAATAAAGTTCAAAACGTATTAAATAACTATGATAAACAACAATAAAATATTAAAATTATGTATTTAAACTAAACAAATATCTCTACGGCAATAACAAACACCAATAAATGTACTATAATTAATTATAATGTAAAATAATATGTATATTAAAAGTTATTTTATATTTTATGGTCTATGTTTGTAATCAAGCAAATAAATTTCAAAAAAAAGTTTTTACTTGTTTCTATTTAGCAGAAAAATCCATAAGTTACAAACATATTTGCCAAGCTGTTTAGACAAGTTAATTGCTTTTTGGTTTTGGAAAAGCAAACAAATATAAAGGTAGGCTTAAGTACAAATGTGTTTCTGAAAAGTTAAAGAACTTTTGGCTCAGACATTTAAACAGGCCTGTAAGTTCCAAAGTGCTAAGGCAATGCCTCTATGAAAAGGAAACACACGTAAACATAAGTGTTTTAGAAAAGAAAGTGTCAATGGGGAACGCAAACTGACATAAATTCAGGGTTAGCTACGAACATTCGCCATACGTAGGGAGCTCATTCAATGTGTACACATAAAGAAAGCAGCTCCTGTAAACACAGGCTTGGAAATCCTTCGTTACGAGCAACTGGCGACAGAGTTTTGCATTCAGTTCCAGGTGAAACGAGGTCATGCTAAATACGATTATCTGTTCTTTTTGTGACAATATTTGCGTTAAATTACGTTAAAATAAGTCAATGGCGTAACCAGGGGGCACGTGCCCCCCATAAACAATTAGTTTTAGCAAAAAATATACAGCGATAGGTTTTTAGCAAAAACAGCTCCCCGACGACTCAACAATTATGTAATTGTAAGTGCCAAAATAACATAAAAAAAGATTTCTAGAGACGAAAATGTTCAGAATTTTCCCAGGGAGGTTCCTTTCCATGACCCCCCGGGTCGTGTCACCAAACCATCGTCCTGGCTACGCCCCTAAACATAGTTTTGAGTAAACAAATTAATACCGCGATTAAAACAATTTTCAACACTTAGCCTGCTATAATTTTGTAAGATTTCCAATAAACCTATGAACTTTTAAATAAAATACCTAAAAATCTTATTATATCAAAATTATATAAAATAATGTAATACAATAGAGTGATTAAATATTAAATGCAAAGAACTTTTATTTAGAACAGTGCAAAGCAAATCAACACATTTTTTACTTTTGTCAAATGAAAAAAGTTAACTTTTTTATTTTTGTGATAAACTAATCAAAATGTATTTGAATTTCATTTAAATAATTATTTAATCCAATACAGAATGGTCCTATCAGAAAATTCAAATTATGCTGACTTACTATAAAAATCCAGTTTAATTCGAGTTAAATATTTAGTATAATGTTTTGTAAAATATTTGTATTTGGCAATACTTTTAAGTTGGCAATACTATAACAACTACTGATCAACAATGAATTTGTTTGAATTATTGAGTTATTGTGACAGCTAATAGTTTATGTGTGTATTATGGACCATTTTTAAATTCCTTCTATTAGCTCACATTCTCCTGATATACATATATATATCCTGTACAAATAATCAATCGTTAATAAAATACCATTTTATTCACCCAATCTAGTTCAAAAACATTTCTTTTAACCTATAACGTATGACAATTGATGTTGATACAGTGTTTTTCAAATATTTATTGAATAACTAAATTATACAAATTTGGGTGGCCTAGGTCGGATTCGAACTGAGTATCTCCATGTTCGAAATCTAGCGCTTTGGCACTTAGCCAACTTTCCTATAGCTAGAAGTGCATTTCTCAAAGATGTGTATGAATGTTTCTTTTGCCTTCCATTTAGTTGTCGTCGAAACCTCTGTTGCACAACCTTAAATTGTAGCTATGGTTACAACAAAATACCATAAATAGTGCTCTAGGATTAAAAATTAATGAAAAGAATAAAATAAACAAACTTGATTAACGGTATCGAGCTTTGCTTCAAAAACGGACAATGCTAAAGGAAACTACAAGCGACAAAAAAAAGAAAGCAATAAATAGTAACAAACAAAATTAATAGTCCAAAACCATATGTAGAAAGGAAAATTGAAATTTTCAAAGAAATCGCTTTCTATTTTGCCACTTAATATTGTTATTCTGTTATTTTTCAGCAGACAACTTTCGCACTAGTCCATTGTTCATTGCTTTGAGATGAGACAAAGACATAGGTTTGTATTCCAAAGAATTTGCAAGATTAACAAGTCAGTGGTTTTAGTCGGGTATCTTTCAAATGACCAAAATTCAACTAACCAAAATGTACGCAACTTTCAACTAACCGAAATACGCGCCGTTCAACTAAACGAAAGTGCACGGACTTCAACTAACCAAAGTAGACGGACTTCAACTGAAAGAAATGTTGCGGGTTATCTTATTGCCGTTCCGACTATTTACGCCTGCGGAACGGCAAAACTATAACCCGCAACATTTCTTTCAGTTGAAGTCCGTCTACTTTGGTTAGTTGAAGTCCGTGCACTTACGATGATTTGAATGTCGCATATTTTGGTTAGTTGAAGGTTGCGTAAATTGTGTGCGTACCTTTTGGTTAGTTGAATTTGTCATTTGAAGTAGCCTCGCTTTGGTCTAATAATAGTATACTAAACAATGCCTATTGTAAAAGCCACAAAATCGATAACAAATTAAAATAATTAAATGATATTTAATAGACTACTAATTCCTCAACGACAGTCAATTAATATAACTAATACATTTAAACTATAACTCTTTACTATATATTAGCTACACTCATCGTTGATGATGACACTGACACTGAAACGCGTTTAACAAAAACATTTTAACTGTGAGAGTGTTCGTTATTATTACGTTTGTGCTTACAAGAGAAGCTCAAACATTTTGCCAACAAAATAAGAAATACTTATTTGGAGTAAGCCTAAGAGGTATAGTTTAAGAGAAGTTTGCATGACAAAATGACTTTGATGTTACTATTTATTAGGAATACACTGTGGTTGAATATTTGTAGTAAATACTCTTAGTCACCACACTTTTTAATTTTATCCTTAAGTACATATCAGTTTCTACGTAACCATCATAGAGGGATAACATACAAAGACTGAGGATGACAGGCGTTGTATGTTATCACTCTGAGGATGGTTATTTGGTAACTGAAATGTACATAAGGGTTAAATAGAAAAATGTGGTACAGAGGTTTTTAAGTATTTATTATTGACTTGAATGTATTTGTCCAATCTGGTTTAAATTGTAAACGGTTATTTTGCCTTGGATTAAATAGCCTTTGATTTGAACACATCTTTGCAAATTAATTTTTTTTAAATCACGCATTTTCTTGGCCATTGGGGGGCAAATCCTGCCAAGGTGCGCTGGAGACGCTCTTCTCACTAGCGCTCCGGTGCCAGGAATGAGAATTATGGGTACCAATCCAGAGTATAAATTCAGTATAAACTATATTTGCATCTATAATTTCAAACTGTTATTTTAGACATAGCATATAAGTACTTGCATTTGTTGTTACTATGTATTAAACAATATTTAAAAAAATTAAGTAAATACTTAATGAGGTTAACAAAAAAAAAAATATTTTAAAGCACTAACCTAGATCACTATTAATGATATTTTGTGGTAACCATGGCATTAACAGTTTAAAGTTGTACAATGGCGGTTTCGACGAAAACCAAATGGGGAGAAAAAATCCATATACATCATTGAGAAATATATTTCTAGGTATTAGATAGTTGGCTACGAGCCAAAACGCTAGACTTTTAACATAGAGATACTCAGTTCGAATTTGACCTAACCCTCCAAATTTTTATAATTTAATTATTGAATAAATATTTGAAAAAACTGTATCAACATTAATTGTCATCCGCTATTAGTTAGAAAAATGTTTTTGAACATGATTATATGAATAAAAACGTGTTTTATTAAGGATTGATTATTTGTACAAGATATATATATCAGGAGAGTGTGAGCTAATAGAAGGAACTGAAACAAAGACCATCACTGGAGACTATTCAGGGAGGTCACTACGGTTTATAATAGAACAGATGTAAATAACACGGTCAATGAAACAACTTCGCAGCGCGTAGCACTAGCACAAACAAGTAACCATTGGAAAAGAACCACATGTATTCCCGTCCTCAATAATATTTTTATTGACGTAAAAACTAGCTTCAAAGATGAATCATTAAAATATTTCCCGTTACACAGTTAAGTTCCCATAAACCTAGACAAAATACCGGACTTGGTGTCTTTACACAGATCACTAGATCCTATCTCTACAATACTCTACTTGCTAGTACACGAAACTTTGCTATTATAATTACACTTTTAAATAAAACTAGGGGCTTGTAGGGACAAATGCCCTTATTAATGTTGAAACAAATTTTAAACCTTTGTATAGTAATTTTATTTTTTAATAGAAATTAATTGAATATAATTAAAATTCTTCATAACAAAATTTCCTCGTAAACTATATATTTTTGTGAATGCGTTTTCAATTTGATCTTTTTGACCAAACGTATTCTAAATGTGTATCTTTAATTCATCTTGAGGTTTTACTCGACTTGGTGCAACATAAAGTTGATCATGTGTAAAACCAGGTTTAGTCGATTGAAGCCTTACTTCATAGTCTAGTTATTGAAAATGTAAGCCTTGAAGGAAATTGGTTCCTTTTCGTTTGAAATGGCATATTAGGATCTGTTGATGTTAATTTAATTATTGGTAGAAATATTACCTTCCTTTTCCAGAACCAGTGATTATTTCTAATTTAATATACTTGTCAAACATATCTAGTACGTTAAGACGTACTCCATTAACTAAACCTGTTCCAAAGTTCATATGTCTAATTAATCTTTTATGCTGTTAAAATATTAGAAAATCACACTCAGCTGTTTTTATTGCAATTTATTTCTCATGGAAATTATTGGTACATTTATGTTCCTCAAAACCCTATAAATGTTGTAAATTGAGAGAAATCTATATTTTCCCCGCTCCTTCGTGTCAATGCCCTTAATTTGAGGCATCTCCGAGTTCTGTGCGACCTTCCAAGCTCCCACAAATTTTCTCTCAAAATTCGGATTACGAAATTATATATATGGATATATGAATAGATATTTAGCATTAAAACAGTTCTAATTTTCTTAAAACTTACCCTTAGCTCTTTCGTAGTAGGAACCACTATATCCGTCCCTAAATTATTTAAAAAATGTGATAAATAATCAGAAACTAAAATCATCCGGTGAAAGTAAAACAGTCCGTATCAAGTAGAGGTAAATTATTTAAATTCTCTGTGAGCTCAAAGTATAATAGCTACGTCACTAATAACCTTGATCACAGTTTCTTGGTAATTGACTATAATAATAGTTAATGTTTTTATTGCTCCTATGAATAATTAAACCGGTTCCTTGTATGGCTGAGGTATTTATTTCAAATAAATAACTCATTCTAGCTCAGTACTAGGAGTAACTGATACAAATAGAATGTCTTTTCAATTTCCTTCCTCAAAAGTTGGCAATACTTTCATCAATAGAAAATCATATAGCCTAATTTTATTTTTTCTGCTCTTTGTTTGACAGTAATTATTTTGTGATATATATGGAAACAAGTATTTTAAAGGCGCGTTCTGTTTCCATAAAGCGCTTCTTCATATTGTTTAGAAAAGATACACTCGATATTTGGCTAAGGTTGTTGCTACGTGTGTATTAAATGCAAAAAGCAGCAGCAGGACAGATTGCCAAAAGGTCGATCCAAATCGAATTGTAGTGATTCAATTGACAGATCCAATTGTAGTGAACATAATGCCTCATGTTATGAAGATAATCACGAACAAGATCAAGGGTCACAGCATCGAATAGATGGCTTTACTCGATCATAGCAAGTGAGTTTGGAACATAGAACTAATGTAACCAATGAAAGATTACAGGCTAGAAGTCAAGCAAACCATGACGAAGGTGTAAACATGTTATAGGCCTACATACTTTTATGGAGCAAATGATGACCACAAATGCTGACGGGTGATACAACTACAAAAGAGTGAAACAGGGTTAGCGAATCGCTTGTAACGGAGTTTTCGCATTGTGTTTTCAAGGTCACTGATACGACGCCATTGTAAGTGGACCCGCCCCATAAGGAAGAGGGCATTATGGATGTTTTAATGCGTTAGGGAAAATTACACGTTGAACTTAATAAAGTTAGCCTAATCCACGGGAAATAGGAAGGCGAATCTAACCAAACACGGAAAAGTAATATTTTCAATGAGATGCGGGAAGTGCAGTCTTCTTCAAAGGAATGCTAGAAGCTTATGTATATAAAGTTAGTAGCGGCTCTAATTTCCTTACATCAAGGGGATAAGCGTTTCCTAGTCATGTTTTAATCGGAAATGGAATATCTAGTTAAGTCATCGAACAGGCCTACTATTTACGACAAGGGGATGAGAAGCACATCATGTTAGCGAAGGGGATTGGTTAGGTGATCTAGCCTGTTTACTCCAATGATTTGAAGTAACGGGTTTACTTTGGCTAAATGATGAGACTGCGTAAGGGGACTAGAAGGCTTCGTTTGAGGTAAAAATCATCAGAGCAATATATACGAAAAGGGGATGAGAAGCAGATCATGTTAGCGAAGGGGATTGGTTAGGTGATCTAGTCCGCTTACTCCAATGATTTGGAGCAACGGGGTTAGTTTGGCTATTTCAAGTGAATGAGTGTCGAGTTAGGTATGTCAGCTTTACGGGCAAATCAGCGGGTGTAATATAAACTACCAGGGGATGAGAGGCAGATCATGTTACCGAAGGGGATTTATTAGGTGATCTATTCCGCTTACTCCAATGATTTGGAGCATTGGGTTTAGTTTTGCTATTTCAAGAGAATGGATGTCGAGTTGAGTCTGGTAGCTTTAAGGGGAAATTAGCGGATGTAATATACGACACGGATCTGAGAAACAGGCCATGATAACGCAGGGGACGCAGTAAGTAACCTAGACCAGTTACACCAAGAAACCGTCTAGATACAACAGGATTCGTGAGGCTACTTCAAGAGAATGGATGTCGAGTTGAGCCTGGTAGCTTTAAGGGGAAATTAGCGGATGTAATATACGACACGGATCTGAGAAACAGGCCATGATAACGAAGGGGACGCTGTAAGTAACCTAGACCAGTTACACCAAGAAACCGTCTAGATACAACATGATTAGTGAGGCTACTTCAAGAGAATGGATGTCGAGTTGAGCCTGGTAGCTTTAAGGGGAAATTAGCGGATGTAATATACGACACGGATCTGAGAAACAGGCCATGATAACGCAGGGGACGCAGTAAGTAACCTAGACCAGTTACACCAAGAAACCGTCTAGATACAACAAGATTAGTGAAGCTACTTCAAGAGAATGGATGTCGAGTTGAGCCTGGTAGCTTTAAGGGGAAATTAGCGGATGTAATATACGACACGGATCTGAGAAACAGGCCATGATAACGAAGGGGACGCAGTAAGTAACCTAGACCAGTTACACCAAGAAACCGTCTAGATACAACAAGATTAGTGAGGCTACTTCAAGAGAATGGATGTCGAGTTGAGCCTGGTAGCTTTAAGGGGAAATTAGCGGATGTAATATACGACACGGATCTGAGAAACAGGCCATGATAACGAAGGGGACGCAGTAAGTAACCTAGACCAGTTACACCAAGAAACCGTCTAGATACAACAAGATTAGTGAGGCTACTTCAAGAGAATGGATGTCGAGTTGAGTCTGGTAGCTTTAAGGGGAAATTAGCGGATGTAATATACGACACGGATCTGAGAAACAGGCCATGATAACGAAGGGGACGCAGTAAGTAACCTAGACCAGTTACACCAAGAAACCGTCTAGATACAACAAGATTAGTGAGGCTACTTCAAGAGAATGGATGTCGAGTTGAGCCTGGTAGCTTTAAGGGGAAATTAGCGGATGTAATATACGACACGGATCTGAGAAACAGGCCATGATAACGAAGGGGACGCAGTAAGTAACCTAGACCAGTTACACCAAGAAACCGTCTAGATACAACAGGATTAGTGAGGCTACTTCAAGAGAATGGATGTCGAGTTGAGTCTGGTAGCTTTAAGGGGAAATTAGCGGATGTAATATACGACACGGATCTGAGAAACAGGCCATGATAACGCAGGGGACGCAGTAAGTAACCTAGACCAGTTACACCAAGAAACCGCCTAGATACAACAGGATTAGTGAGGCTACTTCAAGAGAATAAGTACAAACCCTGTAGAATAATTACTTTAAGAAGGGAGAGCTCTGTCTTTGGACTTGTTACGTCAGAGAAACGAACGATGAGTCTGCTCTGGCTAAGGCAGTGAATGACCTGTGATGCCTATCACCTACGACCAGAGGATGAGTAGCGTACGACAAAAGGTACGCAACAAGTCCAGTTAGTGACGAAGGGGATGACAAGGCCAAGACGCACAGCGATTTTGTTGTGCAACATACGAAACGGCCTTGGCACGAGCGTGCAACCTGAATTGTTTTAAAAATGAATTCCTTCTGACAAAACAATCACAGCTCTAAAAAGTACGTTTCCACGGCATTATTGTTCGCGTCAACTTGGCATTGTGATTGCGTAAGAATCAGGAAACGTGTGCCGTGGCTTCTGCCCGCGACCAAAACATTCCTTCTCGTATTCGTGTCACAAGAGAGCGTACACATTTATATCGCAAATGTATTAATATCTATTCAGCGTCATCACCAACTAAAAAGGTTATATGTTAGTTCATTCATTTGAAGGTTAATTGAAGTGTTTTCAAATTTATTTTAAGGACTTTTTGTTTTGTTTTTTAATAAAATATAAATTTTTTCCTTTTTTTGTGATTAAAAATTTATTTTTGTAATTGTAATTTACAATTATCGTAATTGTAAATTATCGTAATTTACATTCTTAATGCAGTTAATTATAGTATATATAAAGCAGCATTGAATACTTAAATATCTAAATGTTTAAGCTTACCTAAAATAACTATTTTGACTTTAAATAAATAAAACTTCTCAACCATAAAAACGTTTTAATTAAATTCTTATGTCCATTTTAATCGCAAAGCAATAACCTTCAGAGGAAAGTATTAGAAGAATAACTCTTGCAGTTACCCCCGTAACAATTTCCTTTAAAGACGTTTGATTTGCAATTAAAATGTGCATAAAAATTAAATAAATGGTTTTTATAGTTGAGAAGTTGTATTTTATAAAAATTAAAAAATTACACAACAGTTGCCCCAAGTTGTTAATTATTTTGGTTTTGTTACTCTTTAGGATTAACTGTACGAATTGTATTAAATATTATGAATTATTACAATAGAATATTATAAATGTAGAAGGAATAGCTAGGAAAATACTAGCGAAGTGAACAAAGATGAAGGGTAACAGGGGTGATTGCATGGCAAGGTGCAGAACGTAAGAACAAATAAAGTTAACGACAAGCGTAACGATGCAGGTTAAATGAAGCAAAATTGCCCTGAACAAACCAAGAGTTTCTTCGAGAAAACAGTCTCGTTTTATTCAATTTCGCCGTTTAACAAAAGCAAAATCTACTTACGATTGCCATGGTTGTTTTCGTTGAGTAGATCGTTTTACGACAGAAGGAATATATTTAATTCACTTTAAAGGAAAAATAATACAAAAAAACAAGAAAGATTACTATCGCTCGTAACAATTACGATTCAGGAATAAACGCACGAGGCCATGAAAAAAATTACTATTTTCTAAATATAAACGAAAAGTAAAAAGTAACAAAATAAAGTAAACAAAAAAGCGAATATATGTAAAAAAGAATTGAAAGAAATTAGTTTGAAAAGTAAATGTAAAATATTTAACGAGATATATGTTATTTAGATGTAAAATGGTGGTATAAATCCTAGGTGGCAACTTCATCACCCAACTCCTCTTATGAACATCACACCTGTAACGTCACTCACTACTCTCACTAATCCGGCAGATATGGAGCTGGGATACTGCCGGCTTACTGGTCTATTAAAAACACAATATACCATAAAATATTAATGTGTTACGCCCGAAAATAAAGAAAACATAAAAATAGTCCCGTACTGTACTTGACATGATACACGAATGTACTTGTCTGTACTTTTGCAATAAAAGGTTACCTTAAACGGTAGAAACAAAATATGTATACGTTTACATTGACTTTGTTCACGTGCACTTTAGAAACAGTCACTTTACACAACTACTGCAACAACATACGGCTCGAAATCGTTTAGCCGGGTGGCGTGAAGGTCACTATCACTGACATCAAGATGTAGTGAAAAATATACAAGTTATGTTAACATCTTCAGTCCTTGACGAAAACGCCGGATTACTGGAGAGGCCGGATTATAGAGAGTTTACAGTAGTAGGATTGTGATGTAAGCTCAGCAGAACTGATCTTAGTGAATTCTCTCACGCCACGTCGTATCAAATCTCCATGACTTAGCATAGAGTAGCCAGGCTAGTAATGCGCAGAAACCTTCAAGGAACTTGTTGGACAGGCGTGCTTGATATTTCACATTTTATTGCGATCCCTAAACCTCATTCCATTTGCAGAAGAATACTTCTTTATTTTACACAATCAGATGCCATGTGGTGTGGATAACGTTTTCTTGTAGCTATTTTAGCTTTTACACTGCTTCTGTACTTCCGTTTATTCCGCAGTGATCAGCTAATCAACAAGATTTTACCCTCACAGGCTGATTGAAGCAAACAAATGTCTTCAACTAAAGAGCTTCTAAAATGCTTATAGTCTACTGAAAAACACTTTCGGAGTAAGAGCACACAAAGAACTGCAGAAATCTACACTTTATTTCGTTTACATTTGATTATGTATTCAGATACAAATACGATGTTTTTATTGTAGAATCAATTTGTTATTTATATTAATAAATTCCATTTTATATATTAATTATAATCACTATAATAAAGCTCTCATAGCCATACTGTAGCCACCTCCATAACATACAGAGTTACAGATAACTCCACGTGGCAAGTCAGAGCAGAAGTGGCCTGAGCCCTAATAGAGTCAACGCAAACAAGGGATCATCATGTATCAGAAATGAGCGCTGATAGAATTATTTAATTGAATGGATGCATGGGAGATTAGGGAATCGTTTCTCCATGAAAAGACACTTAACTAGTATATTTACAATGACTTGTGCTATAAATAGTTTATTTTGTAACGTTATTGTAGTTAGAGGCTACCCTACGATGATGATTTCAACGAAATGTATACGAGGGTTTAAGATATAACTTAGTTAATGAGTTACTATTTGATTATCTTGTATTAAGGTATTGGTAGTTACATTTTTAATATTTCCACCGCGCTCATTGAATATGATTTCAGTCATATCTTACTTGTGTGTGTTTTACAAACAAGCACAACATTGCGTTTTCTCGTGTGTTGTTCCGCAGCCTCCTATCTTTAATTCCCCTCAGCTGCTAGACCAGTCCGGTTTAATAGGTCTTGCGGAACGTCGTGAAGCCTGGCTAGGGGAAAGACGGCGACGGAGTGGGGACGGCCGTGACTGGAGGGGCAACGGAGACCGACCGAACACCGAAACACGTGGCGAGCTATCTGAACGGCTATTACTACACCCGAATAAAAACACGGTGACGGTGTGAAACAGTCTGGTGCCCGGTTGTATAGGTCTTGCGGAACGTCGTGAAGCCTGGCTAGGGGAAAGACGGCGACGGAGTGGGGACGGCCGTGACTGGATGGGCAACGGAGACCGACCGAACACCGAAACACGTGGCGAGCTATCTGTTGAACGGCTATTACTTCACCCGAATAAAAACACGGTGACGGTGTGAAACAGTCTGGTGCCCCGTGTCCCTCCCCCACTACAGACAGCTTAGCCCATGAAGGTTAGGCTTCAACTAGAAACACAAGACCTTGTATACAAGTCGCGAGACATGGCAAGAGGCTTGTCATGCCGATGCGCAGTGGTTTACTTGACATGAACGTTGGTAGAACCACGCTACTAACTTATCGGTCCAAAACTACTGTTCCCTGTTCACCACTCTGATCAGGCGAGAGAGGGGTTAAGAGCTGTCTGACCTCTCACCTCCACTAGTAGCGCAATTCCCTTCCTGTGCATCTTATATCTCTTATATTTCGTGAGTTTTGCACCGCCTTTTCCCACGAAGTAAAAAATACCCTTACTTCATAAATGTACGCATATAATTAAAAAATCCACCATAACAACGACACCGCCATCTCATTAAAAAGTAAGGTATTGTTCCATATCTCACCGTAAAAGATTAGCGATTAAAGTATTTAGGTTTATAGCTTCGATGACCTTCATTACAAACATTACAAAACACATCTAACCAGTTTTAATCAAAGATTAATCAGTTGAACAATCCAACCATGACTAGTTAAATTGGAATCTGTACTCATTGATTAATTAATTTCTCCAAACTTTGCAGCGAAGTTAACTGGATTAAACTTAATTACTATCTAAATCATTTGATTAGCACTAAGCGTTAATATATTGTACAAGTTAATTTATTACGCAATAAATCCTTGAATTCCTTTTTCCTTATGTTCAAACAAAGGTTACCCTGAAAGTACAATTAATTAAACGCTTTTATAATTAATTGTAAAATTTAAAAAACTTCATAATCATAAACAATTATCTTTTTATTCTAAAAACACTTGTAACTATGTTACACTTGCCTATAGTAGCACTTACTTTATATTTGTTGAGGACGACCGTTTCGGGAGATTTGTCCAATTGTCAACTCAGACCATAACTGCAATGGGACGCATTGTTACGGTCTGAGTTGACAATGGGACAAATCTCCCGAAACGGTCGTCCTCAACGATTATAAAAGTAAGTGCTACTATAGTCAAGTGTAACATATTTACAGGTGTTTTTAGTTCAAAACTAGTATCTCAAGTGCAGATAGAATCAACTAATATATATTTTTTATAATTTGTATTATATAAAAGTCATGCTGTTGGAAATAAATTAAAAAACCATACACCGCTAGAAATAGTTAAAATTGATCATTTTATTTCTCATTGAAATAAATGTTATGAAAGATGAATCCAAAATCATAAATATAACCTATATTAAAATTTTAATATACCCGTCATAACCCGTAACACAATTTTATATACGCCACTGGACCCAAACGTTGTCTATGTATCTAGAAAAAAAATGCATTTAGAACTGTCATGTCTTGAGGACGACCAAGAGAGCAATCGCAAGAAACATAACAATAGGGGTGCCGGTTCCTAAAACTTTCGATTCCGATTCTCAATTCTTTTAAGTTACATAGGTCTACATGATATTCTCTAATAATAAGTTAATTAACATCTTGGTGATATGGTAAAACCTTTAAAAAGTTCCTTTTTAATGTAATAGGATACACAAAAAGTTCGACCTTGATTTATAATTAGGAATTTCTGAAAGGGTGACAAACATATCGGATAAAAGTAATGATTTATTTAAAATTATAAATGTGAACTTCAGTAATACACAGGTCAGAGACGGGGACGGAGGAGAGAGTAAGAGAGAGGCTGAGAGTGAGGCTGCAGAGAGAGACGAGCGGTGACAAACGGACCAGAAATGCTTCCGAGCGACTATGTTGTTACGTCACAAATAACAATAATATTTTCGTTAACTCAAATCCACATTTACTTTAATAATTTAATTCCTTCAAAGCAACATAGGGCCTAAATAATAAATAGTTGATTATTAATTATTTTTCCAATAAATTACACTCCACAAGTATTTTAACAGTTAAAAAAACAAGAATCGAAATCGGCGCTTTAATAGAATCTAGTATCGACGATTGCTCGATACCATTAGAAGCGGAGATCGTGGAATCGAGAATCGGCACCGGCCCATCTCTACATTATAACATTAGTCAACGAGTGTATGTAAAGACTTGGCCTGAATCTGTTGGTAGCGATAAAACCATAGTCAGAACAACATTTGCTAACGTTGCATTAAAGTGCGGTGAGAATTATAAGCAATGCGATGTTGCCAGCATGGGAGAACGTCTGACCAGGAGACGTCACTATAACGCTCTCGTTGCCCTGGTCACCTCCCAAGGAAAGAGAGAAGGGAGCGACAACGCGAGGGCGAGTACGCTCAGAAATAAAACCAGTCCAAATACCGACTCTTTCATATCGATTGGCAAAATACCATCTCAATTTTGATTCCACTTTAGTTATCGAAATTCAGACACAATTTAATCTGACAAGTAAATCTATTGGCTGGAGTTTTCCCCTTTTCCCCAATAAATTTCCAAGCGCTATAGAAACCTTTGCATAATCGTGATGACCTAGTTACGTCGCTGGCAATAGAGTGTACAAACGTGGGAAAACTGTCAAACATTAAGCGTACGTAACAGCAACTAAGGACAGTGTAAACTCATATTTACCAAGTGTCACATCATTTCCTTCTCTCATTCCGATTAATTGGTTTAATATACTTGTTTAATTATATTCTTTTAATACTTCACGGCTGTTATTTGTTTCAATAAGTTCACACTCTACTTAAATAAATTTATATATTTTGTTCAAATTTCCAATCATTAATAAAATACTTTTTATTCTTCCACTCAAGTCAAACACATATTTTTTTTTAAACTTGTAGTAGATGACACTTGAATAATACAGTTTTTTAAAATATTAATTCATTAGTTAAATTTAATTAATTAGTTTTATTAATTTATTTCGCTTTATGTTTTGCCACTGATATCGTGAGTATGTCATGTATATACAAATTTGTATTATTGTAATTATTTAATTTTCTATATAGGCTAATGACAGATCACAGACGATTTTGATTTTTTAAAGAATAAACGTTTCGAATTTCTTTCCGAAATTCCTTTTCAAAAGCTCAATTTTAATTAAACAATTATACAACGTAACGTACTATTCATAAAATACATAACATTATATAAAACATAATAAACATCAATAAATTATAAAACTCTTAATAAATATCCATTTACAAGTCAAATTTTTTCTATCACCAAACATTAATAGGTTATTACCTGACATTAAATAAAAATATGTAATTATTTAGTAAAACGTATCTAAAATAAATTTTTCCTTTATTGGCCTGAGTAGGAATTGATTGATTTTTTTAATACATTACTTGTTCTTGTTTACTGTTATATGATAAAAGGTAACATTTAATCTATTTCATTAAAGCGTGGCGGAGTTGTCTGGCGGGTAGAGCACTTCAATGTCCTATTTGATTTATTGAATATTAACATCAAAGCACTTTCATTATATTTTTTTTGAATTTACTGCTTTTATTTTGCCTTTGTTGTGTTTTGAATGTATCATGAAAAATATTTTTTGGAAAAGAAAATAATTATTGAGCAATGTTAATTTTTCTTTGAATTTTTCAATGTCTATTCATGAAACGTTTTTTTTATTTATTATAAAATTTGTCACTTATTCGATATTTTTAAATTCAAATTTTTATGACACTCTAAACATTTGGACTCAAGATGGTCGGTGTGCGACAGGGCCTTTTTGTTTTTCAGTGCACAAATGCAAAGGAATTTTCCACGAGAGATAACTGTTTTATTGAAGACAGAAAAATAACATCTGAACTACGCCATTATGTTGCAAAACGTAAACATAAATATTTCTAATAATATGTTGCGATAGTAAGAACCTTTGACATTAAGCTATGAATGTGTTTTAATGCTACAGGTGAAGAAATTCATTGAACAAAATTTATGAGTTTCATTAGAGATTCCATTTGAAATAAAAACATCAACAGTATTTACAAGGCATTGTATGATGGCCCAGTGATCAAAGAAAATTATATTTAACTTTCCTGGGCACAAAACTATCAAAGATTTACTTTGCAATACTTCAGTCACAATAATTATCATGCCGTGGTGTAGAATAGGCCTCAAAATAAACTTATCTAGTTCCTCTGAAGATGCGTTAGCCAATTACATTAGGGACTCTTAGATCTCTCTACGTAAGTAAAGCTGGACGTCTGTTTAGTTATTTATAACAGTTTGTAGTAAGGTGATTTTGTATTACGTTGTTGAGGGTTGTACAGTGCGCGAGGTTTAACCGTGTCTCTGTCCTTGAGATCGCTAGGATGGACTGGGCTGCAATGCGGGGTCAAAACCCAACACTACAGAAAACATCAGTGTCGTGTTTAAAGTGTAAACAGCTCTAATTAACTAAATGATAATAATGTATTAGTTTGTTGTAGACATGATCTTTATATGTGTTGCTCTGCTTCTGCAAAGAAAGAGACGCGATTACGAAAGAGACGACATATGTATTGTATAATGTTTTCAGTTAGGCTAGTAGTCTAATACTAGACCTCACGCTCTGTAGGGTATTATTTTTAAAATGAATTCGATTTGTAACAGACAGTTTTAAACATAAATCCTCCCGCGCCTAACCTAATTGCCAAATTGAGTTTAGTGTAGTTACATGATGCTTTCACTCAATCCGTGAGTAAGACTAGGGCAACCAGACGTATCAGGATTCCACTCAGACTGTCGTCAGTGCATAGTTCGCTGAGAGACGTAACACTAGTCACTATAGCGTGGCCGTGCGTAAAAGGATCGCTAGTTTCTAATACTATCCTGAAAATAAACATTTCAACAATTGAGCGTCGGGTTAGTTACCGGGGTATTATGGGCGATGTTTTTGAAACGTCACGAATATGGGCCTGATGGCAGTGGTAAGGTTGGCGATTACTCGCTCCTCGCTACCGGATAATACAATAACTGAGGGCAGTGGCAAACCCAGACAAATATTTGGGGAGAGCAAGTGGGCGGGGGGAAAAGGTGTCCCCCTCCCCGGAAAATGTTTAGGAAATGTGGTAGCTATAGTGTAAACTCTAAGGTTCATCTATCTGAGGAAAATAGTTATAGGCCTACTCTGTGACATTACACAATCATTAGTTAGCCTCATTTACCATATATTTACAATACGACACACTTATTTTAACACATTGTGGGCGTATTTATTATTGCTAATAATATGTTATTATATGAGTATGTAAACATATTCTATTGATTAAAACGTAGGTTCTAATGTTTAATTAAAACGTAGGGACTGAAAGCAAACATCAAAAATGGGATTTCATTTTATATTTATAACGTTATTTCATAGTTTAAAAATTTTCACTTTTCCATAATTTGGGGGGTGGGACGGAGCCCCAAAGCCCTCCCCTTAAATCTGCCCACTAACTGAGGGTGCCAATTCCACAAATATTTGTAATGTATAAAATGGACTTGAGAGAGGACTTAATACACTTACAAAAAAATCTCTTAAGAGAAACTCGAAAACAAAGTATGTGTCACATTATTGCCGTTGTATTTTCAAATGTGTCATTAACGTGTCAGGAGAAACCAGGACTAAATAAAAAGAGGCATAAATCTATACCAACAGTCGGCCTCGTGAGGAATAGAGAACGACTTGAAACTACCTACAACATTAATTATTTCGATCGTCAAACTTCGTAAGGTAAATGTAGGAAAATAGTGGGCGGGGCTAGCAGAAGGAATCAAAATTTGTTTGAAGAGAATTTATCTGTTCTATTCCTCTTGATGCTGATTGTAGAATAGATTTTGGAACTTTGGATAAACATTGACAGAGTTTAGTTGGAATAGGTTAATGCATGTAACGAGTTGCGTTGACACAAACGACTTTTCATAAACTTCGAATTTCACACACCATGAAATTTCCAAGTAGGTAGGGTGGGAGGACGGTTCGGTACAGTGTTGCCACATTGTCACTACGTCGTTGACTATGCTCGCTTTACATTTCACAGGTGATTAAGTTGAATGAAGTGCTGTGACAAGTGCCATATGAAAATGGCAGCTCTGCCGATGACCGTTATAGAAACCAATAGTTCTGGAAGTGAAGACAAAGACTATACACCTTTGGCAAAATACCTTTCTAATTTTTATTCTACTACCACATAGGCAATTGTATAAATAAATAATTCTAAAACGTTTCTGCCCGATTTTACAAAACTCTTGAAAACATCTGTAATCTAATATTTTTATTTTCTTATTTATTTTTTCAATTTCTATTTAATTTATTTGTTTATAATTTTTTTGTGAAAAAAGAGGTTATTATTACCTTATCCAATTAGTGTAATATAATATATATAATACTATAGATTATATTTTTACATATTAGGGACCTATCAATATATAATGTAATACATACTGCATAGTAGGGCTATGTACTTATGCTATAACAAAATGCTGTATCCTATATCCTACATAATATTATACTTCATGTAATCATTATATATATTTTCATTATATATAATTATTATATGTTATTTAATTTTTTATATCCCATAGTAAATTATTTTCAAAATACATTAACTATTCTTGAAGTTATTTTTACGGATTATAGTTTCCAGGAAATTAATAAAACCATTGCATGAAAATATTAATACTGGTATAATGATAAAGCATTCTGCTTTGCCACTCTGTAAGTGTAACTGCAGGGCATCGTAAAAGTAATGCAGTAGTTTCAGTTATTTTAATTCTTTTTTTAAAATAAGGCTTCTATTTACTTTTAGTTTTACTGGATTTTTTTCTTCTTTTAACTGGTAGAGTGTGTATTTATTTAATATTTGTGAATTTAAATGTTGAAATTCATTCGCACACACACACACACACACACACACACACACACACACACACACACACACACACACACATAAAGACAAACAAACACATACACACACACACACACACACACACACACACACACACACACACACACACACACACACATACACACAGACACACACACACACACACACACACACACAATAAAAATATAACACGCATACCTTAAATGTTGACAAAATCGATAAATATTTTGCTAACGTTAATAATTTACTACAGGAGAATAACCAAATTTGAGCAATATAATAATTACTTGACCATAGCAAACTGAACTCGAACCGAAGTTCGAGACAAAGACAGCGCGAAGAGGATGAAAATTGACAATTGCAAATATCGGAAATCACGACCTAGTAAGCCAAGTAGTCTGCTAGACATTATACAAGAAACTAGATAGGTTAGGAAACTACTAACAATTCAGTTGAGGCAAAGAACTGAGAAGGATTCAGTTTAGAATCCGTGTCGTCTAAAGGAACTAAAAGTAGGTTACTAATCTGTCCTGATCTGGAGACAAAAAAGTGAATGCTTGTAGAAAATTCCCTCATATTCTGCGAAGAATCTCGTATTCTTAATGAAAGTTCTACCCTCTCTCTTGCAACCCAATGTTAACGCTAATCTGCAACACCATGTTCGGCACCTGGCATTGGGTGTGACTGTGACAGTTGCGATCTGCCTGTTTCTGCGCATGTGCAGCTGTAAACAATCTCTTCACAATATAATTACAAAATTCCCTTCCTTTTAATTATGCCAGGAAAATAATATTCAAAATTTGACGTCATAACTTACCGTTGCTTATTTACTAAAAACACAAATTTGTTATAAATTAACTTGACTATTGACACATTTTAATATTCAGATTTTGATATTCATTTGTAATATTCATTCAGTTTCCGTTTTATCACGAAATTCATCAATACCATTGATTCTTATAATTATTAATCAACTTTACGATGGTTGCGGAACTCAGTCAAATGTTTGAAATAATTTATATTGATAAGAGCCTTCAATAATATCGAAATGATAAATATTAGTCGCGAAACGATACAATATTTATATCGTGAAACGATACAATATTTATATCGGCAAACGATAAAATATTTATATCGTGAAACGATACAATATTTATATCGGCAAACGATAAAATATTTATATCGTGAAACGATACAATATTTATATCGGCAAACGATAAAATATTTATATCGTGAAACGATACAATATTTATATCGGCAAACGATAAAATATTTATATCGTGAAACGTTACAATATTTATATCGGCAAACGATAAAATATTTATATCGTGAAACGATACAATATTTATATCGGCAAACGATAAAATATTTATCTCGTGAAACGATACAATATTTATATCGGCAAACGATAAAATATTTATATCGTGAAACGATACAATATTTATATCGGCAAACGATAAAATATTTATATCGGCAAACGATAAAATATTTATATCGTGAAACGATACAATATTTATCTCGTGAAACGATACAATATTTATATCGGCAATCGATAAAATATTCATATCGTGTAACGATCAAATATTTCCATCGTAAAACGATAAAATATTTATATCGGCAAATGATAAAATATTTATACCGTGAAACGTTAAAATATTTACTTCCGGAACGATAAAATATCAATATATTCCAGCTAAAATATTCATATCGGTAAACGATACCATATTTATATCGGTAAACGATGCCATATTTATATCGGCAAACGATAAAATATTTTCATTGGCAAAAGATACAATATTTATATCGTGAAACGATAAATATTTATATCGTGAAACGATAAAATATTTATATCGTGAAACGATAAAATATTTAGTCGCAAAACGATAAAATATTTATATATTCTAGCTAAAATATTTTATCGTGAAATGATAAAATAATTAGTCCCGAAACGATAAATTATTTACTCGTGAAACGCTAAGATATTTATAATGAGAAACGATAAAATATTTTTTATAAGATATTAACTTGCCATGACTGAACAAACCAACGGGTTGATGTCAGGTAAAACATCGTGTGTCGGTCAGTCCAGTTTCAATGCATACTGAAGTTTGGCCCCGTCTCTATGCTGGGTTTTGTATTATTTGTAACGTCCATTTCAAATTGTGTGACGACCGATACGTTTAAGCCACCGATTGAGTCTGCACCCGAATCTCTGCACCCGAAAAACAATTTGTAAGCACAAAGTTTCTGTAAGATGGTGAGGCACGGTTTGATTTATGTTACAATAAGTAGCGTGCTTGAAGTTAGATGCGAGAGAGGCATTAAACACATAAGAGACAGATTTATGTCGAGAGTTTGCTAAGTTTTGGCGAGTCGGGAACGTACACCCAGTCCATTGCGATAACATTTGAGTATTAAATAAAGCGAAAATACCGTTAAAGATGCTTGTTGTGTGTGAATAAAGGCAGCACAAACGGTTAAGTGGTGACGTAGATCGTTAAATCTTTTACAACCGCACTTTGCTTTTATTTATTGCACGCGTCTTGTATGCTAAAGTTCCACATGAACAATCATAGATGGAATAAAAGTTTGCCTTGAAAGTAAACACATCAAAATCTATTAAACCCTTACGTGCTTATAAGTTTTAATTCTGTTGCGAACAAGAGTGAGTTAAACTTTCCGTAAAACAGAGATTCGACACGCTAGCTTAATAGAGGTTAAACGCCTAATCAAGGGCCTAAATGATCGCTATGCTATGGATAGTTCTTGTTGCCTGTCCGAACTAGTCACCGGGGATCCACGCCGCTCGAAGCTCTGGTTATAGGCAGTCTTTTCTGCAGCTTAGGTTTACAGACTTCTGAATACAAAATTAAGACTTCTAAAATACTATTTGACGATGTAATATTGGATTTAAAACTGTATTGGATTTGTCTTGATGACATGTCATAAAAAAACTAATTCTTCACTCATACGAACATTTTTAACTCTGTTTTTCTCACCTGACACAGCTACAACGTTTCTAAATCACAAAAGAAACACATACAGTGAAAACTGTACGAGATTCGACTTCGTGTAAAGAAAATGACAAACATAGAGTCTTTATTTCTCCTTTACAAGAAGAGGGGGGAAAACTGGGGAGGAACGTAGGTGGAGAGGGGATGAAGGAAATTAGAGAAGAGGAGATGAGAAAGAAAATGACGGGAGGATGTTCTATTACATTTCGGCTCTAGATAAACCCCGCTAAAGCCCTTCCCAATTGTAAATCCCCTCCTTCCTTCAGGCCCTGTTGCGATATCGTTTGGGGTTCGTAGCCATTATCGCCTTGGAAACAACCAAACGTTTTTTTCTGCCTGACTGGCCAAACCCAGAACCATTCATCAGCGATCGTGTGGCGCAAATCATACAAAACCTAAATACACGCAAAGCCACTAGTCTTGAAAACTGCAGGACATATAGACGGCACCTCTCACAATAGTAAACATCATCAACTTCTTAAATGGTACCACCTCGCAGAATACTATCCCATTATGTCCAGGGTAGGCAAATCACACTATTCTAAGTACCAGGTAAACCCGCTCTCTTACCACAAACCTTCAGGCCTACCTCGCTGCTACCCAACCCGTCTAAGTCTTCGGGAGACTGCGCACCAATTAGACTTGAACAGATCTGTTTCCTTAGCAACCACTGCGCAAACCTATTACTAATCAATGTACTCAATGCCCACGGCTTTAACGAAAAGTCTCACCTGAACATCAGCAAAACATTTAACAGGGTATGACGTAGCTTATGTTCAATATGAATGGTCGATATTTTTGTCCCGATGACTTTGTCACTGATATTCGTTAGTCGCTGGTGGTACCTGTGACAAAATATGGAAAATGCCAGTTCCAGTGACAATGGATCGATCGGAGGCAAAACGTTGTTGTCATTGGCTGGAAAGTTATTGATATTTTACCGAGGTTGTCATTGGTATATTTGTCGCTGTCACTGGATCTACTCTAACAGCTCGGCTAACAGCGCCGATCATCGTGCAGTGTCGTAGACTGAAGGGGGAGGAGGATTTCTCTGTAGTGATTAGGCAAAATGTCGCCATCACTGAATGTATAGTTACTGATATTTTACCGAGGTTGTCATTGGTTGATTTGTCGCTGTCACTGGTTCTACTCATTTACGTCATGTGTGAGTGGACGATTTGTGTCAGATTTCAAGACAGTATCGGTGTTGTGCGCTCTAAACGCTATAGTTTGTTCTTCATTCCGTATGAGTTTATTTTTAAGTAAAATGAGCTTTCCAAGAAAGAAAAAGTGATTCGCTACTTAGAGAAACCTATTCTAGATAGAAGGGAACATCCAGTGAAATGGTGGACAAAGAACTCTTATAAATATCCTAATTTATGCAAACTAGTGAAACAACATTTTTATTACATTTTAAATGGCAGACGATCTCGGTTAAGTCTTGATAAGGTCAGACAAATCCTTTTTGTTAATACAAACATCCAATACTGTAAATAAACTGTTTTCGTAATTAAACCCTTTGTTGTAAATAAACTGTCATTTAGTAGTTTCATATAAGATTATATAATTTATTACCCCAGTGTAAGTGTTGCAGTAACTTCCTAATAATAATGTCACCGGCAATGTCTTTCGTCACCGGTGTGGTATGCCTGTTATTGGCACATACAGAGCTGTCTCAGTATTCCTTGTCACCGATACTAAAGTCACCGGTAAAAGTCACTGATCCAAGCCTGGCGCTGTCACAAAAATCACCGATCTGTTAAAGTCACTGGGTCGACCATTCCTAGATCAAATTAGCTCACACCATCGGCACATCTAGTTTCTTCGAATATGCCATGTAAAAATAGTTTGTTTATATCTCGACAACACATGGTTCCTGGTTTCCTCGAAGGTATCCCATCTCCATCAGGCTCAATCGAGGCAAAAATGTTTCAATGCTGCGTACTAGGGTAACTCAACCTTCTGCACACAGGCTTTGACATAGAATGCGTGCGAAACCAACTGAAGTTTCTGCACCCAAAACTTCGGAATTACAGAACAGCAAGACGAATCAGTTTGCTTCACCTGAAAGCATGCTCTACTAGTCACTCACCAACATCTTAATGGCAATTATACATCATGGAAAACGTCACCTTTTTGGGTATGATTCTTGACAATAAGCTGCAGCTCCGAAGTCATGTCCGGTATTCTAAGACAAAGCCGCATGTTGAAGCAGTAGTTTTTACCCTGTAATCGCCTAAGACAAATCTCCCACTTAAAGTCTGGCTGACCATGTACAAAATGCTCATCAGATCCAACTCACTCCTGAACAACACCGTTGAACTGTTTCCAGAAAAGAACTCTAAAGTTCATTTCAAACTTCCCGTAATTCGTTAGAAACGGTTTTATTGTCCATAGACACAACGTCCCTTCTCTTGAGGATCCCAACCACAAAACCAAGTAAGTTCCCACAGATCGAGCGAAATATTCCATGAATTCGTCACAGTTGTGACGGATTTAACACCACGGCATGGGATCATACCACCAGGCAAATTTTATAATTAATTCTCTAGCAAATCCTAGTCAAAATGAAATTTAAACCTCCAGCAGATAAACCTAACCTCAAACAGCAGAGTCTGTACAGATAAGATAATAACCAAAACAACTAGATCTTATCATCAAGTGATGGCCTATGTTTCTAGACTAGAAAGTTGCTTATCCACGAGGTATGGGGATGTTTTCGCAGGCAGCTTCAATCACAGTCGTACGTTTTTTGTCTGTATTTACTGTTATTAAGTGCTAAGTTTATATTAGGCTTGTAGTTTTGAATTGATTATTTTTTAAATTCCTTCTATTAGATCACACTTCCTATATATATATATATATATATATATATATTGTACAAATGTTCAATCGTTAACAAAATACTTTTTATTCATTTAATAAAATTCAAATATATTTGTTAATCTGTAGGGAATGACAATTGATGTAAATAGTTCATTTCACATATTTATTCATTAACTATTTTTTTTTTTAAACTGATCTCTCGATCCGATTCGAACTGAGAGACTACGTTGTTGAAATTCAGCACTTTGGCAATGGGCCAACTTTCTCATTACTCGCAAAATTACTTAAAGATGTAAATAAATTATAAGAGAAAGATTGATTACAATAATGAGGCAATACAAGGGATAGATAGAATGATAAATTATAGATCAACGTAAGTTAGAAACGAAATTTAAGAAACCCGAGTAAATAGTAGCAAACAAAAATAATAGTCCACCATATACTGTATTTGACATTTAATATTGTTATTCTGTCATATGTATATACATTAATTGTAATTATAAAATAGAAAATAACTCAAATACAATTTTTCTTTGTTGACGTCAGTAAGAATTGACATAATTATTTTTTGTTATTACTTGTTTTAATACAGGGACATTCATAATAA
The DNA here is from genome assembly GCA_036971475.1 of Prosapia bicincta. Classification (NCBI taxonomy): domain Eukaryota; kingdom Metazoa; phylum Arthropoda; class Insecta; order Hemiptera; family Cercopidae; genus Prosapia; species Prosapia bicincta. Next base: position 43,198,365 of record JBAIZL010000008.1, read on the forward strand.
GAAACAAAGTGTAGGATACCTTACTCCTTACTTATTGTTTGTTTTCCAAGTGTAAGAATCCTAGAATTTTATTAAATGTTCTATTTTGTGAAACTGTATAAAAAAACGAATTACTCTACAGATTTTACGTGGAATTAAACGAAAGCATGTCAGTAATAAAAGAAGACAATGTAGGTTAATTTGCAGTGCCCTATAGATCAATGCAATTGTCTGGATGGGGCAATCAGTGTCGCCGCTGGAGATTCTGACTGACGGAGAGGTATAAAACAACAGCATCCGTAATACCACAAACCTACACAACTAGCTTCACAGTGAAGCCCAGGCTTCGTGTTAAAGTGAGAAGTAAACATAACAGTTGTGCTGTACCTTCTTACTTGTGCTAGAGGATAGAGATGTGACTGTGCAGGTTCTAGGGACCTAAGATGTACCTACTCTCTTTCGAAGTTATAGAGAAGTTGTAGCGAAGTGGTGCACAACCCGCGGTCTGCGAGCCGCTCGCTCCCTTAAAGTCAGTTTAAGCGAATAGGTATTTTATACTAGCCTACCTATTGAAAACGTGAATATATATATATATATATATATATATATATATATATATATATATATATATATATATATATATATATATATATATAAAGAATAATGAGGTTTTTCCGATTATTGTAGCCCTAATTGAAATAAAATAATTATAAAAATGTTTCATAAAAATTAACTTAATGATAAAAAATCATGTACGCGACACACCTACTAGTCCGTTGCGGCAAGGGGGATGACGGCGCTGTTTGACCTTGAATTGGTGAAGCGCGATTCAATTTTTAGGTTTGTTATTTCTGACTGGACGCCGCGTCGTACACGGGGCAGTATCATTGTTATCGTGGCAGAGTTCGCGTTTGCGTGTTGTTACAACTTTGATTTAAACCATTTAGAGAACAAAAAAATTTTCTTGAAGCAAATGCTGATGAAATAGGTTATTCAGATAACAGAAGTGAGCTTTAGCGGTAGTTTTTGGCAAGTGCCTATGTGGAAAGGTAACTTGCGGCCCCAAGTATTATGTAAAGATAAAATGATCTCCTACTTATAAGAAGATTGTGCACCCCTGTTCTAGCAACCACATCGCCACGTTGGGTTAAAGGTAACCATGAACAGGGAGCAGTAGGATTAATACAGGACCTAAGGAAGGGGATGAGACATATAGCATACTCTGCAGGTTCTAGGAACCTCAGGTAGACCATTTCGAAATTATAGGCAAGTTCTATCAGCTACATAACTGAGTTGCGTTGAAGAAAACATGAGCAAAGGGGCGGTAGGATTGAAAACGGTTAGGATTGAAGATGGTTTGGTGTATAAGTTGTGAGAAACATCGTTACCTAGAAAGGGGTCGCTACCTTGGAGTAAGCCAGTCACTACCATGGCCGTCTCCAGGTAAAAACCATAATAGACGACTCCTACTGAATGATGGATGTTGGTCGAAACGCGTTAACTAAAAAACATTTGGCAAATTTAGGAAAAGCCAGAAATTATTTTATTCATCTAATATATATATATATATATATAAAGAACAAAAGTCAAAATACAAATACAAGAATTATATTTGAATTTACAATTCAAAGCTTTTCGTTGGCTAACAGTACCAACATCATCAGGAATATAATTGTTTAATATTCCTGATGATGTTGGTACTGTTAGCCAACGAAAAGCTTTGAATTGTAAATTCAAATATAATTCTTGTATTTGTATTTTGACTTTTGTTCTTTATTAATACACAAGAAAACATATTGCGATATTTATATATATATATATATATATATATATATATATATATATATTTCAAAACAACATAGGTTATTCAAATCCTATTAATTTCGATATAAATTAATAAATATTCTTGTATTTGAATAACCTATGTTGTTTTAAATTATTAAACAAGAAAAAGTATTATATATATATATATATATATATATATATATATATATATATATATATATAAATTATGCAATATGTATACTTGTGAATTAATAAAAAACTAAGTCAAAATACAAATACAAGAATTATAATTGAATTTACAATTCAAAGCTTTTCGTTGGCAAACAGTACCAACATCATCAGGCATACTAAAGAATAAAAATCAAATATACATGTGCAAACTAGATCCAAAAAACAGCGTTGCCAAATCTAATAATGAGTTGATGTATATAAATTAGAATGTGACTACCGTAATAAAGTTTATATAGGGCAAACTAAGAAAAAACTAAAAGATAGATATAAAGAATTTCAATGCATATAAAAAGCCAGAAATTTATAAATCAAATTTTGCTAGACATTTTATTAATAATAATCACATATTTCCTAATATAGATAATATGATACTTTTAAAAGAAATAAACAAAGGCCCAAGAATGAATATTTATGAGGCTTTAGAAATACATAAATATAATACTAATAATGAGTTGATAAATGAACAAATATAAGTAAAATCTAAATTTGATAATATATTCAGTGTTTGTAATGTTAGGGCAGCAAAGTAATAGTTTGACAACATTGTAATACATTGTGTGTGTGTGTGTGTGTGTGTGTGTGTGTGTGTGTGTGTGTGTGTGTGTGTGTGTGTGTGTGTGTGTTGTGTGTGTATATAAAATTAAAATCAATTTTTTTAAATTGTTTTTATATTTATAAAAACTTTGTTACTATATTTGTAGTTTATAAGTTATGGTAAAAAAGCATTCCTTGGAAAAATGGTATTTAATTGAGATAAATGGAAGACCTCTTCTCTAGCACTCACCGTGTCAGGGATTAAAAAACGAGCGTTCAGTTTTAACTTAATGTCTAAAATCTAATATGTCAAGAAACATAGTTCTGTCAAGGAACGGTTAAAAGGTAAACGGAATAATACAATCCCAACTAAATTTTCAGTCACAGGAGGGCCTAAGTTTTTCTACGAACGTAGCCCAAATTTAATGTTACGAGCCCTTGGAAGGTTTAATAAAATATGCGCTAAGGTTTCTCAGCAGTTAGCGTTTATGTCATGAGATGTGTGCATTTATTCACTTAAAGCTTGAACGGTATTGATGATCAGGTGGGTCATGTTACGACGATCGACGGAAGCACTCTAGTAAACCGGATGTCAGCACGGCTAGATGTGAAACAAGCCTATTTCCTGTGCATGGCCAAAGTTCTGCGAAAAATCTTGACCGCCAACGAAATGCGGATTAACATAGACAAACACAAGTAGGGTAAGCTGTTTAATATTGTATACGTTTGTGTATTTTTGCTTTCGAAAAGATTTTCGAAAACAGTGTAATAATAAATCCCAATGAATTCTAACTTTGGACTTATTGTTTTACGAAAGATCAAACTAACTAAAGGTTGACATAGTGCATTCATTATAATAAAGTGTACGGAATTGAAAACTATTTAGTAGTTAGTTCGTGTAGAAACCAAGCAGGAACTAAACAGTTCGGATATAGTATTAGAAACTATCAAAAATATAAAGCAAAATTTCTGTTATAAATACTTTTAGGTTTCGACTTCTCTTACAGAAAATGTGTCCGATAAACAATTTGTGGTTTAAGCAAAAGTGTAAAACTACTCGTAGAGAAGTATATATCCAGCCAGCACCTCGAACAAGCTACATTTGTAAACAGAACGCGTAGTAGGCCTATCGTCCACAGGCAATGTGTTCAGTTTATGCAGACCTAGTAACAGTCAAGATGTTATTAGGACTTCATGAATGTCCTACTAATTAAAGAACTATTGATTTACAGTTTATTATTGGAACTTTTTCAGTAGGCTACTGGTACCCACTGGTGGATCCAGAGGAGGGTGAGAGGGCGACCCTTAGGGCCATCCTTATTTAAAAATTAAACAAAATTAAACAAACTATCGGCCTACTTACGAATTTTAAGTTGGTATTTAAGACTTCGCCCGTGTCCTGTTGGTTACACAATGGTTGGACACAATGGTTAAACAATGTAAGTTATAGAATACAGAAATAATTAGTTACATTAAAGACTCTATGTTACTAATTATTGTCAGTTACTTGTCTCAATATTGGCTCTGGGAACATTAAAATTAAATTAAGTAAATAACAAAGAGATATAAAATATAGACAAACTTTATCTGATACTGAGGTGATGGCGGGACCCCATCGTAGGTCGCGATGTCAAGCCACAATCAAAACCAATCTAAAATAAAACGATGCTCTATAAAATAGGCATTAGTTTAGTCTAAGAGGTAAAATATAAGCTAAATAATTTATAAACAATATTCTAGCTGGCTTGTGAGTGAAAGTCACATAAATATACTACTACTCACAATTATAAAAACTTTATTATCATACGCGTTTCAATGACAATATATCATCATCTTCAGTAATGCTACACAATTGAAACAACTAAACATAACCTATAATGTTTTAATATTATTCTAAAACATTATATGTCATGTTTAGTCTTTTCAATTAAGTTTAAATTGTGTAACATCACTGAAGATGATGACATATTGTCATTGAAACGCGTATGATAATAAAGTTTTCATAATTGTGAGTCGTAGCGTATTTATTCTTTTATATTTAAATAGTTTATATTTATATAAAACCGACTAGCTGACTAACATTTCTCCAACAATATCGCCGACGATGACCGTGACATGAGCTGAACAGTGTATGTAATATATTCACTGTAATTCCACATTAACCGGTGTATTCTAATCCGGTTCTTTATTTTCCATATTTTCCGTAGCGAATGCCCTAAGGCCCTGCAACGACAAGTGCCGCTACTACTGGTATTCCATATTTTCCGTAGCGAATGCCCCAAGGCACCGCAACGACCAGAGCCGCTACTACTGATATTCCATATTTTCCGTAGCGAATGCCCTAAGGCCCCGCAACGATCAGAGCCGCTACTACTGGTATTCCATATTTTCCGTAGCGAATGCCCTAAGGCCCCGCAACGACCAGAGCCTACTACTGGTATTCCATATTTTCCGTAGGGAATGCCCTAAGGCCCCGCAACGACCAGAGCCGCTACTACTGGTATTCCATATTTTCCTTAGGGAATGCCCTAAGGCCCCGCAAGGACCAGAGTCGCTACTACTGGTATTCCATATTTTCCGTAGGGAATGCCCTAAGGCCCCGCAACGACCAGAGCCGCTACTACTGGTATTCCATATTTTCCGTAGGGAATGCCGTAAGGCCCCGCAACGACCAGAGCCGCTACTACTGGTATTCCATATTTTTCGTAGGGAATGCCCTAAGGCCCCGCAACGACCAGAGCCGCTACTACTGGTATTCCATATTTTTCGTAGGGAATGCCCTAAGGCCCCGCAACGACCAGAGCCGCTACTACTGGTATTCCATATTTTCCGTAGGGAATGCCCTAAGGCCCCGCAACGACCAGAGCCGCTACTACTGGCATTCCATATTTTCCGTAGGGAATGCCCTAAGGCCCCGCAACGACCAGAGCCGCTACTACTGGTATTCCATATTTTCCGTAGCGAATGCCCTAAGGCTCCGCAACGACCAGAGCCGCTACTACTGGTATTCCATATTTTCCGTAGCGAATACCCTAAGGCCCCGCAACGACCAGAGCCGCTACTACTGGTATTCCATATTTTCCGTAGCGAATGCCCTAAGGCCCCGCAACGACCAGAGCCGCTACTACTGGTATTCCATATTTTCCGTAGGGAATGCCCTAAGGCCCCGCAACGACCAGAGCCGCTACTACTGGTATCTCTTTATGAAGGTTATCGGGAATAAAGTCAGACGAAGAATTTAACCCGAAGATTTTTGAAAACTAACGCTAGGTAACGCTAACAGAGGTTTTCGTCTTCACTTAGAGGTTACTTGGAGGTTTATTTAAGTCTTTTTCAAATCCATATATCAAAAAAACACAATAGCGATTAAATTACATGATTACGTATGATTTAATATAAAAGCGAAGGGGTCATACAAGAGTTCTTTCTATTACTCAGCAGATGGGATTCAACCCCCAAAATATTTAAACTAGTTTAAAAATTTCAACGATTCTGAAGTAGGCTTGCAAATAAAAAAACGTACGTAGCCCAAGCAATCTCGAGGGGCAATATTGGTAAGATTCCCGATCTTGTTTTTGTCCTGAAGCTTATTTTAATCTTGAATTTTGAAAAAGTCACTCCTCCAATAACCTTTGCAACATATCTGGCTACGCCCCTGGCTCGTAGGTTAGTTCACTGCTAAATTCATTTGTTACTAGTAGATGGTAATGTTAACCAATTGTAAAGAAAAAAATGTAGCCAAAATAAACGAATGTCAGAATTCTAGCCAGTAAACATTTTCTTTGCTTCATTTAATCAATAGATTAGATATTACAAAAATACCTTTTTTTGGTAGCCTACTTTTTCTAAAATGTAGTAGGCTACATTTTTTAAAGTTTAACATTTATGTCAAAATATTTTCGTTATTAACTAAAATTGTGGCTGAAAATCGTTTTTCTAGAAATAATTTTTACTTTCTCTTAAATCGACATTATTTCTACAAAACATTGGTTTTAGTTTTAATCGTCAGACGCAATTTTTTGTTGGATCGAGCTCAAAATTAATTGCAGTACAATAACATACAAACTTTTCTGGACCAATTACTTTATTTTTTGTACACTTCGTATGTTTTAGCAAAAGGTGATACCTGATCGAGCATTGTCTTTGTACAAAAGATTATGTATTAGATTTTATAAATGAAGGGCACAAATTTATTGCTTGTAAGACGAAGTGAAGATATTAAAAGAAAACGTTTGGGCCTAAAGTATCGTAACACTTCGCAGGTTCGAAAGAGTTGGTCCAGGAATATCAAAGAACTATAAATAAAATCAGAAATGTCAATCTAATTTCTATATTATAGTCTTTGTGTGAATAAACCTTTATAGATTCATTTAGGTAAATAGACCAATGGGCTAAATGAATCTCAATTGCAGGCTTTTATCATAGAAAAGAGTATTTCCTTGTAATAAATATTTGAATTAGACCAACGTTAATTTGGGATTTATAAGAAACAATTTTTTAACATTAAAGAAAAAGTCTGATTTCAAAATATTACTTCATAAAAAATTATTTTCGAACGCATGTGTAAAGTGGAGTACGTAAGAAATACAATCGGACCATGTTCAAGATAAACACAGAAATACAGGTAAATGTTAATTAGGTCGATTCACTTTTATCTGACAATCTGTTTACAAAACAACTAGAAGAAATATTGTGTTTGCTTTTTGAAACTAGGCTTAAAATTCATATTTAAACAAACAACAGCCTTTTTGACAGATTATTTGTTTAGATGACTCAGAGTTACAAACGAGTGATTTTACTTCCTAACCTCAATGTGTACGCTTGGTCGTAATTCATTGAAGCAAAAATTATCTAAGATTTTGTAATCATTATCTTTGCAACCCTCTATGAAAATTCACATCTTTAATCTTGCGGAGTGAACATAAATAGGCCTAATAGCTTTTGTGAAGCACCTTTAAACAAGCCATTCAAAACGAAAAACACTTCTAATCTAAAGCATCACTACAAATTTGTTATGAAGATATTTTGCATTTTGATAATTGATTGATACAAATAAAAATGAAAGTAACCAACTAAAAAACCTGATGCAGCAAATAACAACAAATATTTATTACTTAATTGTTTATATTTGAGTTTTCAAACAAAGTAAATTTAATGCTACAAAAAACTGTTAATTTTAATATTTTTGTCAAAGTGTATAAATTGAATATCTAAATTTCGATTTTTAGAATGAAAAAAGTTTGTTTTTTTATTTGGCTTCCATATTTTTATAGTTTATATATTTTAAAACACTATCAGACTGTTATTTTTTATCAATAAAAACCACAACTTATTAACACAGTTCTGTTGTGATTATACTCTCGTATTTACAAGACAAAAGCTTACAGGTTAGGATTTGTTGACCTAGGGTCAGATTTTATTGACGCAAGTGCCTTATCAATAAAGTAAACATTTGTAAACAAGACAAAATTGAACTAAACAACAGTTTTACATGTGACTTACGTATAACAGCTGCAGAAGTGTCTGTAGGCAACTTACGCACTAGCAACAACCTTACCACTTTATAGAGCACACAACACTGGCTCGACTCACCAAGCGCCATGCGCCGATTGCATCGCCGATCAATGTCATACCCCCCACTACGGTAGCAAGGCCCCTTGCATACACTGTCCGCTTTCCACACCTCTTTCTTATCCGAAAAGTAATTTCATTCATCATATAGGCCTATTCATCAAATTAACCCTCATTAAGTGATCGTCTTTTTATCAATAATGGGCGCGATCATTTTATTATTTTTTATAAGATTATTAATAAAAATGGACTATTAGAACAGCCATTAACTTCTTTTGTATATCTTTAAGTAAATAGTCATACAGCTAGTATCCAAAGCACTTTAGTTCTTATTTTTTTAATTAAAAATAAAACAACACTAGCTTTGTTTGTGATAGCATCACTGAAGATGATGACATAATGTCATTGAAAAGCGTTTAAGATTTAAGTTTTTATAAATTGCTAGTTGTATGTATTTACTTATTACGTTTTTGCTATTTCTTGCGACCAGACTTTTTGTTAACTAAAGGAATCAACAAATATGAACTAAAGGTTGTTAAATTGTTAACTTACACTTGGAGGAAACGTTTTCGTCTTACGACTTCTTCAGCCTCCGATGTAGGCCTATATATTTCTTGTGTTTTTAAGACTAGCTTTGTTAATTTTCTTACGGTACAGAGCCTAGTTGACAAACACTTCATGACAAACTTCTATTTTTTCGTTTTCACAAATGATACTTTAAAATACATAATACACGAAACATGTGATTTTATATATCGCAAATCATTTATATTGGTTATTGTCATACAAACATATCGTCAGAAACACACTCGTGTATGAAGTAAGATAATTATTCAAAAATTACGGCACTATACGCCTACTACATATTAGGCCTACATTAACCTAGCCTATATGCAAATATAGCAGCAAAGCATCCGGATATTATGGGTTTCGTTACAAAAAAATATAACAAAAACGTCCACAACGTAAGGTAACAAATTGTTGTAAATATACTTATTATACTTGTAAAATTCTTCAACTATAGGATAAAAATGATATCTGATTTATTAACTTTAATTTATAGCCTACAGTTTTGTGTGCTAGTACGTTGAGGTTATGTTTGTATTTTTTCAAATTTCAAGCACTGTTTAGAGTTTGCGATACTTAAAATTACTTTAATCTGTTTTATAATATATTTGTATGGGCCATATGTGAAAACAAAAACAATGGAAGTAATGTAGTGTTTTTTAACTATTACCATTCTCACTAGCGCAATGTTTGTAAACGTAGGTCTAATCCTCTTGGTTAATAAAAGAAACAAAAACATTACGTGAGATATGAAGTTTCAGCAGCAGTGTCCCTTTTAAAACGAGGCTCAACATTCCACTAATTTTAGAGCTTTAATTATTTTGTGATAGTTATTTTGTTAATATTAAATGTAAAATTTTACAAAGAATTATCATATAGGATAACTCTTTACAAGTACAAAACAAATTAAGTTTATCAATGTGTTGTCGTCTCAACCTAGGTATGTTGTACTAAACCGAGGAAAATGCGCCCATTTGTTTAAGTATGAAACTTATCCGCTGAACTGTTTAGGCTAACTTATATCGAGATTACATTATTACCATTAATAACGTATTCAAATTATTGAATAGCTGTTAGATAAACATTACGTCAAAAAACCTATTTTAACAAATAAAAGCCTAATAATTTTCACTAAAGATTTTAGGGAGCGAAAGTAAGTAGCCTAGCCTAAATATTTTACCTCAAACTATTAACACTTTTAAATGTTTTAAACTTGCATAGTTTAAAACATTTAAACGTGTTAGTGATTACTAGTAGCTCACGCGAAAATGGAATCAACAAATGCTCAAATTATTATTATAAATTAGATAGGCCTAGGCCTAAGTATGAATAAAAAGTCATTTATGAATTTAAGAAATCTATGTAAATTATTAAAGTAAAATACCATTTTATACTTTACCATTTCTATTATAAGTGTTCGGGTTATACTTCACTGATTCACTAAATTATTACTCAGTAATGCACTAACCTCAACATGTTCTTTTTTTATAATTTAAAACAACTATAAGGTAGATAGTGTATGTAAACAGCTGTTCAATTACAGCTGATTTATATCTTCTTTTAACTAATTTTGATTAGAATTATTGAAACTTATAATGACCTAATATGTAATACAGTATGTTTTTATTCAATATTATTATTCGAATGCCTAAATTATTCAGTTCTTATCTAGGATCTAAATTTAAATAATAGTCATGCAAATTTTTATCTAGATTATGTATAATGTTTTGAATAAGTGATTTCAAATTCATTTTTAATGATATAGGCTACATTTTTATTAAGAAATCTAATTAATGTGTACACTCAAAACATTTTTTGTTAAATAAAAACTCGGTTGATAGGTGAATCAAGAAACCATGATTTATTAAACATTCGGCTGCGTTTCGACGACTAAATTGCCGTCCTCATTCAGGCCTACAAGTATAATAGAGAGAATTAACATCTAGCCCTACATCATAAAAATTCACATACAAAATTAATATAAAATCGAAGCATTAAAATGTACATTTAAGTTATTAATACTAATAACGTTTTATGTTGTGTTTTTAATTATTAAATTTATTTGTGTTGTTGTTTTGGTAATTTATTAGTATTAATAACTTAAATGTACATTGTAATGCTTTTGATTTTATATTAATTTTGTATGTTAATTCTTATGACGTAGATGTTAATTCTGTCTATTATACTTGTAGGCGAAACGTGGGCGAATTTTTAATAAACCAAGGTCTCTTGATTCTTGATTTTATCTTTATTTATGAGAAAATTTATTATTAACTATTTTGGAAAAAGTGTGACGAATTTATAATAAATAATACAAAACATACTCTAACCACAATAATATTTTTTAACCTTATATAGGCCCTACACTTCGATTACAAAACTACCATCCTCATAGGGACAAAAATCCTCTGATTTTTTGTTGTCGCTGAGACATTACTTTGCAACCGAAATGTAAATAAGGCTAATAAAACGTTATAATGGTTAGCGTGTGTTTCGTAATTGGCCTATTTATTAAACTTATTACTAAAAACATTGAATCGCTCACTCTTTATCTGTCTGACGGTATGTCTGGGTTTCTCTGTCTTAACATTCTTCATACTATAGGTTATTTTTTGGCATTAAATTCATTGTCTTTGTCAACAATGATACCAGCGGAATCCATAAAATTGAAATAAAATAAACCAGGAATTAAAATCGAAGTTGTGATGAAACTTATGTGGACTGTAAAATTGTAAACCAAGTGTACTGTCATGAAAGAAGAAGATATGTATTAACGAATAAGAAGACATTTTAGAGACTATTTTAATGAGTACAAAATTTCGTAGCCACTGAATGATGTGGAGTTTTTTTTAAACACTAACCTACACCAAGAGATCTGGAGTCTGGGGATTGAGTGAGTAAGATGCTTATTACAGTTTATTGGACCACTTAATCAGTCTCGTTCAGTCTGTTATATCTGTTTGACCTTTTAGCTTTTAATAGACTAACGTTTTTCTGCCGATTTACTTGTAAAAAATTTTAATTAATTTATTTTTAATTTGTAATTTAAAAAAATTATTGTAGACATATTAATAAGACCCCTTTTGATTTCTTCCATTATGGTAGGGCCTATTCTATTAATAATAATAACCGTTTAACGAAATACATAAAACTAATAGTTTTTTTAACGTATTAACCAGCTATGAACCAAGTTGGTTCGACGGTTTTTATTTCAGTTCTTTTTATATATAATTTGTTTCTATATTGTATTTTCTCTTTTTTTCGGTCGTTTTATGCTTATCATTTTAAGTCTTTCCTGAGAATTTAAAAAAAAGTTCAACCACATTGAGGAGTCACTTTGCCTAAAACTTTGTCCTTTTTCATCAAAATATGTTTCGCTTTTTTATTTTGTCATAAGACCGTGTGAAGTTCTGGCAGAACCAGTTTAGTTTATACAAACGAATACACTCAGCTTGCCCCTTATGAGCTAAACGAGACAAATTACCAGATCGGGAAGACAGCGACTACTGGAAGAAAAGGGTGGCGTTACAGCTTGCTTGTATCTACCCTAGATGTCCTTCTAATTACTGCGCAATTCAAGTCCAGACTTCAGGAAATATCTCCTCGGCTGAAAACGAACTCAAAATCTGCAAAACCCAAGTATGACATCTGCTAAGGAGTTGAATCTTTAATCACAGAAGTCTTGTGAAGACTTTTCTCAAAACGTCATGTGTAACAAACATCTAGGCTTCCCGTCTTTCAATTGCTGCTATAAAATAATGCTCCAATGTACTTATAATTCCCTTGATAAGTAGAATTATTGCCTAGATTTAATAATGCAAGATTTTTCCGGCAAAAATGCTAAATAACTGACTTTAAGAGTTCAGTTCTTATAATTTTATTAAATCAGAATAGAAAAAAATCGATTGATTAGACTTTCTCTAAAATATTGTTTCAAAAATTTAAATTTTATCCTAAAAACGATTAACCAAAATCTTCTGTTCATTTTAAAATATAGCCTACCCCATACAATTTTTAAAATATATATTTTCGTCATCAATTAAAGAGACGCAATGTTTTACATATTTTTTAATTGATTTAATTGCATTATTAAAATTTTTTAAGGAAAACTGTACCAGAAGCACAATCTTTATAGAGGACCTAACTCCACTGATGTTGAGAGCCTATGTTTCCCATCCTATAGGCCTAACCTACATAGATATAACTTACATCTTCGTTTATATCTACATATAATTCATCTTTTCTTTTTATGTTCAACTGATAATGCACCAGTTATGTTAGCTGATGTTGAAATTATTTTTTGTAATAATTGACAAAGAAAGGATTACCCGATTTTTTTTGTTTTGCACATATATTGGTCAAAATATATTCTACACAAAAAGCAAATTACTTTAAGTGTCTGTCACAAACCATATATATAGTTCAAAATAAGAAAAAAATCAAAACATTATCTAAATTCACCAACACACAAAACCCAGGCAGACCCAGTAAGGGAAGTAAGTGGCAATTGCCCCTACCCTGTCAGACCCATCTTACATTTAATTTGAGTTTATATTATATACTAGGGACTTGTAAAGGCAAATGCCCCTATTCATATTCAAACAAATTTTAAACTTTTGTATAATAATTTTATTTTGAAATACAAATTAATTTAATGTAATTCAAATTTTTCATAAGAAAATTTCCTCATAAATTATATTTTTTGTTTTCAATTTGTTTTTCTCTTATCCATCATATGATCAACATCGAGCCATCGAGGCCAACCTTGGAAGCTCGTAATAAGAAGTAAGTAAGTCATATGATCAACATGTATCTTTAAATCATCTTGAGATTTTACTCAGCTTAGTGCAACATAAAGTTGACCATGTGTAAAAACAGGATTGGTCGATTCAAGCCTTACTTATAATTAATGAAAATGTAAGTCTTAAAAAAAGGTGTTCCTTTTTGTTTGAAATGGCATGTTAGGATCTAATCTGTTGATATTAATTTAATTATTGGTAAAAATTTGATGTGTCCTTGTCCAGAACCAGTGTTTATTTCTAATTTAATACATTTGTCAAACATATCTAGTAGGATTAGACATACTCCACTATCCCATATTTGTAATTAATCTTTAATATTGTTAAAATATTTGTACTCAGCTCCTTTGAATATAATATTTGTACAGGTGTTTCTCAGCTGAAATATTTGAAAATCATACTCAGCTGTTTTTCATTGCAATGTATTTCTTATGGAGATTTTATGGTAACTTTAAGTTCCTCAAAACCCTATAAATATTTTAAATTGAGAAAAGCCTATATTTTTCCCCGCTCCTACCCAGCAATACCTTTAGTTTGAGCAATCTCCCAGCTCTATATGACTTTCCAAGCCCCACAATTTTTCTCTCAAAATTTGGCTTACTAAAAGTAGAAGGCTAAACTTCATTAACATAGGTTAATCAGATAAACCATGTAGATATCATTCTCTGCAGAGAATAAAAGACTCTCTCCATGTATTTTAAGTCTACAAGTTTTTTAATGGTTTCTTAAAAATTATTCGTCAGATTCTAACTACAAGAAATCAAACTTCTTGAATTTTGTAGTCCATTACGTTCGGTGAATCTTATTAATCACTTAAACAATAGATTATGACTATCCAAACTTTAAATTTTGTAAATTTGTTAAAGCTTACTGAGACAGAACGTTTTCAATCGCTATGTGGCGATCTTCATTAGTGTCTTCTGCTTGGAGATGTCGGGTCAAGCGGTGACGGTTTTAAAGGTAGGTTTTCGATAGTATCAAAGAGTATGTGTGATTTGTATTTTGTTTGTTCATTTAATATGTTTGTACTTTGTGTTTTAGTGTGTCTGTGAATTTCATATTGTTCTAGGTGTTGAGATGTGGTCCTTTTTTGTTGATGTGTAGGATTTCTAGGTTATGATAAATGTCTGTGAATTTGTATCCTGTTTCTTTTATGTGATTGTAAAATGTTGAGTTAGTGTTCTGTTTGTGTTCCTCGACTCTTTGTTTAAAGCTGCAACCTGTTTGTCCAATGTAGAATTTGTTACATTCATTGCAGTTCAGTTTATATATGCCTGGTGCTTGTAGTTTATCTTTTTTGTTGGTGTTGTTTGTATTTTGTATTGTAACTTGTTATTAGTTTTATATGCTATTTTGTATCCTATTTATTGAAATTTGCGGGCTATTTTGTTTGTTGTTTTGTTTATGTATGGTAATGTGATGTATTTGTTTTCCCTGACTGTAGTGTTAATAACTATATGTATGACTATATGAAGCAACTGTGGCGTAATGTTTATTTTTAAATAAATAAAACCTCTAAACCACAAATAACATTTTATTTAAACCTTATGTACATTTCGATTGCCCAGCAATCATCTTCAGAGGTATTTAAAAAACTGTAGTGTTAATTTTAGTGTTTTTTTGTATTTTGTACCATAGTTTGTCTATTATTGTTGTGTTGTATCCATTTGTGTATGCTAAATATTTAATTGTGTCTAGTTCTTTGATACTATCGTAAACCTACTTTTAAAACCGTCACCGCTTGACCCGACATCTTCAAGCAGAGGACACTGATGAAGATCGCCACATAGCGATCGAAAACGTTCTGTTTCAGTAAGTTTTAACAAATTTACAAAATTTAAAGTTCAGATAGTCATAAACTATTGTTTAAGTGATTAAAAACAAACTTTTTGCACCAATGAAAACAACTTTTTTTATTTACTTGTCAATGTTCTGATTATTCACAGAACTCTCGTGCTCCTTATTAACACCTTATTAGGTGCTATTTCAACCTTAAAACTGACAAACTTAGTAGGTTTGTAGCAGGCCCACCCAGAGAAATTTTTTGCCCTTGGGCTAACATGAGTACGGGTCCCTTCATTACTTCCAACATAGGCCTATACTACTCTGTATTTTGCATGACATTAAAGAATAAATTATTGCTTTCATGTTAAAACCAACTAGGTTTACTGAATCTAATTTGTGTATGTTTTGTTTAGTTGAAATAAACTACCGGTCGTTTTCAGCAACTAAAATATTGGATTTTGTGTAAATAGAACATTTCATTCAATAAATATTACTTTGCCATTAAAAGCTTGAACAATTGTACATTGTACTTTTTATACTTTATTGGTCTAATGGTTTTATCTCTTCTATGGATCTCGCCACAGGTGTAATTATTTTCTGCAGTAAAAAAACAATAACCTAACCAGGCCCCTGTGCATTTCCCTCCTCTCTGTATGGGCCTGGTTTGTAGTATTGATAAGGACAATGAACTACAGTAGATGGCCAAAACGTTGACAAGTAGAGTAAAATAACTAGTTAACAATGTCTTGCAATTCATTAGTGCCCTAATTGTTTGTTAATGTTTTACAACACATTATAACAACCTAACATTTTAGGCTACAACGTAATACTGTAATATTATTACAATCTAATAATTATCACTAATATATCTTTCTCTCTATAGTTGTTAAAGTCCTACAACAACATTTTTAAATGTCTTCAAAATTTGAATATCCTAGTATTTTATTAATAACAGTTTGTACACACTTTTAAAATCTATAACAAATAAAGCCTTTTCAAAAACATTGGTCAGATACATTTTAAATGGTGGCTTTAAATTACCGTTTGTCAAATTTATTGACCACTATATTAAGAATTTTTGAAATAAAGGAATAAAAACCTTTTCATGGGTTTAAACTAAAATGGAATAGAATTTAGAGCAACAGGAAAGTTTAATATTTTAGAAACTGAGATGAAATCTTCTCTCAGACAGATTTGATGGGTTATATGGAAGTGGAAAAAGGGGAGAAGAAAAGCTTTTCCAATCTTCCAATATTGAAAGGATTATCTTTTACAGTTTGTTCACTCAATGGAACCATCTAGAGTTTCATTTTCAAAGATCTTTTAATTAAAATAACTGCAATGATTAGGACGATGGTGAATGATTTAGAAGGAGGATCATAATTTAGGTCTGTAAATTTATAATTAGACAGGTATCAGCAGTACCAGTATTTGAATATTTGTTCTAGTATTATTAAAAAAGCTATTTCATATGTTGATTGTAATTATCTTGATTTCATTGATTATATTAATTACCTATTGTTTTATAAGTAAGTGAAAATCACTTTAGCAACTTACTCTGCCATTGGCACCCTTAGATTACCCCGGATCTAAAAACAAAATAAATATTAAAACATCATATGCAGAAAATTGGATTTTTTCAAGTTATTTTTAAAATTGGTGAATGTAAGACATGACTTAGGACCAGAAACTTTATGTACAAAAGTGTGTACTTTTCATGAATATTTACATATTATTATTTTTTAATAAAAAGTACAAGTAATTAGATTAATGTCATCGACCATCTAACTGAGGATAGCTGCAAGAATCAACATCAAGTATCCAGAATCTGAGTAGCTCTGCAAATACAGTGACAGTTCATCCATGCCAGGAACAGGGAATACCGAAGCTGGATATGTCTCCAAAGCTCCATAGCAGTGGGAGCGCTGTCACGAATTATGACGGGGAGATCGTTGTAATACATGAGGCAGGAAAAAAGCTAGAAAACTTGGAAAAGAACCAAAAAGCTGTAATTCTGATAGAGTGCCAGGCTGCGATAATTTCACTCTCAAACAAAATTACATCGATTGCAAGAACACAACTGCATGCTGATTGAGACTCTCCAACTTAATAGAAGGTGGCTGGACCGTACACCTGCATTGGATCCTAAACCATGTTGGCATGGAAGGGATTGGTAAGGTCAATGTTCTTGCGAAAAACAGCACTGCTCCCCACCACCTTGCGCTCAGACCTACTCTTCTGCAAAGACCTCAATCAAGCAAGCGGTAAAGAACTGGACCAGAACACGCAAGGGGCAATCCAGCATAGGGAATAATTGGGCTAAGCTGATGGACTCTCCCATACATCAAAACTTGCCTAGAGATGTAGCAGTAGCTATGATCAGAATTACCACTGGCAACGATTACCTGGTAGTCCATTTGCATTGGGGTGAGCGTAGATCGGGCTACTGCTGTGTCAACACCCCAAGATGGACGCAGCCCACCAAACCCAGTGTCAGGGTCTAGCAGCAAACCCTGGGGATGAAGAAGAAGGCCGACTACATGGACGACTTACTGATCAGCATGCTGCCAAATGACTAACCTGCCAAGCGTGGGCATTGGCTAGGAAGAAAGTAAGAGTAATGTGTTTATTTTCTTTCTGCATTACGTACCGTGGTCTAGTAATTTATAAGTAGTATTGGTTAAACAAGGTTAGAACTTGATAGGTTAAAACAATATTTTAGCTGCTTAATTTTTTAGTATGCAATGTCTCTATGTTCAGCTCTCCCTACAAACTTTTGTAACGTGCTCGGGCCTTTTGCAACTTTTGTTTGATTTATGAAGCTTACCTGCCAATTACAGTTTCTAAATGTGTCACAGTAAGTTGCTATAGATTGTTTTGCTAAGCTATAAAACAATTAATTAAGAACATTTTTTATATTTTGATAATTTATGAAAATAAAATATTTTAAAAATAAAATTACTGTAAAATAATAAACATAACGATTCTATGTTTACAAAATATAACTAACTTTTGAATGAACATCAAGCAATATTTTTGTAGTGATGGTGAATTCAAAGCAATAATTTCATTTTAGATAATTTCTT
Source organism: Prosapia bicincta (assembly GCA_036971475.1). Taxonomy (NCBI): domain Eukaryota; kingdom Metazoa; phylum Arthropoda; class Insecta; order Hemiptera; family Cercopidae; genus Prosapia; species Prosapia bicincta. Next base: position 43,216,702 of record JBAIZL010000008.1, read on the forward strand.
TTGATCTTAAACTTCAGCTACTACTTATTTACACATTTACCCTTTAATCAGGCATTTACAACTTTAATTGATAACAGGAGGCTTTTCCAAAAAATTGTGTTCTTGTACAACAAAATAAGTTCTATTTAGTTAATTAGAGCTTAGCTAGTGAGAACTATTCACAAAGGTAAAAAACAAAATAGTAAACTCTAAATCTTACCACACATAAGTTTTTAATAAAACAAACACACTAGTTCATAACACAGACTAGTTTTGGCGATGATGTCATCTTTCTCAGTGCTTGGCTACTATTGCGTATTTATATAGCATGTATTTATATAATATATCGTTGTTATTTTTTAAACTGTTTTCGCTTTGTTTAGCGTTTGTATGTTGATGATGGTACGGGATAAGAATAAAGAAAAAGAAAAAGATAATAGTAATAACAATAATGTAAAACAAATAACTCTCCTGAGTAAGGAGTTTTGGGCTCTGCGGTAAGATTTTTTTACTGCTTGACTTTGTATGTTTTATTGTTGTACGATAAATTGTTGAAATATGTTAGTAGTAGCCAAGCACAGAGGAAGGCAACATCATCGCTGAAACTAGGCTGTGTTATGAACTAGTGTGTTTGTTTTATTAAAAACAAATTTTAGGTGAAATTTTGAGATCTTCACTATTTTTTTTACCGTTGTTAAAGTAGGTTCTACTTTTAGAAAAGCATTTTTATTAAATTTAGGAAAAATTTTAATGTTTGTAAATAGAGAATGTCCATATCTACTTGATGTATTTCAGTAATAACTTTTTCAATACTGTTGTTGCCATGGTCCTGCCACCTTTAGTGTTTAGGTTCTTGATACCTAGTATTCATTTCAGATATTATTATAGTTAAATGTTATTCTTTTTGTGTAATGTATTTGAACTATTGATTTTGTGTTAATCTGATAATTTAAAATTTTTTCATTTTGTGTACTTTTATAAATCTTTTAAATAATTCTTCAATTTTGTAGTCCATTACGTTCGGTGAATCTTATTAATCACTTAAACAATAGTTTATGACTATTCGAACTTTAAATTTAGTAAATTTGTTAAAACTTACCGAGACAGAACGTTTTCGATCGTTATGTGCCGATCTTCATCGTGTCTCACGAGAATGAGACACGATGAAGATCGGCACATAGTGATCAAAAACGTTCTGTCTCAGTAAGTTTTAATAAATTTACTAAATTTAAAGTTCGGATAGTCATAAACTATTTTTTAAATAATATTCATGCATTTTAAATTTCATTAAAACTTGTTTGATCCTATATTTTTCTTGTCCTGTGAAATTTTGACCATAATTATTTCTCGTTTTCTCTTTCATTGTCACTATTAATTTATCAATATTTTTTTGTATTTTTTAAATAACTTATTTATTGTTTCACTGTAGTAACCCTCTATAGTGTTCTTCCTTATTATTATTTTTTTTTTTGTAAGTACTTTTTCTTTCAGTTGGATTATGTTTAATCCATTAAATCTTTGATGTAAAAGGTTCAAATTGTGCAATATGGGATGTTTTGATAGGGTATTATTTACATTATGCATGTAAATCCGTTTTTTTAAACATTTGTATTCTGATTCTGTTTCCTCCATTAAGATTATACCATCTAAAATATTTATAATTCCAACCCTCTGTCATTCATATTTTTGTATGATATATGGTAATATTTTCTTCTAAATTTTGTAAAATATTAATTAAAGGTTTATGGTAGTGGGTTTCCAATTCATAGGACATCCTTTGGTTTGTAAAATTCCCCATTTTAGTATTACAATGGTTGATCAAGAGGATAATGTCTTTCACAAGGAAATAAGTTGCTGAAAATATAAGACTGACTGGGTGGTTGCAGAGGTTAGCATGTTGGTGGTAAATTTTATGTTGTAAAAATATTCTTGTGGGACACTATTTCTGATTTAAGAAAGAGAAAACAGGAAATGATAGCTTGCTATCCTATCCTATGTAAATAATAATTAATTGTAAATAAACTCATTAAATATTTTAAGTTCCTATACTATTATTTCCTAAAAACACTTAAAAATATATTTCACTTGCTTATAGTAGCAGTTACTTTTATAATCGTTGAGGACGGCCATGTCTCAATGTCAGCTCAGACTGTAACTCCGTTGAGTTAACTGGTTATTGAATTTATTTTTTAGGCAGATATATCAGGCAAAAACCTGGTAAAAATCATCGCAATATATCACCTGTTAAAATCGTCGCTAAACAAAGAGGAACACTACCAAGAATTAAACACCATAAAAGATATAGCACAAACCAACTGATACAACACAACAATGATTGACACTATACAACCTCTTAAAAATTAAACTTAACAAGACCCACTCTAACCCACAAAAACCTTGAGGTCAGTTTCAGTCTGAGTTGACATTGAGTCACACCTCCTGAAATGCCCGGCCTCAACAATTTTAAAAGTAAGTGCTACTATAGGAAAGTGTAACATATTTACAAGTGTTTTTAATTAAAAACTAGTAGCTGAAGTGCAGATGGAATCAACTAATATGGATTATTTTTTATATATTAATGAAAAAAACTCCTATAACTTTAGTTCCTGTGAACTTGATTAACAAAAACTTATTACCAAGCACATTTAGTAAAATAAAGATAGTAAAGAACAAATTTGATTGCAGCTTTATCAAATGACATTCCAAATTCTATTAAATACAGACTTAATGTTTTTCTAGAGGAGAAAAGCTTTAACAAGAAACAAGTAGACAGGTTTTCATGACATCGTAACTAGCTAGAAAATATTAGTTTCTATTAAACCTTTGAATTGAGATTAAATAAGTATTAGGGCTGTGGATTCAAATGCACTGCAAGTTTTAAGAGTTATCTTAATCATATTATATACAAGTATTTACAAAATTATTGCATTAATAGTATTATCAAGGCAGGTTTACACATACTACGCCTTATTGTACGCTTTGTGGGATAGGACTAATCCTATCCAATAAAACGTGGCGTGTAATCAAAAAAACGTACGTCTTGTCAAATCAAAATGAAATCCAAGGTCAGATTGAAGAAGCATCATTTTGCAAGAAGTGGTGGGACAAAACGAAAGATATAGAACCACATTCAGATAACAAATCCGATTTTGGATCAGTTCACAACTATCTCCACTCCAATTTGCTTCCTTTACCCCACACAACCAAATAACGTCAGACTTGCACCAATGCACCCAAGGTGCATTTTCTCAGGGAATTCATTGGAATGTATAAAAGTTTTCCGTGTTCGTGGCAAGGGAAAAATAAAGACTGTAATACAAATAAACATTGCGTATGAGGAACTTATAAAAAATACAAAGAAATAGACACGACGACAAATAAAGAGACAGCTACAAAAAAAAATAAACTTGTTGAGATCGGTTTACAAAAAGAGTTAAAAAAGTGAGTGTATCAGAAATCTCTGGAACTGGAGGTGTTAACCAAACCTACTATATAGTACTGAAAAAATTAAAATAAAGCAGCTGTGTATCCTCCATATTAATAAAAATGTCTCAAAAAGGTTTACTAAACAAACTTCACTCAAGTCAAGAGTCTGAATTGAAAATGAGGTAGAAAGCTAAGAATACGTAGTGTGTATACAAGACAAAACATACTTTGTATACGCCCGACAAAGTGTACAATAAGAGGTAGAATGTAAACCGCCATTTACAGCGTTCTGTTTGGTCTATAAGGAACTAGCTATTTCTAACACAAGTTATATAAAAACACATTTTCGTTTTAGAATTTTTATTTTAAATAAAATCAACAATTTTTCTAAATTTACCTACACAAGTATAAATGAATATTTGCACGTACTTTGATATTAAAACTAAGTAGGCTGAAATTACAAATTAAATAAAACTTAATTATTTGCAATTATTACCCTTATTTTTTAATATAAAAAACTACTAATGATTGATTTGCTTTGTTATTTTCAGTTGCTGAAAGTAATATACAAGTATTTGTGCTTTAGAGTAAAGAAGACTAGGAATTGCAACAGACTGAACAATCTAATATCAGTAGCACATGATACTAAAACTCTAAAGTTTCAGGAAATGAGGCATAACAACTGCATTGCTATTATCATCTACTGAATTACATCTCTCTTCAGTAAACTAAAGATGACAATTTAGTTACTGAAACTCTTTTATTAAAAAAAAACTAGTATTAGCGTAGAGCATTTTTGTAATGAAATAGAGAATTATTTACCTAAGTAAAGCTCGCTTACTAAATAATGTTCATTAACTTTAATAGCATATAAGTAAAACATAGCAACAATTAGATTAACAACTATAGTTATATTTCTCTAACAAGGTGAACAACCAATGATAAATAATATAATGCTAATATAAAAATAATCTCTTATACATTTTCCAATAATATATTTAAAGACATAAGTTGTAATAGGCACTAAAAAGACTTCTTTAAAACTACGTGTTACATTAAAATAGTGGATAAGCGTAAATTCAGTTCCAGATAGTTTGAAGCTTGATAAAACCTAGCTTACTAAGAATAGGTTAAAACCAATAGAATATTCAAGTGTATTTACACATTTTTAGATTTATAACATATATTACTTTTAGTTACTAGTTAAATTAATTTAATAAGTTTTATTTAAAAAAATTAATAATTTATGCAAGAAAGACAAAATTTTTTTAATCTGTAGCAATAGCAAAATGCGAATCCCAGGTAAGTTTCTCTCGCACGTACATACACTCACCCTTACCAGCGCATAGGATTAGGACAGACCTGAGACCGGCTGTATCATTTAGGGGTATCTTCTAACCAAACTCTAACTTTTTAAGTTGTAATTTTAATTAAAAATAGTTAATAAATATTGATTCTACTTAAAATTACAAGAAAAATGATACTAATACAACCCATGATTAAAATTAAACACTAAGTGCCAATACAGTTAACACATTTTTATTTCATGTTATCACCTCATGAACAGTGACAATAAATTGTACAAGGTTTGCTTTCAATTTTCTCGTAATGATGTACAGAATTAATTTATGCTAAACTTTCTGAAGTGTGTTACCAAATTTAAAAAGTTAGAGTTTGATCAAGAAAGCATCACTAGGTGACTAATAAAAAGAGCACTAGAGGGAATGCAGCCTGTCCTAATTCTCTGCCTTTGTGTAAGACTACCTGGCATTTATGGGCACTCGCATTTTGATATTACTATAGTCAGTAGTCCATTTCAGTTGTGGTTTGCTTAATAAACACCAAACTATTTTTGATTAGGACATACTCCTTTGCAAAAGTTAGGATTAAATTATAATAAAAAATTGACTGAAGGAAAGTTAAATAGTGCGTTTGAAGTTTTAAATGCATTTGGAACAAACTATTTTACAATTTATAGTGTTACAAGGCAGTTTGCTTACAAAATTAGTAATCATGCAAGCAAATAAATAGTGAAAAAGTTTCTTCAAAATATTGAAATTCTGAAATATGAAAAGCCTTGTATACCAAAAGAAGTATGCTAAAAGATTATTTTTTGCTTCCAGAATGAAATGTTTAATATTTTAAGGAAACCGTTTGAAATTACAAAACTAATGATTTTGAATATTTAAGTTAGCAACTTCTAAAGGCTTTTCTATCATTTAGGGCTTTAAACTGAGATGTTCCATTTACCCAGATTATAAAAAAATATTCTTGGAGCAAACGCAAAGGGTATGGAAGCTGAAATGTAGAAACATGGGCATCCCTAATGGTAAACAAGAAAATAGTTCATCTCAAAATCTCACAAAAATTAGTTTTTAATAAAACAAAAACACTAGTTCATAACACATACTAGTTTCAGCGATGGTGTTGCCTTCCTCAGATGCACTGAGGAGTAGCCATGCGGCTACTACTAATAAATTAGCCAAGCACTGAGGAAGGCAACATCGTCACCAAAACTAGTCTGTGTTACAAACTAGTGTGTTTGTTTTATTAAAAACTAATTTTTGATGAGATTTTAAGTTGACTATTTTGTTGTTTACCGTTGTGAATAATTCTCACTAGCTAAGCTCTAATTAACTAAACAAATGGTCATCCCTCTTGGTAATAATACCAAGTACTTTTGTTTCCAGATGACCAACTTCTCATAGCCCAAGAATATGAGGATAATGCATACATGACTAGAAAACTAGTGGAAGAGTACTGAAAGGAGAGAATGGACATGAGCTTGAAGAAAACAAAATATACATACATTGAAAATATGGATAAAACAATAGATGGTATAAACAACTTAGGTAGAAAAGCCATTATACTTCTGAATACCACATTGTGGAACCACAGGATTTCTAAGGAAAATGAACATAAACTCAGAAATATACTCTGCAATTGGGAAGGGTATAACCACTCATGCCTGTGAAGTCTCGGCTGTAAGCAGCAAGCCTGAAGAAAACCGGTGGCTACAGAGATGGATTCTGGGGTCGTTTATTAGGAAATCTAGGTTGAAAATAAAACAATCAGCCAAATTATGGAAGTGCACCATACAATTATGGTTGATATTGGAACTCAACAGTTGCGATGGCATAGGATAGACAACCGAACCCGATCATGAAATCTTAGCATCAAGGAAGAAGGCAGACCAGACCACATCTCAGGTAGTAGGAGGGAGTTGGTAGAAAGGTGAGAGAGCGAGATTTGTATGGAAAATGGAAGACTTAAAACTTTATAAAACCTATTATGAACAGTAAAAAGATCTCTATGTTCTAGTAATTACGAGCTTCCTCTAATTACTTCTTAAATAACGCATGTTTTTAACTAAAGTGACTCCATCAGAGGGCCTGAATATTTATTTAATTCTTATGTTAAATAAAAATAGTTATCTAATTTCCAAGCAATTTTCTATTTTATTTTCTATATGTGGTGTTGGACTTTATTTTTGTTTTTTTACTATTTAAAAGGTTTCGTTTTTGTCTCTTGCATTTGTGTTGTATTTTTTTCCGCTTTCCTTTTGCATTGTCTGTTTGTGGAGCAAGGTTCAATACTGTTAATCCAGTTTTTTTTATTTTATTCTTTCCATTTATTTTTAATCCTTGAGCATTATTTATGATATTGTGTGGTAACCATAGTAACAATTTAAGGTTGTACAATAGAGGTTTCAAGTACAACCAGCTGGGAGCAAAAAGAAATTCATATACATCTTTGAGAAATAGACTTCTAGCTATGGGAAAGTTGGCTCAGTGAAAAAAGCACTAGACTTTGAAAAGGAAGATACTCAGTTCGAATCCGACCTAGACCCCAAGTTTTTATAATTTAATTATTGAATAAATATTTGAAAAAACTGTATTAAGATCAACTGTCATCCACTATAGGTTAAAAAAGTGTATTTGAAATTGATTTGATGTATAAATGTATTTTATTAAGGATTGAAAAATTGTACTAGATATATATATAAGGAGAGTGTAAGCCAATAGAAGGTATTAAAAAAAGAAGGATCTTTTTACCCAGTTACAGAATGAAAAATTGCTATTCTAGTTTTATTGTTTCTCAAGTAGAGTAGTAATGAAATAACATGATACTTATAAAACAAATCATAGATTAATACAGGTTGATACAGAAAAACTAAAAAGTTGTTTGACCTTGATCTGTTATCAACAATGCTATTTAGTAATATGTAGCAATGGAACAGTCAGCCTATTTTGTGATAAAAATATTTCACAAAAACAGTGGTAGTTTAGAATGTGTGCAGAGGGAGTTTAATTTTTCAATACAGACAGTTTTCAATTTGGTTGCATTATGGTTGCGTTCCTTCAAAACACACCATACAAAAATTATGATGAAGATTATGATCAACCTTTCATCGAAGTTCATGCCCAATTTCTTATGTACTGGGGTTAGTTTTGTCATTTCCCTGTTCAAGAAAATTACAGTTGTTGAATGAATCAAAGATATCCTGTTTGAGAATAGCGTGGCAGGAGCTCCTTACCTTTTCAGCAGTTTCATTTCTCTATAAATTTTCTGATTTATTTCAAATGTTAAAATTAATTCCTTTTTAAACGTTAACATTTTTAAAATTATTAACTTGGAGATTGTATGAAAAAACGTTTTATAAAAAGTTAAATCTAAATTAAAGAAATGTTTTTAATATCATAATCTTTTAAAAAAGAATAGTTAGAATTTCTCATACAAGAATAATAAATTTTTACAAATTAAAAAAAGACAATGCCGTTTTATTTTAGAAAGGGATTTACTAAATAAAACTGTCTTAAATGATTTCTGTAGTTTTTTAGTTGAAGAGCATAAGACTATCATCAACCAATAAAAATGTAATGGATGGAAAATCAGGAGTATGGTAGACCTTGAAGTTCCCTGATATGGAAGATTTAGGAAATTCGGATTATAAGCTATACATATTCTTTATCGGGGTAAAAGGAACTACCTACTTTCTACACTCACCTTCTATATTCGGTTAGGTTTAATACAGTAGACCCTCGCTATTCACGGGTTCAGTATTCGTGGTTGGCAAAACTAAAGGATATCCTGCTAATATGTATTATTAAGTATTATTAAATAATACTTAACTAAGTGAATACTCAAGGTCTTACAAGAAAAACAGTATAGCTACTGTGGCAGGTTGTAGAAGAATGTGTTCTCGTCCTATTTTGTACAGTACTGTAGTTATTTATCTCAAAGAAATCCGATTATTCATCAAACATCCGTTATAATATACACTACTAGGCCTACTACTCAAAAGACAGGCATACTTATAGGTGAATTGTACGCTTAGGGAAACAGCCATTACTGAAATTGATCCTTTTTTAGAATGGGCATTAAAATTTAATCAAGAAGCACTATCACTATATAAAGTTGTGTGTAAAGAACTAGAAAAAAATCGTGCACAAAGTAAAATAACAATTTTAAAAAAATCAAATCAACAGCGTTTAAAAAATTATTTGCTTATAATTAGGTGTTTAAAAATTTAGTGAATTCTTTAACATAACGCTGTCTGTGTATGTGAGCATGTATATTTAATAGAATTTTGTCTTCTAGGATTGAATGAAAATGTAACTAACAATAAAAATATGTATGTAATTATGTAGTACGTAAGTATACCATACAGTATTATAAGTGTACAGTATTGCTGTAATTAATTTAAACACTTTTGATGTGGAATGTAACCCTCCCCTTTCCATATACAGTTGGTTTCATTATTCACGGTTTCACCATTAGCTGTAAGTTTGGGGAATGTAACCCCTGTGAATAACGAGGGATCACTGTATTCGAAAGATGGAATTTAGTTACGGTTACAAACTCCCCATGTAATGGAAGAAGGGAAATCTTGAATTGGCTGGTATATATCTTATATTTACAGCATTTGTAATTATTTTTCAACATTAACATATTATTTATAATCTTTGTAAATTTAGGTAAATATTTATTAATAATGATAACAGCCATACCCTGCTTAACCAAATGCCCTGTTATAAATTTGTAAACAATGTTTTACAAATAAGAGTTTAAAAAAATATTTTTTACAGACCAGAAGTTTTAAAACTTCCTCAATGAATACATTTTTGAAGTTTTATTAGGTTTTTACAACACATGAGAACAAATGTAAAACATAAGTAATAATTTTATTGTATAAACATATCTTAACTGATTGATTATCTCTTAATTATTCATTAAAAATAACAGGAAGTTTTACGCTCACAATATATGCATAACACTTAACCTAAGCAAATTTTAGAAATTAATTAACCTGTAATAGATTCTATGATCTATATTGTAAATTAATTAAAAAGAATTATATGTTTTAAAGTAAATAAAAAAGCCACTTTTAATTGCACAATACCTTATAGTACTAATGTATCTGTCATTTAGAGATAGAAAAATAGTCACTTAACATGGAATTACTCCATTCTTTTGTGCATATCAGGGCTTCTTCACTTACCTATATACTAGATTAATCAGTACACTAAATAAATTCTCATCTAGACAGAGAAAAAATAGTTAAAAATTAAATGTTTGCTCTAGCAGTGATTTTATAACATAATTTCTGCAGACGGTGGCGTGCAGTGATATATTTATCAAGCGAAGCAATGCTCATAACGTAGCAGGGGGATAGGGTGAAACAGGGATCTATGGGTAACCTGACGATTTAGTTTATAAGCTTTGATAGAATGGAGAAGTATAAATGTATATCAAGTACTAAACCATATCAAATCATATTTAGGCCTATAGTTTATTTAAAGGGAAAGTGTTAAAGTTTTAAAAACGCTTTTACTAACGGTAATTAATTTTCTGCCTAAAACAGCACAAATTTATTGACTCTGTATCAAAAATACTTTCCTTACGTTTTACCTCTGCCCATAGTTCACATTTTATGGATATACGACCTAAGTGACAGAGCACCTGTTAACCAGTGGTTGAAACCTTCCACCTAAGCACTAAGTTTGGTAAGTCTGGAGTAGATCTACCGAGTTTTATAATTTCATTTATATCTTGAAAAGATTGTAAAAAAATTAATTTCTATGAAAAATATTAATGATATTCTTGCCAATACAAATAAACAAAACACAGGCTCACTAGAAATTTATTTTATAACTAATGTATTGATTAAAATATTACAAATACAGCGTTATCATAAAAGAATGGTGCTGTTTCGAACATAGTTTAAAGAAAAACCGAATTACTTACAGTTAATGTTGTTTATTCATCCAATTTGTCGTTTCAAACAGTTTTTTTGCATAATTAATAAATTTCAATATGTGCACCCTTAGCCGCTCGATAAATGTCCAAATGATACTCAACTTCTCTCCAAACATTCTCAATAAATGTTTAGAGTCTACAGGCCAATTATAAAAGCAATGGTGACTCTTCTTAACAATTATAAATACAAAATACAGATTTTAAATAATCGTAGTCTTCAACCGAAGCAGTGCTCCTCTACCTTTATCCTACCGCTCGCCACCGTTTAGCATCAACATAACATTCATATGTGAGTAAAATTCAACATAAGAAAACTTAGAAGTTGAAGATTTGATTGTCTAACAATTATAATTTGAACAGTGATTAATAACAGTGTAAAATAAAACATTTTGGGAAGACTAATTTACATTATTTGGTGCATAAATGTTTGGTAGTTTGATATTAATGTTACATTTTATATAAAAAAAAACTTATACTATAATAAAGAACATAAAATAAGGTAGACATGGAAGATTTTAAATGCTTTTACAAATTTAAAGGCTATTACTTAAAAACTAATGATGGAATGTATAGTTCTATTAATACAATGATTTTATTACAATTGATGTTAAAGTTTGTAATACAAGTGACTCATAAATAAATTATACAGGTATGGTAACTAAAATAAGAAAACATAGTTTTACAATATTGATATTGTGAAAACAAAACAAATGGTAGTGAACATCTAAAGCCATATATAAAGCACAATATATACATATATACAGGATGTAACTGACTTATTCAATTATTGCAGATATTTGGCTAGCTTAAAACTTAAAAATTAGATCTCATTTGCTAAAAGATTTACACAGCATAATTTACTAACGCATTTAAATCAATACTAAAAAACTTCTTAGAACTAAATAATCCAGTGAACATTATTTTTAAAGTACAATTACGTACACTATGTAACCGTCTGATTCATATGCTCATAAAATTCAAAATGTCCCATAAATAGAGATAAATTGGACCCCTAATTTTAATTATAGTGAATTTAAATACAATAAATATATAATTTAAATAAACAAAATTTATTCAAATGGACAACAGAAAAAATGAAATTGTCATGAAATGAAAGTTTTAGACACACACTTATGTGGGTGTATTAAAAAAACGAAACTAAATCAGGAAATTTCAAAACCCTTTATCTTGCATAAATCATTGTATGTTCCCAGAGCACAAGGGAATATAACATACAAACAAACAACAGTTTGATATCAATTTACCTTAATGTTAACCAAACAGTACTTAGTATCTTGCTTTATACAATTATAAACTCATTCTTCAATCTCACCCATGAGAAAAAATTAAAATTTATAAATTAAAAATGACAAGAAAAATATTATACGTTTAACTGCAATTCAGGTGAAGGGTAATACAAAAGATAATAGAAAATAACATTTAGCCTTCTTGTAAATTGGATTCTTTGAGTCAGTATTTCCCCTAGTGAACGGACTGTAATAGCCTATATTTATTCTAATCGTGCTGTCCTCCGCTGGATAAAATACAAGCTTTTATTACTTTTACTTGTGCCTGAAGTATCCTGTTTTAAGAGCCTTATTAAGTAGCATTAAAATGTAAGCAATTTTAAAATGTATCATTAATTTTAAAAACTCTTAACATTTCGCTTTGCGGTAAAATACGCAGTTTTTGAGTTGGCATCTTAAGGTATAACAAAATAAGCATTGAAGTTACTTTATAATTGATAATTATGGGAAAATATTAAAATTGTGGAAAAATAATAAATAACCTACTTCACTATGACATAAAAAAAAAAAAAATTTAGTCTCAATTTGAGATTTTTTAATGCTGTATATGCTTAAAACATATGTTTTAGAGTGGTAAAAATTCAATACTTTCTACGGGGGTGAACAAACCGAAGTACCCCCCGCCCTGATGTAGTTCTGGCCTACCCTTGACAAAATCCTGAGTGCGACCCTGAATCACATCGAGATAAATAAAGATACTGTATTACGTTTATAATGCAATTGCTAAACTTATTTTATGACTAAGTTAACATTCTACGGAATGTCTCATTTTTATAAACTACAATTGTCTAGCGGATGAAAACGGTCACGCAGGTGACAGATATGTTTGTCTATTAAAGAAGATATTTAGTGTTTATAATAAATTTAAAATGTACTAAAAAATTTAAATAAGCAGTATTGTATACTAATGATCTAAGCTTTGTAAAGAAAATCCAGCAATGTTCTGAAACAGACTTTGTTTTTGTCACAGGTTAACTCATTCGATTTTAATTTTTTACATGTATATTGTATTTCTCAACCTCTTATGTAGCAACCTCTAAGAGTCAATATGAAATTATCAAAATTTAAGATATATATAATTAAGTAGAATTTGTTAACTTTTAAATAAATTAAAACACTGTAATGTTAACTATTAAAAATATCCAAGGTAACAATTCATGCAAGTATATGTTGGGTTAATTTTCCTAATAAAGATGGTTTATAAGGAAACAATATTTCACATGGGATATTTGGGGCTATAACAATATCTCATAAGTAATAGAAATTTAATACATAATATACTCTTCACTCTTTTAAGGAGAATAAAAAAATAGTATATAATTATTACAAAACATCATAAGATTATTAGAAATTTTTAAAATGTGTCCATTTGAATTGAAATATATTTTTAAAATCTAAATAATAATTTCGAAAACAGATTAAAGCACAAGTTTGAAAGATTGCAACAACCCTATTATATAGTATAAAGAGTATCTCAGAAGGCCATTCTCAGATTAAATTACAGTTGTTACGATTATGCTTAGGAAAACATGGCATTGAATCTAGATTTACAGTATTTAACAACCATACTGTTTTATATTAAAGTTAAAACTTCAAACAAATCCTCAATTTCAAAAAAGAATTCTGTGAAACAAGAAGTGAAATGTTAATGAAATTAGTAAAAAATTCATTTAAAATGAAAAATAAGTTAAATATTTTCAGAAAAACTATTAGCAATTTGTTCGTAACATAAATATAAAAATTATGATACAAGAAACAATGGTATTATTATGAATTTAGTCTTTTTAAAAAAATATTTTCTTAAATAGAACTTTCTCAAATGTTTTGGAAAAACTTTTGAATCTGATATATAAAAAATAAATCATTTTATAAAACGACTAAAAACACGATTATTTCTTTAAAAAATCAATATTTTATAAGGTTGAAATTTTACATTTCTCCTCAACCGTGAACCCCTCATCCAATTAATTTTAACACAAAAATATTAATCTATAAAATGGCGCTAGGTTTTTAGCAAAACAGCTTCCCGACGTACAATGTTGTTCAACATGTATTTTTTATGTAATAAAATAGCATAAAATATGATTTCCTATCTTATCTCATCCTAAGACATTTCATTGAATTCATTCCAAATTTTGATTGCCAAGCAACACTTAACAAATTTAAAATAATTGGACTTAATTTTGAAAACCCATGCTTCTCCCATTAACAGCTGTATTAGGCTTGCTCATGGTGGAAAACCTACCGATTATTTGTGTACGCACCAGAGAGAAAAACCAAAAATATTGTATATCCGAGTGCACTTCAATAAATAACATTCAAACAAGAACTTCTATTGTCACCCTTTACTTGATCGACTACGATAAGTTCAGCTATTATTATGTTGATAAAATATTAAATTAAGTTCAACTAAATTAATGTTAACTTCATTCGTTTATTTTTAGGTGGTACGAAGTTCGCCGGGTCAGCTAGTAGTTGTATAAAAATACAATTAAAAAAAGTCAGAATGAGATATGTCTGTTAGTGTTAAGATAAAAGGAATTATTACCTAGAGACATGCACACAATTTAAAAAATTATTTGTAGCTCTATGAAATTTGGTTCTTATTAATAATAATTTTCAGAATATATGCACTATTCCTTTTGAATTAGAAACATTGTTTCAAATGTTTAATAGCAGCAGGGTTAGAATATTTACTAGGCCTATTGAAATTTATACAGTTATAACTGCAATAAGAATTCACTTTAACAAATTTGTTTTTTGCAACAGCACCGCAGCCTGTTTTGATATAAACTCTTTTACCATCAATAGATGATTTCGTCTCTCTTCATCAATTTTTGTTTTGTTTAAATTTATGCTTTAGAATATTTAAAAGCAAGAAGATTTCTCTTCTAGATTTTTACATCATATCCAAGCACGAAAGGAATAAATTTACTTTATATTATTTAATTCTGCCTTCAATTTAAGCGACTAGCTTATACTTAGCCTATATACTTTAACGTAAATTAATACGTGACACTTGCCTATAGCAGTATTTAATTTTTGCTTGAAGATGGTCATTTTGAGAGAAGTCTCCAACGTTAACTTAATTGTGACTTTATTACAGTATGAGATAGAAATGGCAAACTTTTCCCAAAACGGCTGTCCTCTTTAAACAAATACTACAGGCAAGTGTGATAATAATATATACGTTAAAATATATAAGTAAAATTAAATATACTTTTTAGCTTAAAACAAAAATCTTAAATAGTTTTCTTGCAATGAATAATGATTATGTTGTTTGAAAATTATAAAAAGTAAAAAAGATCAACAAGAATATTAAAAGGTAACTAATAATGTCGGACATTTGCCAATACATTATACAATGTATAAAACATAATTTTACAAACAAATAAAAAAAAGATTGCAAGTTAACAACATAACTAGATACATAAGTAGATGGATAAAAAGAAAAAAAACTAAAAAGTAATAATTTCATAACACGTTACAATATGTTATTATAGTTAATGTGTAATATTCCATTGTATTTACTGTTAGTAATAAAAATAAAAGATTAAAAAACGAAATGATTGGAATTAAGTTTAACTTCTTCAAAACTATTAGGAAAGTAAATAATTTTTGTATACACTTTGTTTTACCAATGAAAATAAAAATAGCTTTAGTGCTCTTGAATAAGCACATAGACCTTTATTATACTTTAAATTAATAAACTTTCATGTTGAGTCATTCATTTTTGAGAGGATGTTGTTCAAAGCAGTATTTTAAAGAGATAATTAGATCCATAGATAAAAATGTATATTCCAGAAAATGTTTACAAGTATTATACCCACATTTATTCCTTACAATAAAACTAAAGTAAAAGATTTAATGAGTTTTAAATGAATTTATTACGTCAGTAAATCAAACTAAAACAGCAATACAGTAACAAAATTAAAATACAATATAAAAAATCTGCTATGGTTCAAGCAATGTTTTCCTTAGTACAAACAGATTAAGGCACAACAATTGCAGGACGATTACAGGTCACACACACACATACACTGGACAATTTGAATAACAATAATGGTAACCTTATAAATATAAAATAACTAGATTATTTGTACAAATACATATAGACTATATAAATAAATATATCTATATGTGTTTATGTTTGTATAAAAATAAGTTTATCTGGGCTCAACAAGTCATTGTGGTTATGATTCATTAAAGAATTATCAGTCGTGTATACAGGTATATATCACATGTTATCTGTCAGAAGATAGGAATGTGTGACAGGTACAATTCCAAGATTCATCAAATAGAAGCAACAAACCTCTTCAACTACATCATCAGCGTACGACTGAAAAACTGAATCTGCTGGTATAAATACCTAAAAAGGAGAAAAATATGTTATTTTTTTATTAAAAAATTAGTAACAAATAAAAATTTATTTATAATTTAATGATAGTGATTATAAAAGCAATTTATTAAAAAAAACTAATAAATGTTGTATGGTTTTTGTTATTTTAAAAATTGACAAATTTTACAATTGGTTTACAAACATGCCAAATTAATTGGTACATATACATTTTTGGTAAAAAATGGGCTTGAATTGTCTTTTTTATTGTTACTGCCTTTGACTGATACTGTTTTTTCATTGGGGTATTTTATTCTAGTTTATTTTTCCACTAAACAAAAATATTTCTTTTTGAAATCAAAAGAAGTATAAAACACAAGAATGTTATATATTACTATTTCTAATTCAAATACATGACAAAAATTTAAAAATCCTCTATAACATGAAACTAAAATAAAATTTAAAAAAGCTAAAATAAGTCATTTTAAAACATAAAGTAACAAAACTTGCAGTGTTTGTGTTGCACATCTTGAGGTTTTCCTATAATTACACTTTTGGTATTAACTTGGCAAAAAAACAACTACTTACTGATATTTGCAGCAGACGCATATCACACTAGGTCAGCGCATTATTCAATGCTGTGAGTCACAGGCAAGACTTACAGCACTGAATAATGCACTGACCTAGTGTGAAACGCGTCTGGTGAAAATATCAATAAGTAGTGGTTTTTTGACAAGTTAATACCAAAAGTGTAACAAAATAATAAAAGTGACTAACTTATAAGACAGAAAAATAAAGAAAAGTCACTTAACCACTGTCTACTGGCTTTGATTATATTTATATATAATAAAAAAGAACATAGCTTAATGAATTACACTTACATATGTAACTTTTCCAAATAACTGGAAAAGATGTATGGAAAGACCCAGGGAAATATATAATGTACAACAATCTATGTGAACCATGTTATTTTCAGGAACAATGTTCATAACATTTGTTCAGTTACAATCTGAGATAAAAATGTCACACATCTAACAAACAGCCATTCTCATTAAACAGAGAAAGTAAGGGATATTATAGGGATAACATACTCCTATATTCAAGTAAAATTCAGTAGATTATATAATATTCCTTTGCAAGAAGGAACAAAATTTATACTGATAAAAATTGTTTGCGTAGTTTTTGTTGTTTTGGACATGGTATTGCTTAATGAAATATCTTCATTGTTGAAAATATTTTACTATATTTTTGAAAGTTAGTTTGACAAATTTAGCACCAACAGTTTTCATAATGATAATTATAGTAACAGACATTTAAATATCTTATAGTGTATAAAAATATCTAATGTTCCAAAGTAACTAAGATTTTTTAAACTAAGTAAACGTCTAAAATAAAACATTAAAAGCACATAAAAGAGACACTTATAACCAACAAGCTAAAGAAAAAAAGATAGACAAAAACTTAATAATATTATACATTATGCAAATAAATTTTATAATGAGTGATATTTTCATGACATATGATTTGAAAAAAAAAACATTTTGAAATCATATTTTTATAAAAACATTTGATTTCATACATTTATAGGTACGTATATAAAATAATTGAAATATAAATGGACATTATAAATGTTAAAAAAATTAATATTATTTAAACAAATATAAAATAATGAAAACATAGCTTGAACCAACATAAAAACTCTTGCGTTTTATTTCCTAATTTTTTATTTAAATGAAGAGAGTGTTAATTTAAGTTTAAGTCATCCCTGAATTAAAAAAGTGTTATCAGATAAAGCACATGTTAAAAAGGTATTATGAAGTATGGAAATAGAAGTAAGGAGTATAGAATCAATGTATAACTTGCAGACACTTTAATTCATAAATAACAATGGTGTAGTTATTGGTCATAAAATGTATTTAACTTATTAACATAATATAATTATGTTTGAAGGAAAAAATATTTCACTACTGTAATGAACAACTGAATACTGAAACAGCTTAAATTTTTTTAAAAGTAGAAATGTTTTTATGTAAATAAATGTATATATATATATATATATATATATATATATATATATATATATATATATATATATATATATATATAAAGTGACATAAAATAATTTTCATAAACAAGAATATATGAATATTACTTCATTTTATTGTTCATTGAAGCTTTTCGCTAATTTACATTATTAGCATTTTCAAAATATATGAATCACTGTCCAGTTATGTGACCAGAGTAAGACTGTTGAATACAATTGTACTATGCTCAGTAAAGGTATCAGTTACCTTATCTGTTAGATAAATATACTTTAATATTTCCATTTGTCCTAATCTTTTATTTTTAAAATGTCATCAAATATGCTAAAGATAGTATTATGTTTTGATTTAATCTGGACTTGTTCCTCTATTAGTGTGTTCTTAATTTTATTTTTATATATCTCTAAGTTTTCTATTATATTCATTTTTAAGCCTTTTTGTACGTGTTTAACCAACTTCATATTACTAATCTCTGGAAAATCATGATTTCTTTCTATACAATGTGTGGCAAGATTTGATTTATAAATATGTGGCTTTTTAAATGCATTTAAATGTTCTTTGTAGCGATCTTTTATTTTCTTTTTTGTTTGTCCTATATAACATTTTTGACATGTAGTACAGTTAATACTATATACGCCATTTATATTAATTTTATTTACTTTAATGTTTGTATTTATTATATTATTAATTGTGTTATTAGTGTAATAAGCTATTTTGACATTAGTATCTTTAAATAATTTTATAATTGGTTTGATTTCATAACCGGTAAATAAGAATTTGGACCAAATTCTAGTAAAAATTTTTGCCAAACAGTTAAAAGACAAAATGAAATTAAATAACAATCATAATATAAAAAATACTTATCACCTTATAGAGAAAATTAAAAATATAAAAATAGACAATAATAGCAAATTAATATCATTCGATATAAAAGACATGTATACCAATATACCTTTAATGGAAACATATAAAATAATAAAAAATAAATTAAATATGTATACACATGATAAAAAAGAAATTGATGAAATAATTAATGTACTTAAAATAATATTAAAACAAAATTACTTTTGCTATAATAACAAAATATACAGACAAGAAGACGGCTTGGTAATGGGTTCACCACTATCCAGCATCATTTCCGAAATATTTTTGCAACATATTGATGAAGAAATAATAAAAATTATTAAAAAATATGATAACAATGGACAATGGTATAGATATGTAGATGACGGTCTGTACATTTCTACAAATAATGCATTAAATTTAAACCTAATAATTACCGAAATAAATAATATACACAATAAAATACAGTTTACTTACGAAATAGAAAAACTTAATGCCATAAATTTCTTAGATATTACCATTTATAAGGAAAATAATAAATTAAATTTTACAATATTTAGAAAACCCACTCAAACAGTAAAAGTAATACCTAATTATTCAAACCACCCGTACAATCAAAAAATGGCATGCTTCTATAATTTATTATACAGAATGAACCGAATTCCATTAAACCCGATAAATAAATTGAAAGAACTAAACATTATTCAACAAATAGCAATACAAAATGGATATAAAAAAGAAACCATTAATAAATTGAATAATAATATCCTTAAAAGAATGGATAATAATATAAATAAAAATTATTATTCAAATACTAAAGAAATTATTTGGTCCAAATTCTTATTTACCGGTTATGAAATCAAACCAATTATAAAATTATTTAAAGATACTAATGTCAAAATAGCTTATTACACTAATAACACAATTAATAATATAATAAATACAAGCATTAAAGTAAATAAAATTAATATAAACGGCGTATATAGTATTAACTGTACTACATGTCAAAAATGTTATATAGGACAAACAAAAAGAAAATAAAAGATCGCTACAAAGAACATTTAAATGCATTTAAAAAGCCACATATTTATAAATCAAATCTTGCCACACATTGTATAGAAAGAAATCATGATTTTCCAGAGATTAGTAATATGAAGTTGGTTAAACACGTACAAAAAGGCTTAAAAATGAATATAATAGAAAACTTAGAGATATATAAAAATAAAATTAAGAACACACTAATAGAGGAACAAGTCCAGATTAAATCAAAACATAATACTATCTTTAGCATATTTGATGACATTTTAAAAATAAAAGATTAGGACAAATGGAAATATTAAAGTATATTTATCTAACAGATAAGATAACTGATACCTTTACTGAGCATAGTACAATTGTATTCAACAGTCTTACTCTGGTCACATAACTGGACAGTGATTCATATATTTTGAAAATGCTAATAATGTAAATTAGCGAAAAGCTTCAATGAACAATAAAATGAAGTAATATTCGTATATTCTTGTTTATGAAAATTATTTTATGTCACCATACATATTCAACAAGAAAAAATAATTCATCTAAGTTTTACAATATATATATATATATATATATATATATATATATATATATATATATATATATATATATATATATATATATCACTTTCCCTATGTACACTTGAACAAGAATTTTACTTGGTATTTATGTGAGTTACTTTTGAAGATTGATGGTATCTTCATTGTCGAGCATAAACTCTGTACACTTATCCTTCACTAAGTACACATAGTGAAAGTGATAAGTGAATACAAGAAAACAGTGTTGCAAAGTTGAATAAATAAATAAATATATATATATATATATATATATATATATATATATATATATATATATTTATTTATATATATATATATATATATATATATATATTTTTTTTTTTATTTATTAATGTTCTTATTTAGAGTATCATAATTATCTACCATTCCCAGCATCGTTACACTCCCCATTGACGTATTTTGGAGGATCTCTATCTGTCAGAGCTGTTTTATGAACTGGAATGGCAGGTAATTGTGATACTCTAAATAAGAATATAAATCCCAGCAGAAAAGTAGAAAATTATCAAAAGTATTTATTAATATAGTAGTATATATGTTTATTACAACATTTTATCAATAAGAATATTTATAAACAATATGCTCGAAGATTTTCATCTGGTAATATATTGATATCACCAGAAACTTTCCACACTGACAACAGTTGAAACAACACTGACTGTTACTAATCTACTTTCAACTGCACAACAATTCATTCACCAATACCACTGCAATTACATTTACTAGATATAACTCACTAGCTAGTAAATAAGCAGTTAGGACTGTAAGAAAAATTCTAGGATATTTTTCTGATCACAAAATTTCTTCTATAAAATGAAAGCTGAACTATGCTAAAACACAGAACCTGATATTTATATAAGTATTCATAATTTGTCAACTGATGAAGTTGTTCGCCTAGTGATCAATTAAGCACATTTTTGTTAATCAGTACAATACACTAATAATGTTTTTGCTACTATTCTGTGCAAAACCTTAACAAATGTACAGGGTCGCACCCAAAAGTGGTAGGACTGATTTTCTCTGGCGCGAACGGAGCGGTGGAGGGGGTCTCCCCGGCAGGTTAAGTTGGAGGGGGCTCTTAGCAACAGACCGACACCAACCTCATTCGCCTGAGGGCTGTCGTTGAGTCAGGACACTGTTTTTATTGAAGCAAGTTTTTTGTCCGTGTCGAAAAACAAAATGAATCAGAAATTAGAGCAACGTTATTTCGTGAAGTTTTGTGCGAAACTCAGGAAGACAGCAACTGAGACCCTCGATATCATCAAGCAGGCTTATGGGGACACTGCCTTAAGCCGTTCCACAGTATTTGAGTGGCACAAGTTGTTTAAAGAGGGTAGGGAGCTCGAAAACGACCATCGCTCTGGACGGCCTGTATGCATCCTATTCGATACCTTTATCTACTGATACATTTTGATTGCAGATACTAAAAAAACTACACAGAAAAAAGATAATCATTATTACTCGATTAAAACAAAAAAAAATTACATAAACAATCTAGCTTCTGTAACTTGCTCTCATAGGATTAAACTGATTACTATGTTATTCCATTGTAATGGGACCACAAACCAGAACACTTCTTTTGAAGTTGAGTAATTTTCAGAAAAAATAATATTAAATCTATTTCTCCAGGTCTTTTTCTAAATATACCACAAGTATGAAGCATTAAAAAATACAAATCTGTTGACAAATATGTGGCATGCAATCACAACTCCAAGGCCTCATGTGTCATTTGATAGGCAAATGAAACCTTTCGAGGTTTTCCTATTCAAATAATAGACTAACGAAAATCATGAGTTTTATAAGAATCACTCTATAGCAGGCTTTATTGAATATCTGAACATAAATTAATAATAATTTTATTATATCGAGGAATATTCAAGTATAAAGCTGTTTGTGTAAAAAAAATGTATACAAGTATAAAAAATACATCGCATTAAAACAATACTTGTAGTCATTTAAATTCTTCCAACTTTGTCAAATTATACTCTTAGATAACACATTTTTGAGTGCCTTAAAACATTAAAAAAAACGTTTAATAGTCATGCTTGAAAATTGTATAAATCATTTAAAAAATAAATTTAAAATATTAAATAAAATCAAATTCATTGTAGCAATATGACCATAATTTATTTTAAATTACCTCGTATATTTTAATTAATTCCATTGCTATTTAAACAACCAATTAGCTTATTTTTAAAATCAATAAATAAAACTTATCATAAAACTATTTGATATATAAATAAAAACTGTTTAGTTATAAAAGTAAAAGGAAATATTAGAGCAATCATGATCCAGAATGAGTACAAAAAACTGTAATAGTTATAGAAACCATCACAATTTTTTCTGATCAAGAAATTCATTCTCTCCCTGCTTCATGAACTCTTTTGATGACCACACAGTGCGATGAAAGAAAGAGACAAGGATTTGAACCTAGGCAGAACCCTAACCTAGAATAGCAAGAACATTAGAAACTAACATAGAAAAATACTGAGAAGGTTTGTTTAAAAACAAAATTATTTCTAAAGTATATATAAACATTACAGACTGGTCAGATGTAAATAACTATAAAAGCACACCTGTATTAAATGTTATAAGACTTGGCAAAAAATACACTAAGAAAGAGATATAGCTTTGCAACAATGTAATAGAATCAAGTAAACAAAAAAAAATTGAACAAGAGAGACCAATAGATAATGAAACCAAAAGAAAATATTATGCATCCTAGGAAGACCAACATTAAATTCTGTAGTAATGATACAAAATATCATTGGAAATTTTTAAGTTTAATATTTAAAGACCATATTAATAAAAAACCACTTTTAAATGTTTTTATGATGTAAACCTAATTATATGGTAAGCCAGCAGTTTTAAAATAGTACATTAACAACTGCAAACTTATAATGCTACTTGGCAGATTTAGTAACAGTGGATACTGAAAGCCCTCTAGAAGAGCAGGCCTCCTCACATGCGTTGAAACCAAGTTCCTTAAATTTCTGGTGAGCAACTCACAAGTCCATAAGTGCTACTCACCAAATACTGTGGGGCCTAACCTCTCAGCGAATGTGAGAACACATTTCTTAGAAATTACATATTACCTAAACCCCCTTAGGGTTACCTTCTCAAAACAGTTATCTTACACAAAAATGTATCTTTAGAAAAATGTTTAAAATATATCTTTAATGCATAATTTAAAAAATATATCATATACAAAAATTTAATTTTAAAAATGATCAACTATATTGTTACAATGTAAGATGGATATTTTAGGAGAATAATTTTGTTGCTTATTATATTATTCTATAAAAATGTAATAAATCGATTCCTTTTCTAAAAATAATTTGTTATCCATTTTTGAAAATTCCTCCTTAAGGTTATATTAGGAGAGAGAGAGCCCTCATCCTATTTAAAACCACAATTTGGCTCTTTTACAGCCTAGCATTGGGTTTCATGCCTTTTTAACAACATACATAATTTTTTTTTTGTAGTTTTACATGTATGAAGAGATGTTCACGTGGGACAATAAACCAGGTCCAGGAGTCATAAATCAAAATACACAATCAAAGAGATAATTACTGTGATGCTTTCTAAATTTAGGCTACAGGAAGAACTCTTTACCATGTTATAAAACAGAAAGAAAAAATTAATGTCTCGACGACAGTTTAATCCTACTCTTTAGTAACATTTTTACTCTGAAATTAGGTGAATAAACTGACAATTGATAAGAATTGCCAATTAAATAAAATGGATAGAAAATTGTACTTGAATTTGCAACTTTGTAATACTTAATTAGTTAATCTGCGTCTTTTACATACATGAAGATACACATACCACTAAATACAAAACGCTGTTGTAAAAGAATGCGTTTGACTAAAAATGTTTAACTGATAAATTAATCAGTTATGATGGGCTGTCTTGAAAAACTCAGATTGTCAAAGCTTATTTTAGATAAGTTTTTTTTTCTTCCAATGAATCTAGCTAGTTGAATTTAGTTTGTATCATTTAATTTTGTACACATAGGAAAACCAGTTAACAATGTCCATTATACATGAAGACAAATTACATCAAATTGAATCAGAGTCTTGAATCAAATAAAAATCCTTTCTAGTGTTAACCTTGAGGTAGTGTACTCTTGATCTTATTTCTAAATGAAAGCTATTTCTTTTAATCTTGATATTCCAGGAAAGATTAGGAATATTAAAATCTTGTTGCAATATAAGATCAAGTCCAATACATTCTGGGTATCAAAAAATTAAGTTCCGCTAATTATCTTGAATTAGGAATGATATAACCAAGAATCATGGGTAATTATAGTGCGGGTATAGTACCACAGTCAGCCGATCTAGAGGACAGGAAACAGTCCAAGTTCAGTAGCGACATGATTGCCATGGGGACTCCACTTATTTTTGCCGCTACTTGTGAAGTAGACAGTCATTGGGTTTTTCAATGCAAAAATTTAATTGGCTGTGGAAATTCATCACAAATAGTGCAGTGTGCATGGTGAAAATGTAATACCTATTAAAATTGTTTAGGTGACAAATTTTTATTGACAGCAGAGAAAGTTTTCACGATGATGACTTAGTAGCCAACCCCAACTTCCTGTCATTGTTACTATAGCTGTGGGCAAAGTAATTAACTTTAATAAGTGGTATATGGCATTTGCCATCATGTCTTTACTGCCATCAAATATTGAAACAGTCATTCCTCACTTCACACCATTATAGTTAAAGACTTTTAACTGTTAAAAGTGTGTGATGCACTTAATGTCAGACATTAATAAACAAATATTTAGCAGATAGACAATGACTTTTTTTAAAATCTGTTTGATGAATATAATGTGATATTTTCTAAAATAGTTACTAGGGATGAAATGCGGATTCACCATTCAACTCCAAAAAACAAACAACAGGGAATGGTATGGCAAAAAAGTGAAACCTCTCCAAAAAGCAAAAATGACTCATTAAGTAGAAAAAGTAAGACTGCCTGGTGTGCTGTTGATAGACATCTGCCTCAAGGAATAAATAATAAGTAATTGCAAAGTGCTGACTGATCATTAACACGACATTCAGAACAAATGGCAGAGGCTTTTGTCATGCTCATTTATGATAACTCGTGATCACATTATATTCATGTAACAGTTAGGCTCCTCAAAAAATTCCGATAACAAATTTGTATGATCTTCCTTACTCAAGAGATCTTGTGCTATCTGATTTTCACATGTTCCTGCAGCTCAAAAACCATCTGTTTGGTTGGCGCTTCAGTAATGACGACAATGTGAAACTTGAAGTTGACAGCAGCTGATGAATTTGGCAGCAGAAGTTTATGACACAGGAATAAAAACGTTGTAAGATACAAAAAATGAGTGGAACTAAATGAAAACTGTTTAGAAAAATAAGTAATTGTATGTAAATGTAACGAATTTTTCTATTGTTTTTTTGATGAGGGAAACTTACTTTTTGAACTCAGCATGTAATATACATGGAATGTTTTATGTTGGAAATCTAAAACGCATCAGAAATTTGCTGAATAGGTGTCTCCATTTTTTTTGTCTGTTTATTAAGCCCTCATGATTACAACATTTTAAAGGCACTCTGTTACAATAGTTTTTATGATGCCTTTCAAATATTTTAGAATTTGTTAATTGTTTTATATTCCTGCTAACTGTGATTGCTTATTTGAAGATAGATTTTGTGGCAGCATGATAGTCAACTCATTGAATTGACTTTTAGAAAGTATTACGCTTTTAAATTACTCTAGAAAAATGTTTTCTGTTACAGGCTATTGGGCTAACTGGTACGAATACATACTGACTTCAGTTCTAATTTTATTGACTTCGGTCTCTGTACTGTAAATGTTATTTGCTGTTCCTCTATAAATTATTTTTGCCTACAGCAAGATTACTATCTTATTCAATTTGCGTGGGTAATCTCTTATTACGCATTTCAAGAGCACTGTATTAGTGTTGGATTTTATGAATTTATTTAAGGACAGGTACTGTAGTAAATTCATGCTTTTGATATGATAAAGGCTACTTTGTATAATTTACATAATGACAATTTTTGACCATTAATTCAAATCCAGTTTCTAATTATTTTCTATTAGATCGTTTTTCAAATCTTCTAGTGTTGGTTGTGAAGATTAGTTTGTTTCTATATTTTATTATGTGTTTGACATAAATCATTTATGGTTATGGTTTCTTGCTTGAACTCTAATTTCACCATGACTATTTGCCATATTTATCCATTATTCTTTGTTCCTATTTTGGAATTACAACTAAACAACCATTTTTATAATATTATCTATGACGTTATGGCTAAAAGTAATATATTTTTTACTAGTATTTTATTCGCTATTCCTAGCCTCTCTGATTCCGTACAAGATTTGGGGAGCCCCATCCAAGTGAGTTACTTAAGAACTCATTAAGTATATGGGAGCTTCCCGAAATGTGATGCATGTGTAAAAACAAAGCTGGGAATCGCTGATAAAAGTATTAGCTTTTTCAAATTTTTGTTTTCGTTCATGACGAGCTGGTTGTTAAACACTTACAATTTGAAATCACTTGCGACCTTGTTTGTGTAATTAATAGAATGCCTGGTCGCAAGTAATTTCAATTTGTAATAAGACAAGTATTAGAGATAAAAATATATTTTTTAAATCAAGTTGTGGGTATTATTTAATGTCAGTAATTTGTTGTATGTTTAGATTTTAAAATCTACCTATTTTTTATATTAAAAACTTCTCTACTATTCAGAATCTATAAATATATTTGGATATAAATATTGTTTATGATTGATGTTCATTACACTGTAACATGTTGCATTTATTTTGTTCATGGTAAATATCTCTGAAAATAAAGCAGTAGCAAACAATTTAATAAAAACAATTTGCACGATTATGGTAAGAGATGAATTTGTTATAGCGTGCTACATAATATTTGTTGCCCTAATGTTTTCAGTTTTGCATGTGTATTCTGTTTCAACTTATCACCAGTAGCAGGCTTGAATCACGCCTGGTGTTTGCTCAATAGTTTAATGTAGCAATTATCCTCAATAATTTTTTTCTCTTTATATTGAACCTTTTTTTAGAAGTTCCTAGCAAAAACTCAGTTTTTCAGTTTGATTTCAATTTCCAAATAGTGAAATATGTTTCTATGAACTGTTATAAGGTGACAAAAAGAAACTTAAGAAAGACAACTGCAAAGAGTTATTTGGGTGTAAATTAGAATTTTTTCCCTAGCATAACTATTCTCAATTAAAGGCAATATTTACTCGTTAGTTTTGTATTAAAGATTTGTAAATTAAGTCTTTGTAATAGGAGATGAATAATATTTATTCTAATGTTTATCTTAAAAAGAATAAACAAATAATAAAGCAGATAAAATTGAAGGGCAAACATGTCAGACAATCTTTAAGCTTTACTTAATGCGAAGACACAAATAAACTATTGTTGATTCATGCTAGAGTTGGAGGTGAGACATTAGAAGAGAAAAAGGAGTACCAACATTATGTTATCATAGGTGAGAGACACTTGCAACGATAACATGCTGTTGGTATGTTAGGAACTATAATATACAAGTTCAAAAAATTTTTTCAAGAATTAATTTTTTGTAAATTTTATAGTTCACACAAATTTTTGAAGCTTTTGTTTGACTACTCATTCTCTACAACCTACTAAAAGACCTTGGCCTGTCGAGAACTGCAGTTAGTTCTACTTTAGAATGAGTATCTAAAACTGCATTAGCAGGTGCCTATGAAATTTGGCTAGGTAGAGGGGGTAACATAAATAGTAAAGGTGAGCGTTGATGATCATCACAAAGAGGCTTCTTAAACCTCCACCTGGAATCACAAGTCCCGGGATTACTCAGGGTTACTCCCTTTGCCACATGATGGACCCTGCACCCAGATGGTGAATCCATGGAATGCTAAGAAGTTCGTCTTTGTCAGCTATTTTTAAATGATATTTCAATGAGGTATTATTAATTACTGTTATCGTTAATAGCTCATAGAAAATGTATGTAACCAGAAGATGCTCACACTAAATACGTAGCAAAACCCTCGTAAATTTGTTATATCAAATTAAAATTCTTGTATATGAAATCATTTATATTCAATAACATACTGATAAAAAAGATTCTTAAGTAAAAAAATCATTGCTACAATTAAAATTAGACATGTTTATTAAAAGGCATATTTTCTTATATTGGTAAAAAAAATCTTGTTTTCAAACAGTGTAGCTGGCCTAATTGAATACTGGTAGTGACTGATAATGTAGCTTTGTCGTTCAATTTTTTAAATGATTTTGTTTGTGATGGCAAATGACCTTCTACTCCTTTAACTATGAATATCACTATTTCCTTATTTATATTCTCAAGACAATGTTTTGCCTGATCATACAATTTTTCTCCATCTAGTTGGCAATGAATTAAGTTCAAATTTTTTTCCTAGTGTATATTTATGAAAATAAAATGGAATATAATGTACGCACTATACAAAAAAATCTGATTTACCTTTAAGATAAAATGATAATTCACATCATATTAAGTGAGTATAAAAGTGTGTTTTGAAAATACAGTAGAGTCTCGAAAATCCAAGTCCCGATATTTAGAATTTCCGGTAAATTCGAGCCTATTTCTATTTCAGGCAATTTTATCTATTTGAAAGGAAATTCAAATTATTTACTGTTAGAAAATGCACTGTCACATCCCAATGAAGATCAATTGTGGTCTGATGATATCCGTGCTTTATTTCTACCCGCAAATGTTACGATCCTAATCCACCCGATGGACCAGGGTGTTCTGGAATGTATGAACAAAATGCAGACATTACCTTTTACAATCTCTCTTGGAAGCGACTGAAACGGAAGAAAGCATTGTAGGCTTTCTAGAAAAAAAATACAGTTAAGAGAGTTGTGTACTGGATAGCGAACAATGTAATGAAATAAACAAGAAATATTAAGTAAGTCCTGAGTCATAATAACACTGTTGACTGTGTTATTGATCCACAAGAAGAAACAGATTTGACATTTCTTATCAAGAAACTTCCAGGTTGTGAAAATGTCTATGATAAGGACGTACGTCAATGGATGAGGATGGACAAATGTAACAGTAACACATATTGAATAACAGACACCCCACCAACAGATGTGATTCTGCTGGGACATATACGTGACACCGCAGAACAAAAAACTATCTGTTAAGCAGACGCAGAAGATACTTTATAGCTTTTTCCAAAAAATGTACCAACCGTGATAAACAATGTATTCCAAAACAAAATTAATTTATATAAGTACTGTAATCAATACAGTATTGTGCATTCTTATTATCATATTACGGTTTATTAGAACCTCTATTTATTCTAACGCACAGGATCGTATTTCCGTGTAATCTGTGTTTTCGGTAGTCCGAGGGTGTATCGGTCCGATCTACCGAGGTAGGTAAATTATCGAGACTCTACTGTAATTTACTTCTTTTCAGAATTTTTTAAAAAACTGTGCATACACAATTGTATGTATTCTGATCAATATACAAATAGGCTTTTGCAGAAAAATAGGCCAAGGGCTAGGCTCACTAATATAGTCAAAACAAATCGTCATTTATATTTATCAAATATATATTTGTTCACTTGCAAGTTTCAGTACTAAATCAGGAAGTACAACTGTTAGGGCTAAAAAATGTTTGAAATAACAGTACCTAAAGGTTTAAAATATAGTTTTTAAGACTATATTTGTCATTGAGGCCATATATTAGGCTAACAATATTAAGCTAATATAACAGCTTTGGAGTTAAATTTGTAGCTGGCTTTGTGGAGGAAGTTTATAGTTATATTTATTCAAATATTATTTCATATTAGTCAAACATCTTGATGTGTAATTTCAGTATTTTCTATAAATGACCTTAAGTAAACTATATTCTGTTAAAATTATATTTTAGGCAGAAAGTCTTGTAAGACTGTTAATATATATCAGAGCTAAATAAACTAGCAACACTATTGTTATTCCAGATTGCGATTGTCAGAGTATATAATTGAGATTTATTCTGTTAAGAAGAGAAAAGTTAATCTAACATGAGGAAATAAAACACGAGTAAGAATAAAACATAAAAACATCTGATTACGCATTGTCTAAAGTATAAAGGTAAACATGCACTGGTATCAGGTTATTTACAGATGATTGATAACAGTTAAGAAATTATTCGAACAGATCAGAAAAAATATCCACCACCAAATATACAAATCAATATTATCACACATAAAGCTAAGATGACACAGCTGAAATAAGCATAGATTTGTTCGGCAGTGCCATAGTTTTCACCAATTCAGCGCAACAAAAAGCAAGTTGCAATTGTGACTTTCATTGCAATCACTGTAATAAACAATGAAGCTCAAAATTAAATTGTTTGAAATCTCAAACTTACTTCAACCTATTAGACAATGCGTGTGTACCAGATTCCTAGTCCTTCTTGGAATTCATTGTTTGTATGACTTCGATAACTGAAAGAACACATATGCCATCAAATAATCTACTATTATTAACAGTACAACAAGAACATTATGAAGTGCCAATACAGAAAAAGGAAACAATCTGTACCTTTGAAGTTGAAACAACGCAAACTAAAATCAGGGTGAAACAATAAAATTTTGTATAAGGTTGTAAAATTCTAAAATTAAAAAGTGGATATGAAATAAAATATGTGAAATAACATAAAATTCTATTTACATTATACTTTGCTTAGTTGTTAGAGAAATAATTAACACTTAGTAGTGATAAATATGTATTGATTATTCTGAACAATTTGTAATCCTGCAAATTGTCATCAGATGAACATATATATGGTAATTTCATAATATCAATTGCATTAGTGTAAGATCTCATCAGTTGAATTCTAACACTGATGAAGTTTTCATGAAAGAACACGTCACAAACGATTTTCCAAGACTTTACCATATCCTCTTAACATGATTTTTTCATTTTTAAGTGAAAATAAACACTTGTATGTATTATAATATTACCAAAAAATTAAAAATATTTATGATAAAAATAAACTAAAAAAAACGTTACATGAAAAATGTTGTTATATTTGTTTGTATGTAATAAAATAAAATGCAGTAAAACTAATTGAAAATATCCTGCGCCTAGGACTCTGTAAAAGTCGACATCACATCACTAGCTACTCATTCGACCAATATAGATTATATATACCGAACACTGATGTAGATTACTATTTTTACAGACTTCTTAGTCTTTAATCTCTACTAGAAGAGAAACTGAGTTCCTATAGGTGAACCCGGAGCATTTTATTTTGATATCGACCATCTTCTATCAACACACCACAGAAAACTGGTGTTTTCTTCATCATCTTTTACTACGGATTTCAGAGGACTGGGTAGCAGCACCGGGAAATGCAAAATATAGTACACTGTGTTATAACTCTAATTAAATTATTAGAACTTGTATTATTGTACAAGATTTGCAATATCTGCAGTTGTAGGTTCAAAGATATAACGAGAGTGACAGCCAGCGAATAGGACAATTATTATGAGGTAGTTATCAACTCACTCTATTTTACATAACATAATGTATTAAAGAATTTAAATATGTCTGATAGACTATACTAGAGAAGGCCGACTACTAAATCTGCAGAGGTTCAATTTGGGTTGTCAGCATCCAGAGAATGTGGAACAAAAGAATGATACATGATCTTGAAACCTATTTTGAAGCACATCTGCCTATTGAGTAAAGTTGCAAGAATTATCTGCAGGGGAAGATTGAAGGATTTTATCTTTGGTTCTGGAATCTAATCTAAAACCAGTACAGTGCTATCTAAATTGATAGTGAATGATAACAATATTTAATTAATAAATCTCTTTGGTGAGATACTGTGCTCAAGGCATTTAACAACAACAAAGGAATAAATACTTTTGAAAATAAACTATAGTAAAATTTATTTTAATTTATGTTGATATTTGAAATGTTGCTAAATTAATTAGGGAATATTACAATCTGAATCTACATTACTTCTTCTAGGAACTGATAAGAAGTTATCTACAAAAACTAAAAATTAATTATATCAGTAAAAATGTTAGAATTAGTTCAAATTTTTAAAATTATGAAAAATCTAAATCGGTATTTCAAATTTATAGTAAACGTTTATAAGTAAATTTAAAAAGATATTGAAATAAGTCATTAGATCATTTTCAGTAAAAATGGTTTGCCATCCAACCTCTATAGATTGATTGAAAAATTTATAGTTTAAAGGAGTCTAAAAAATGGCCAAATATTTCTTACAGCATTGAAAAAGATCTAATATAATATAGGGTTGCAAAATATAGGCCACAAATGGCTTACAGTCAGTCAATGAACATCAACAACTCAGATTCAGTACATTTGACATCTATAGTGCTGAAATTTTATGGTTATTTATTCAGAAGTTATAAAAACAAAATTTTTTTTTAAAACTAGATACACAAAACTCTCAGGAATTTGATGTCTGATAAAAAATAGAAAAACTACAGTCATTAGAATATAACCATATAAATATCATAAACTGTCTATTGTACTAAACAAATATGTTTTTTAGGTCACAGTATATAAAGATAGTTCTTGGAATGAAATCTAATACAGAACTCTAAAAAATAATTAGAGATCAGAGACTTCATGAATGTAACTTCTGAAACACTCAGAATAAGCTAGAGCTTCCGTTTATAGCAGAAAGTGAACAAATTCATTCAAATCAAACGTAAACAAAATACATCTCTAAAACTATAAAATCAAAATATACGAAATATATATCAAAATATCTAGCTTCACGTGAGCTACTAGTTTTCATTAAAAACACTTGTAAATATTCTACAAACTTGCCTATAGTAGCACTTACTTATATGTGTTGAGGACCCCCCAATATAATATCCCACCCTCACCCTAACCTACGAAAACCTTGAGATCAGTTACGGTCTGAGTTGACAATGGGACACATCTCCTGAAACGGCCGTCCTCAACAAATATAAGTAAGTGCTACTATAGGCAAGTTTGTAAATATTTACAAGTGTTTTAGTGAAAAATAGTATCTCAAGATGGAATCAACAAATATGTACGTTAATAGTTTTCACCCAATTATTCAATAATTCCAGTAATACCCCGTACTTATGGGATAGGTGGGACCGAGCGATAACCGTGTAAGTCGAATTCGCGTAACTTGGGGTATAATTTGACATACAATCACATAGGAATCATGTTTAATTGGGACCAAAGACTAAATAAATTAATAATTTAGAAGAAAAATGTGTATGTATTAAATTCTTAAATACATAATACAACAAAAAATTATACTATATATATACATATATATATATATATATATATATATATATATATATATATATATATATATACACATATTGTAAAGAAGTACGTAAAAAGAAGTTATTTTGACATAGAAGGCTTCATAAAATCTAATAAATTTGTGTGATGAATTGAAGATTTTTTCTTCCCAGAATTTTCTCGTATCGTAACTTTTTTTGTTTTACGGCAGAAATAGGCATATCGTTGGAGTCTATGTTTTCCAAAATTTACAAGCCTAACTAAATAAAACTAAGGCATTTTGTCAAGTTTCTAACCGTGGATTCATCTTCTACCTCAACTGGGTCTTAAAAATCTGCGTTTTTAAGGTCTTGCTCTTGCGCACACATTTCTATGAGCTCATCAATTAATTGTCAGCTCCTGGTTGTGTAAATCCAGCAGTTATTGAACATCATTATCCACTTCTAAATTTAGTTGTCTGGAAAAACCAATACCTTCTTCAGTTACATCAGTAATTTCATCTGACTCTAGCACTGATTCCGCTTGAGTTTCAGTGGCGAAAAAAATAGACACACCTTTTTCCAAATGCCATTCAAAGTTTTTTTGTGAAATTTCAATCCAAGATTGTCCAATAATTCTCACAGTATCTAAAACATTGATTTTTTTTCCAAAAATTTTTAACAAAGAGCTCACTGTCCTGTCGTGTAACTTCATGCAGATGGGCAAATTATCTTGTGTAAGAAGCTCTAAACGTTTTGATGACTCCCATTGGTTGAAGCAAACTAGTTGCGTTTGGTGGCAAAAATAACACTTTCACATGTGTGTCCAAATTAGTTAAGTAGTAGGAGGATTGCCAGGTGCATTGACAAGTAATAGGAATTGCTTTAAAAGGAATTTGTTTAGGGCGACAATAACTTTTGACTTGAGGTATGAAATGATGACCAAACCAGTCCTCATAAAGAGAAGCTGTCACCCAAGCTTTCCGATTCGACTTTTAAAATCACGGGCAAGATTGCTTTAGAAATATTTTTTAACAGCTTTGGATTTTCTGAACAATAAAAAATGAGATGTTGCAACTTACAGTCAACAGCTGTATTTGCGCCAACCATCACTGTCAATCGGTCTTTGGCGGCCTGGAAATATTTTCTCTTCATATGCTATAAAAGTTCTTTTAGGCATTTTATTCCAGAACAAGCCAGTTTCTGCGTAACTTAGACAGCACAATTTAAAACTTCGTAACTTGGGAATCGTGTAAGACAGGGTAGCGTAAGTCGAGGTATTACTTTTTTTATAATTTGGAAACACTCATCTGGATATAACATATAGTTATATGCACAAGTTTTAAAATCACAAGTATGTACAGACTCTATAAAGGCAGCTCGTTGCTACAATAATGAATTGCTGTTGAGAAGCAAATGACAAAATAAGATAAATGCAGGTTACGTATCAGTTTATACCATGACATTATCCATCACAAAATGTAATAAAAAAAAATCAATAGGTTACAGAGGTAAAAACTTTTAGACATGGGATATTACATTATAATATCGTGCGTTTGCTGAAAACCTAACCTATCAAGATACCCTATGTGTGTGCTTAGTTGAATTGAAGGAGTAACTAGCCATACAATAAAAATATTACTTCAGAAATAACTACATAATATACAAGAGAAAAGTAAATATAATTGTTTAAAATTTCTGTCTCGGAAATTTTTATAAGAATTATAAATCAAGTTAGTACCTGTTTTAAATAAAATTAATTCATTATAAAATATTTGCCATACCTTATATAAACATAGTGAAAAATTACTTTTCTGCTATTTAATTACACAGTTTAACAATAAAGACAATTGGAATTTCTTTATGTACTGAAAATTACACTTATTTTCAGTTAGACTGAAATGATACTTAGTTTCTAATTATGAAAATATCTTACTACATGATTTATAACTAAATTTAATTTTACACACTCTAATTATACACTACTTTTATGAGTGGTTGTAATATATTACTAAATTCTGTGAGCTAAAAACCAATTATTTCTGCAGAGAATAATATGAGAAGTAAATGGATGCAGTGTAAAGCAGTGCTTAGTGCAAAATGTAGGTAGCTATACTGATAAAGTGATTAACATCAACCTGTTGACAGTTAATTCAGCTTTAAAACTGAAAACATCTAAACAAAATTTTAGAGAGATGGACTGGAATGTTTAAAATTAAGATATACTTATTAAAATATGCACCAATGTTCAAATAATATATATTTGACATTCACATACTAGGTAGGCCTATCTATTACATGCCAGAGGGTTTTAATTATATGAATTGAAAATTATCACACCTAAAAATTGTAAAAACTAAATAATACTAAGTAATAACTCTACTATTGAAATCAAATAATCGATTTTTTCTTCAAAAGATTATAACTGAATTACACTAGTCTCGAAAATCCAAGACCCGATATTTCGAGCTTATTTCTATTTGAGCCTATTTTATTTAAATGAAACAAAATGAGTCAGGCATCCAAGAAATATTTATTGCCATAAAGAAAATGAATTGGGAGCGTTCAAGAAATATTTATATCAATGTGTGCAAAAGAAATGAGTTAGGCTTTCAAGAAATGTATTCGTCAACATGGTATATTTCTTCCTCTTCATTCTGATGTTGTTATGCTGTCGCTCATGCTCGCTGTTATGTTGTGTGAATGTCTGTATCAGTTATGTTTAGATGACAGAAGGTCAATGGGCCATAAATATATATTTTTATTTATGCTGTAAGTTTTCACAGTCAACAAATATCCATGCACAAATGTCTAGTCATGTACATGATATATCGGAAAATAAACTATCTGTAGCAAACAAATCAATCAAACAATGACGACACTCATGATTAGCTGAACTGATCTTTATTCCAACTATTATTAAATCCGGTTTGGGCTGTTGCCACATTGATCTGGATATGTGGAGTTTTACTGTATTAGAGTTAATTAGAAGTCCTATTTTTCTTAATGCTCATTAACTTTTTCCGTATAATTCGAGTTTCTGGTAATCCGAGGGGGTCTCGGTCCCATTCACCTCGAATTATCGAGACTCTACTGTACCTTTAATGGAAATATTAATACAAACATTACAAAATAAACTTTTGGTAACAGAATAAACATTTTTTGTAGAATTTTAAAAGGACCAAGGGAAAAATCAGTAAAATGATTTGATTACCAAATGAGTACAAAAATGACGAATCCTGTATATAATGTCAATATTGAAAACAATATTTGGGAAAATCTGAACTGTAAGATATGTATTAAGAAGATATGTAATACAATGAGAAAATAAATTATCTTCTACTGGCAAAATTCATTGCAAATAACAAAAGAGATACTAAAACTAAGCATAAAGAGGAGAAACATTTGTCTGGGCACTGTTTAACATGAAAACAATGACAGAAGGGAATATAAGACTGAAAAACCCACATGACAAATTACTTCAGGATAAATAGGTGAAATCTTCTTAGAAATCTGAAGGTACATTAGAGGTAAGTTTAGGTATAAATAGATTAGCAATTAGGAAACTTGTTGAAAATTTCAGTCCTCCAACTAACATCACAGGCTGTGATGAAAATACATTAATCCATAATCACTTCCAAAATAAACAGTATAATACAGAAACGTATTATGGATGAAAAGTTATTGTTTCATTTTCTAAAATGTTATAAATTAAAAGTAACAAAAACTCATATGAGTAACCTTATATTGTAAGAAAGTGAAAGGATAAAAAGCAAACAAAAAAGATTTTTAAACACAGAAAATATACCTGTATTCATCTTTCAATTTTACACTTGAAAATTTTAAGGCAGACAATTCACTTATTTTAACTTGAACACTCCACACTAAAACTGAGAAAAATGTAACAACCTCCAGACTAACAATATTCACGAATAATCACTATTTGAAAACTCTCTCCTGAATTGTTGCGTGTTTACAATAAAAAACTACATATTTTTATTTGCACTACACTATTCAACAAATTTTTATTTCATATCACTTTAAGTTTAATGTTTTTCTCACTCTTAACTTCCCAAATTAATAATTTAAGTGTGTGTATTGTACACACCTATTCTTTCTTTTTTAAAAATAAATTCTGAAGTAAATATTTATTCTACCCTTCTTAAGAGTAAAAACAATCACAAACACTTCAATTAATTGTAAAGAAATATATTTAGAGCTACCATTAATAATTAACTATACTAAAAAAATATTCTATAACTTTCTTTATTATTTGTCCAGATATTTGCCACTTTGTGTATTAAAGAACACACCGTTAAATAAAACTATAGAACTTGAAATGAAAAAATCATAACTTAAAATTTTCCACTAGCAAAATAAGATAAAATGATAAGAGCCTCTGCAGCCAAGTGATAGAATTATTTGATTATATTATCCTAAAAGCAAAAGTTATTAACTATGACCAAACAAAACAAAACTAATCAGTATTGTAATGACCAACATAATTTTTAAACAATCTGATAGTAAGACATCATTTCAATGCATCTTATACAAGCATTGATATTCAAAGTAAAACAACATCCCATTTGAATTCCTCAAGTATTCTAGTAAAGATTTAGCACCTCATAGATGAAACATTCTTTCTCAGGAGCTAATAAAGCATTGTCAGGAGACACTGATGAAGATCGCCACGAGTGATTGAAAATGTTATGTCTCAATAAGTTTTTACAAAAAAATTTTAAGTTCGGATAGTCGTAAACTAATGTAGAGTTATTACTTAATTAGCTTCTGACACGCAAAAGTTGACATATTTAATGGAATTCTGATTCATGTCTTCATCAGGTAAGAGAAAACATTGTTTTGGGACAGACAATGACCAGATCTTTTAGTGGTTTGTTTACCATTCACTAAGACAAAACAGTTAACAAACGTTTATTGCTGGATACTTAGAAAACTGTGTCATTCAGTACGGAATTAAGTGCTGTGAAATGGTCACCATTAACATTTTAATTGACCTTACTCACCCTCACACCATGAAATCAACACAAATCCTAGTGAGCTTTGCTTGGGAACAATTAAAATAGCCTCCAAAAAGCCTGAACTTTTCAACAGTCATCTAACCTCAGTGGTAAGAGCATCAAGAGAGGATGATTAAAGAATTCTTTACTACTTCCCAAGCAATTACTTTTGATGGAATCAAAAGCTTGTGTCACGCTTGATAAAGCTTATGAATTGGTGGTAGTCATGTAGATAATTAGTCCAAAGTATAGAGGTTTTTGCCAATAAATTGTTTTTCTTAATATTTTATTGTTTTCTCTGACCCATAAAATGGAACTTTTTTCCGGAAATATCTTGTAAGAAAATACCAATCTCACTCAGAAATTTTGTATCATAAATTTAAAAAATCAAACAAACTCTGTGGGGAAAAAATTGTTGTTAAACATTTTAAAAACACAAGAAAAAGTTGAAAGAAATGAAGAACATTTTAGATCTGCACCTTATTGTAGGGATGGTTGATGCAGTAACTTTCACGGATCGGTGATTTTAGTGACAGTGCCAGGTTTGGATCAGTAACTTTTACTGGTAATTTTAGTACCGGTTACAAGAGATACTGACCGGTATCCGGTCTGTTTGTGCAAATAACAGGCAGGTATACCACACTGGTGAATTGATTCCACACCTCACTTTTTTTTTGTCAAACGAATATTATTGACAAGTCACCATGACAGAAAATATCGACCATTCCTTATTGAAGAAGCAAAAAAAATCAACAGCACAGTTTGTAAAAACAAAATAAAAACACTACATAGTCAAAGAAGACCTTACACTAAGGAAATGTTATATCTTGAGATCAATTAAAGATGAAAGTAAAAATGTTATGACAGTGAAAAATATTATGAAGGCTGTTAAAGAAATATTCTTTTAAAAAAGTAAATAAATTGTGTTGCCAATTCAACTGCTTATTTCATTGATGTCATTATGTTATCTTTTAACTTGTACCATGGAATTAAAAAA
This sequence comes from Prosapia bicincta, assembly GCA_036971475.1. Classification (NCBI taxonomy): domain Eukaryota; kingdom Metazoa; phylum Arthropoda; class Insecta; order Hemiptera; family Cercopidae; genus Prosapia; species Prosapia bicincta. Next base: position 43,256,809 of record JBAIZL010000008.1, read on the forward strand.
TATAAATAAACAGGTCAAAATGAGAAAAGAGTTATCTTTCCTGATAAAATATATTTTTAAGGTCTAGGGTTACACTTTAATAATGTAATATTATACTGATTCTAAACTAATTTATTGCTGTTTGGAAAATTAAGCATGGTATTGGATATTTGGGTAATTTTCATTGAAGACATTCTTCCATTACTCTGAGGTAAAAACGATGTTGTTTTAAACAGCCCATGGCAAATGCCTAAATAAACAATATTATCATACAGAACCCTCTAACTTTCACACAAACCAATTTAATAAAATATGTTACTAATACCCAGTACAAAAATAACAGGAGAAATCCTTAACATAAAATCCAAATTTTTTATATTTAAGAATATAAATTTTTATATGTATATAAAATAGTTGAAGATATTCAAATAAAAGAATTATTTATTAATTTCTATCATTTAAAGCCTTTTGTAGTCAAGCAGCACCATTATTAGGAAAGAATAATGCAATTATTTGAGATATTTAAATATCCTCAATTGCTTTGATTACTATACAATGAAACATAATAAATAAATAAATAAATATATATATATATATATATATATATATATATATATATATATATATATATATATATATATACATATGTATAAAAACATGTATATCCAGTTAATACTTCCGTCTATATTTTACAAACACAATGGTAATTTATAAACAGATTCTTCCAAAATAGAAATAAATAAAACTATATTTAAATAAGAAACTTTTGAAATAAAAGAACACTACTGTTTTAACGTTTAAGAAAGAGAGATTGAGATTTTTAATAAACTGAGACTTTTACCATATACATTACTAATGCTACACTCTTTTGATAACACTCATGTCGCAAAACTGTAAACCTTGTTATACTTTTTAAAGTCCTATAAATGTACATCTGAATATGGGTTATGTGTATTGCTTAATACATTGAACTTTGTATTTGAAGGATGCATCAATTAAAAACATAATAAAAATCAATGTATGAGTTACGGTCAGAGCTGACAATGGGACACATCTCCCGAAATGGCTGTCCTCAACAAATAAAGTAAGTGCTACTATAGGCAAGTTTGTAAAATATTTACAAGTGTTTTAGTGAAAACTAGTAGCTCACGTGAAGATGGAATCAACAAATATAATATAAATCATTAAGGGACCACAAGTATTCAAATCTTGGATGATGTCAATATCTCAAAGTTGAACAACACAAAGGATGTCGGTGTGTCCTTAAATAAACAAAATTTTAAAGTATGATGGAATTACCAAAAAGAAAAACTAAAAGAGAAATAAAATCTCATTATAAAAACACCACAGCTGAGATACCATAAAGCCAAACTCTTAAATTATCTTCAGGAGATTTAATTAGATAAATGAAGAAATTATTTTCGATATAAAAGTTTAGTTAAAATAAGTTTTGTGGAAGATGTTCAAGAAAGCAACAGCAAAATTACTACAATTGTATATAAATTTGTTTGTAGTACATTTGTATACATAGAAATACAAACAAATTTATATACAATATATATCTGAATAATTCACGCTGTCCATAATTTTTCCGTTACACTGGCTTTATTAAGTTATTATTATTAATTGTAAATAATTTTTTCCGCCACTAAGTGCAATAATTTTACCTTTGTGATGAGGCACCTTTCGGTCACTTGACCATTGTCGAATCACTGAATTAATTTTCTCATTGAAATAATTAATTGAAAAATTTGATTCGGTGATTTAATATGGTCAAGTGACCGAAAGGTGCCTCATCACAGAAGGTAAAATTATTGCACTTAGTGGTGGAAAATATTATTTACAATTAATAATAATAACCTTATATATATATATATATATATATATATATATATATATATGGGTGTGTGTGTGTGTGTGTTTATTCTAAAAAGAAATGCTTCACCTTTTCAAAAATTGTATTCACCAAGTACAGTAATGACAATTCCTAAAAAATGCACCTTTTTACAGACGTAATAAATACAACATAGTCTGGCATCTTACTATGTTGAGAATAAAAATATAAACATTTAAAATATGCAGGCAAATTGTAAGCAAGACTTTATAACAAAAATGGTTATAATTATAGTACAAACCACATAACCATGCACTTAGCCTTGAGATATTGCAGTAGACATGAGGGGTAGAGGGTCAGTATAAATACTTTTCTACAACCATATTAAAGACTGTCAAAACACTGATTTGCATGGGACGGTTGATATTAGATAAGTTAGAATCGGTATGAAATAACAAACATTTTTGAAATATGTCTAGACGTATCGGATGCAGAAGCTTTTGATGTATCAAACATTCTCAATATGTAACATGTAACATGTTTTCTTTTTTTTTCTCCAGGCAAAAAACCAATCAAGGTTATTATCGCCTATCTCATGTGCGACATGTTTTCAGAAGTAGTAGTACTTGCAAGGCTAAGTGTAAGGTTACATGGTCTGCACTACACTTCATCGATTACAAGATTTAAAGATGGAGTGAAAACACATAAAAAAATGTTGAAATTACTGTGAATCAAAGTTGGGACTTAACACACAAAAAAAACAATTTAATTAGGTGCAGAAAATTTCTTAAATTTTGCACGCATACTATGTATTTTGAGAAAAGTATTGTTTTTTGTTCAGCTTGATTCAATAAATTTAAGTACTTTATAGCTGCTATCAACGTTATAAATGTTCATTAAAAGATTACAACCTATTGTAATTTTTACAATGAATCATAAATAATTAAGAGTCCTATTAATCTGATAAGATGTGATTGTTTAGGCTACATAGTATTTATGGAACACTAGGTTTCTTTGTTACTACGAGTGAAAATATCCATTCAAAATGTTTAATTTTATTATCTCTAACTTATGTAAATATCAACATTTGTTCATTCATTGTGAGACAGTCACTTCATTGAATAATCTGTGTATTCTCAAGACTCAAAAAGTCAAATAAAGGCAATTAGTGTTATAATTATTAAATAATTTATAGTCTTGCCATTTTACTTGTTAAAAAAAGACTGTAAATATACAAATATAAAACACAGTGAAGATAAAATATAAAGAAACCTTTAAAATATTCAATACAAAACTAAAAGGCTACAAAGAATAGAATATTATGGTAATGAACTGTAAAGAAAATTGTTTATTAATAAATAGAAGAGGTTATAGATACTTGAGGTTATATTTATAAATAAAGGTTAATTTAATAGAATTATCTGTTTAAGCAAAAAAAAGATTACAGTGTAGTGCTAAGTTTCAAACATATATTACTCAGAGAGCTTTTTTGCCTCATTTTGAATCTTACTGTACTCATATTATTACACACAAAGATAAAGTGAATTAGTGTTATGATAGAAATATTCAGACTTTATTGGAAATATAAGAGATGCTGTACTACAATTGGTTATTCTTTAACGGGCTTCTCGGCTATAAGTCAACAAAGGTAAACAATTCTAAAGCACCTGGCCAAAGCTACCACATGTTGCACGTTCTAATCCCCTTTAACACAGTGAGTGCAGTGGGCACTCAATAAATCAACCCCTCTCAATTTATTGGTTTAGTGTGAGGTGATCTGTTAAAACAAAATTTTGTGTCGCTTGTCGGGTATTGTGTCAGTATTTGTGAATATTTCAGTGCATATCTTTTTTTGTTCCACCATTGTTGTCAGATTATAGACTCTGTTATCGTATTAGTGTTACTAGAAGCGTGCTATAGTAGTGTTTATTAGGTTTGTACAATGAATATAGATAATGAAGATAAAATATTGGAGAATGTCTACTTAGACAAATGTTGTTACAATACACGTTTAAAATAATAATTCATCCTCGTTATCCATATTCATTGTATGCAAAGTAATAAACACTACTACACACATTTCAAGTAACACTAATATGATAATACAGTCCATTATCCGATAGCAATGGTGGGAAAAACAAAATGCACCGAATTGTTTACAAGGACTGGCACAATAACCGACAAGCGATTCAACCTGCAAAAACTAACTTCACAATGATCCAATGAATTGAGAGTGGGGTGTACATGAAGGGCTACTGCTGCGGGCACCATTAAATCACAGGCGTTCATGCACGCCCTCTGCACTCAACATGTTGAGTAAAAATTTATAAAGTATTGTTTATATGAGAGTTTTGTTGTCATTGCAAATATATTTACCATTTATTTATAATGTAAATATTATTTTTAGGCGGAATAACAACTATGTTCAGAAAATACAACAAAATTATAAAAACTGAATTATTAAATAAATCTGTCATGAAACATGTTTATAATCAATGTAACACAACAAAATTATTACTAAGACAAATATGTCTATTATATCTAAATTGCATCAAATTACTGACAAGACACTAACTACATAAATTACAACTTACCAAACCATAGACTTTAGAAATAAGACTTTATAAATCAATGGGGTTTTAAATGAAATATAAATGAAGATATTTTACACAATATAAAATTTAAATTATTTACTCATAGTTGCTTTAAGGAATATCAATGATAATTGATTAAGTACTTTTAGCATGCAAAAAATGATATGTCACATTAGACATATTTTCACATAAAGAACAGTAAAAAAATATATAACTTAATTAAAGTTGTAATCATCTTGAATTCACTGATTAAACTATAATTATACAATACTTAACTAAGTGAATACTTAAGGGTTTACTTCCTGACGCGTTTTGAAATAATCGTTTCTTTTACGAAACAGGCTTCTACTTGAGTAGAGGCTTTGCTTCGTAAAAGGAATGATTGTTTCAAAACGTGTCACCAAGTAAGCCCTTAAGTATTTACTTAGTTAAGAATATTTAATTATAACTTAATTTTTATATAAAATTAGTTATGCACAAAATCTGAATATTGTTTGTAATATTTTTAATGATTTAGTTTTACTATAAAATTATTTAATATAATAACATAAATAATACTAGATTGTGACTTATAATTTTTAAATCAATAAAACTCTTTGCGACTGTACTAAATTTAAAAAGCAGTGAATTATTGTACATTAATGATTAAAGTACAAATGTTAAACAAATCAGATAAACAACTGCAGATAAACACATGATTGTTTTTAAACTATAGACATTTTAATTAAATATAGAAACAAATTCTTTAATTACTTTTAATAAATATAGGGTTATTTAATATATTAATTGATAGGGATGTTTTTATGTGTAATTAATATTTTTAAAAACCAAATTTTAAAAAAATCTATAAATATAGATATTAAATTTTATTTAAAGCTTTCAATATAATAACAATTTATAAAATTAACTATAAAAATTGGCTAATTTAAATAGTTTGTACTTTCAATATTAATTTAATTAGATACAGCTAGACTGGATAAGAATTAAAGTTTGATAAATCAGAGGTATAAAATGAAAATAAAGCTGTTACAAACAGTGGGAGAAAAATGAAAATTTAAGCTAGCAGTCAACCTAGCAAATTGCAAAGTGTGATGGATGACATAAAAGTCAGGCGAGAGGGAAGTAGGTGTGGGTAAGATTTAGTTAAGTGGATGATTTGATGATAAGCGAAAGGCAGAGGAAAAAGTTTTGAGTTTGCAATGAAAATCTTGGCCTTAAGCAGAGTAGATATCAGTATTAAATTAATAAAAAAAGAAAATAATATAAAATTGATAAATTAAATGAAGTTGGAATAACTATATATTCTTAATAAAATAATTATTTTGTAAGACATGACCTTGTAAAATGATATATCTTTAAGTAGAAGCCTTTTTTATTTAGAAGCCTTGTAGAATATACAAGAGCTTTTATTTTATTTTTCAAACAGCACTATTTAAAAAAAAATAAACAAATGTAAGAAAAAGTGATATGTAAGTTGAATAATATGCAAAGCGGGTGTACAAGAAAACATCTGTGGAGCAGAATAATATTTATCCGAAATTTATAAAGCATAAAATTAGAAATAAAATATAAAGATCTGTTGCTTATATGCTAGAAAGTCACAGATTTCAAAGATAAGGTATTGCCAATAAGAATGGACAAGTCAAGGAAAGCAATGAAATGCTTACAAACAGAAATAAATAAGGAATAATTCCATGGAAATAGTAAATTGAAAATGTAGTATTAGAGGTGAAAAAAAGATACTGAAAATGATGAGATAATATGGTAAGAAATAAAATTTATATTTTTACAGAAGGAGGAAGCAAGCACTTGTACATACTCTAAAGAAGTTGAAGTTGGAAAATGTTGATAATACAAATAGACAAAATAATATCACATTTGTAAATAAAAGCTTAAAGCAGAGGTGCAGCCTAAACTAATATTTATAAACAGCAATAAATTTAAACAAACTATACAAACAAAAGCAGGTCTCTACTCTAAATAATTTTTAAATTTGTACATCTCATGCTACACATACTGGTTACTGATATAAACACCTCTCTTTCACTCTCTCTTTCTCTTTCACACTCATGTAAATGAAGCTGGACCTCTCTCTATAGCAAAATACAATACCTAACTGAAAGATACACTATATATCATATCAGTGATTCGACAATGTTCGTGACCGAAAGATGCCTCATCATTTAAGGTAAAATTATTGCACGTAGTGGTGGAAAAATTATTTACAAGTAATAATAATAACTTCATAAAGTCAATGCAACGGAAAAATAATAGACAACGTGAAATATCATGATATATATATATATATATAAATTAATCACTTCAACTATGACTATCCGAACATTAAATTTTTTAAATTCGTAAAAACTTACTGAAACAGAACGTTTTTGATCGCTTCAACAAACAACGCCTAATTCATAACTTAATGGATGGTAAAGTTTTTACAAATTTACAAAATTTAAAGTTCGGATAGTCATAAACTAATTTTAAAGTGATTAATTAAGATTCACCGAACGTAATGGACTACAAAATTCAACAATATATATATATATATATATATATATATATTACATTATATTTTTTTTTTTTTTGTAAAATTTGTTATGTTATTTATTTTGGACACTGTGGACGATTTTTTTAAACAAAATAAATAAAACCCACTAACCACAAACAAAAATCTTTATTGTAATAAAATTACTTTATATACATTTCGATTACATAGTAATCATCTTTAGGAGTACTATATTCTGAAAAACCTTCATAGTACTTCTCAAGAAGATTACCATGTAATCGAAATGTACATGAAGTAATTCTAGTAAAATAAAGATTTTTGTATTGCGGTTAGTGGGTTTCATTTATTTAGTTAAAACATGTTATTTACTATTGACTTAATAATTCAGGCTGTACAACATTAGTTTCAGGAGAATCCGCTTGTTGTCGCTAGGTTCGTATACATCAGCTGATTAAAACGCGGTATTTCAGTCGCAGATATCTTCATTTGTTGATGAGTTCCACGCAGTTTAGTAAAGAATGTTTTTTTCGTTTGTCGGATTGTAAAATGGACAGCCTGAAGGAGCAACAAATTGGTTTTTTGAGATTTGGAAATAAGAAAAAGTCACAAGGAGCAAGGTCAGAAGAGTAGGAAGGGGGAAAGAACAGTGATCGAGTGTTTAGCCAAAAACTCACGAGTTCTGAGTGCTGAGTGAGCTGAAGCGTTGTCGTGATGCAAAAACTAGTTATCACTTCTTCACAGTTCTGGCCTTTTGCGTTGGACGGCGTCTCTCAGACGTTTCAGTAGTTCAATGTAGGTAATCTGGTTGACTGTAGAGCCTTCAGGGAGGTACTCGTAGTGAACAACACCCTTAGCATCACCTTCACATTCGACCGAACTAGGCAAGCTTTTTTGGGTCTTGGAGACGTTTGACTCACCCACTGGGATGATTGGACCTCCGTTTCAATGTCGTAACCATACACCCATGATTCATCACTGGTTATAATTCTTGACAAAAAGTTCTCATCTTCATTTGAACGATCAAGCAGTGCCTGACAAACCCGGACACGATTGGCATTATGGTCGTCGGTCATCAGGCGTGGCACAAATTTCGCAGCGACGCGGTGCATCTTCAATTTTTCAAACAAAATCTTGTAACAAGATCCAACTGATATCCCACACTCTTCGGAAAGCTCCCTAATGGTCAGGCGTTGATTTTCGCGCACCAGGGTATTGATTTTGTCAACGTGTGGGTCGCCAGTTGACGTTGAAGGACGTCCAGGACGCCATCAATCGCTACCAATCGACTGTTGGCCACCCTTGAAACATGCAGTACGCTTCATGGCAACATCGCCGTAGGCCGTGTTAAGCATGGCAAATGTTTCTGTTGCAGATTTCCCTAGTTTTACACAAAATTTCACAGCAATTCGTTGCTCCTTCAGGCTGTCCATTTTACAATCCGACAAACAAAAAAAACACTCTTTACTAAACTGCGTGTAACTCATCAACAAATGACGATATCTGCGACTGAAATACCGCGTTTTAATCAGCTGATTTATACGAACCTAGCGACACCAAGCGGATTCTCCTGAAACTAACTAGAGCTGCGAAATTCAAACAGTCCGCATATTTTTTGAACAGACCTCGTATGACGGTTTAATTATAACGTAAGTGTAAAGCAATACTGAAATAACCAATACCTGATCAAGGGCTTGCAATAAGCCACTATGTGAATATTTTATAGGAACAGAACTTTTTCTCCTTTATCAGCTTTTCCTACTTTAACTCATACATTTTTGTCTAAGCGTATTTTACCCATCCTTGTTTAGTGTGATAAAATTTTAAATAGAAAAGAAATTTTAATGTAGAACTAATTTTCTACACAAAATATATTATATTTTGATTTTAAGATTAAAAAAATATTTAGAAATGAATATTTAGAAAGTGTCAGATCTAAAAATAATCTAACCTCATTTACATATGCGACTAATTTCTTTACGTTGAAATACTCGAAACAAGCTCTTTAGTTGAAAGTTTAAAAAAATGTATTCATTAAACATTACACCTAATTCTTATCAATTTTAGGTTTACATTACGTGTTCTAATAACTAGCATGTGCTCATATTAAAATAAATACCTTCAATGCTAAATAATTGACTTGAAAAATTAATTAAGTTTTTGTACGTTGCAAAGCTTCTTACAGATGTCAATACAAGTATTAGCATTTTCTTTAGTCATAATAATAAACACTGTCTAATAATATCAAATAAAAATGTTAGAAATCTACTGATTAGAAAAAAGATGTATTTACCAAAATTACTAAGGACAAAAATACTATAGAAAACAGCAAACTACTCTGCCGTAAAAAATTTTGAAAACTACATTCATATAACAGGAATAATTTTTACTTTCACTCAAAATAAAAGCAACGTTGAGCCGATCCAATGAAGTTTAATTTTGATTTATACATTGTAATTATAAAATACATTCAGATTTGAAGTAAGGCTGATAAAAAATAAATCTAGTATACTTGGGTTGATTTTTAAATTTATCATTAGCAGACGTTAGTCAGATATATGCCTGAATAAGTAAACAGTTAACATTTTTCTTTAAAATGGTTATCAAATCTCTGTTATAATTATGTTTTCTATACTGAATTATTTTATCAGTATTTAATTTATCAGCCATATTTTATGTACTTAATTTGCAGATTACAATAATTGTCTAATATGAAAAATATAGTTTAAAAACGAAAGAGACGTTGCTTGTTTTATAAAATTAAAAACCAATGAGAAACCTGTAGAAATTGGATAAAATCTTATATAAAAATTTGAGAATAAATGGAAATAAAATAATCAACATATGGTGTTCTACAAGAAATTAAACAATTAATTTATATGAGATGAAAAGTTAAGTGAAAAAGATAGCCTAGACTCAGTTTGGTAGTCCTTAAAAAAAAGAGAAAAGTTGTTATTACCAGAATGATTATCTGTCAATTTTCTAATAACTACTAAAATTACTGAAACTAGACTCAATACTAAAATTAGTGGATCTAAACTCAAAACTAATGCTTCTGAAAAAAGGCAAAACAGCTATAGTGCGGACCTTGGCCTACCAGTGGATACCAGTACGTAAGAAAGGGTGGGGGATACAGAGCCAGTATAAATACTTCCTACAAATATGATAAGAAATTTCAGAACACTGACTTATTAGAGATATTAGATAAATTAGCTTCGGTATTGACTAACAAATTTTTGAAATATGTGTGGACATATCGGATGCAGAAGCTGTCGATGTATCAAACATTCTCAATATGTAACTTGTTTTCAAAAGTGGTAGTACATGAAGGCACAGTGCAGGGTTATGTGGTCCGGACTACACTTCATCGATTATAAGATTTAAAGATGGAGTGAAAACACATCAATATGTAACGTTTTTAGAAGTGATAGTACATGCGAGGGAAAACACAGGGTTACGTGGTGAGTACTATACTTATCAGTTGTCTAGATCCCTAACTATCCTTAACCTGACAACAATATGATGTACTCTTGAATTTTGTAGTCCATTACGTTCTGGAGACACTGATGAAGATTGCCATGGAGGGATTGATAACGTTCTGTCTCAGTAAGTTTTTACAAATTTACAAAATAAATTAAACCTCACATAGTCATAAACTAATGTAAAACTGATCAATCATGATGTACATTGTGAAAAGCAATAACAGTTGGACAAATGAGGATGATCTTGAGAGCAATCATTTCCTTGCGAGTTTGTCTTTTTAGAGATACTGTTTCTAAAACTCAGCAAGATGTGCCGTGAATATATCAAGAAAGCAAACTAGCTAGTCTTCAGCTCTGAAACTGATACTGCTTCTCTGAAGGAAATTGTTACTATGGATATAGTAAAGAAAAAGGCAATGACACACCATGCCTTGAAAAAATAACAGGCATATAAACAAAAAGAACAACTCTTGGAATGCTGGACGGAACAGCTGAAACAGAAGAACTGGAAGACAAAAAAAGTGCTAAAGAATCATACAACTACTTAAAACTATACTGATAACAACTCTGACAAAAAAAAAACTTAAAACAATCACAATTCTAACAGCCACAGTAGCACTGTTTGGAAAAAAAACTGAGGTAAAAGATAGAACAGAAGCAAATATTATGCTTGTGCATTTTTACACAGAAATAGCAAATTAACAGTTTTCAAAGAGTGTACTTATACTACAAAAGGAATACTAGAAACGAACATGTCAGCAATGTCTTATTTCCCAGTCGAAGCTGACCATCATTTCTAGGCATATGAAATGAGCATTTAACTACATAAGCAGTTGATAAAGAGAACATCAAGACTGTGGAATGAAACGCTATATATAATGAAATGCCCGCTACACTGATCTTGGAGGAAATATTGAATTATCTAAAAAAATATGAAAATTAAGAAATATTTCATATAAAAAGGAAATCTGTTATAATTGCAATACTTTTAAGATTGGATAGTGGAAATAAGCTGTTATCAATGTATTATAATTACTTCAGTCACAAAACAAAATAAATAAATAGATAGTTTTATATAAATCAGACTAATACAAAAACTCAATAGAATACATCCAATAAGTTTTTTTGGCATTAAGCACTGTCGTGCAAAGCTAACAAAACTAACAATCAACTCCAATAACAAAAGATGACTATAATTTTTTTTATAAAAATTGAAAACCCATTTTGAAGTTCTTACCGACAGAATGCACTGTATATGAATAATAATTATTCTAAAAACACTTGTGATTTGCAAAGGAAAACAATACTTAGGACTTTACCTCTTCATAATAAACACATTTTTTACAAAAGGAATGTTGCGGGTCAGGAGATACTTATGTCAGTTTGTCTAAACCTAGAATTTCAAGATATTACAAATGTTTGCTCCAAAAACAAAAGTTTTTCAATAAACAATAAACTTTGCTGTATTTGAGAGATAATATTAAGGAACACATTAAATACTGATGAAATAGATTTTTTAAAGCAATACACATTTTCTAAATACAAAACATTTTGTAATAGAAAAAATAAACATTGTTTCCTGAAGAACAAAACCTGCGTGATTAATACTGTTAACTTACCAGTTATTGGTTTACTTTATTTACCTAGAATAATACAAACTAAAATATTGTCTTATAAATAAGAAAAGATTGATTGGTATTATAATAAATAGGATTCTATGTTATTCTGAACTACCCTAACAAAACAAAACAAAATAAACATCAAACCAAACTAACTACTTTTAATTGAAATCCCTAACATTATGTATAATTTATATAGATTATTGTTTTTAAAATAGTTCTTAAAAAATCTTAGGATTTATTATTTGACGACAAAGATAAAGTTCCACAAAATGGTAAAGAAATTTAATGAAGAAAACATTATTAATAGAATATGAATAGAAATCATGAAAACAGTATATTAATGGTTATGATTGGTTAATTATTGCAGTGTTGAAGAAAAAGCATATCTCTAAAGGCATTTGTGAAAAGAATAAATTTAGTAGTTTATGAGTTTTTTTGACAAATTGCTTTTATATTATGTTAATTGCATAAGGCAATCTTATAATAAAAACTAAATAGTTATTAGATTTTATGTAGAACAAGAACAGTGTAAAGGATAAATAGTGGGAGAAGATGGAGGAATGGGAAGAGGTCAATCAACTCTATTTGTATGAAGACTGATGTTATTGCGGTACCAGTAGACTTGTCCGAGAATAAATATATCTATGACGATCTGAATACAGCCGCAAAACCAAAACTGGGCCGGAGAGTCTCGTACAATAAAGTATGTAGTCTTAAATAGATCTCCCATTGTCCACATTAGCACCATAAGAACACTGTAAAAAACAATAAATTTTAGGATGAAGCAGGATATTTTTGACAACAATGAACATATTTTTCTAAGAAACATCATAAATATTTTATTTACGTGGTTTTTAAATTTTTTTCTTCACATATTATATTATTATACTTTATGAACTTAAACTATTACTGATAAACATTCTAAATGAAACAATAGGCACAACACTGTACATACAGATCTCTGAAGTTCATATTTTTATTTTTACGTGTAAGCAAAAAATTTCAAGTAAATTTCTACTGAGGTTAACAAATAAAAATTTTGTTTTAGGTACCCTAGAGCACAATTTATGATATTGTGTGGTAACCATGGCAACAGTTTAAGGTTGGACAACCAGATGGGAGAAATAAATTCATAAACATTTCTGAGAAATATATTTCTAGTTATTGGAAAGTTGGTGCAGTGCCAAGGCGGGCTAGACTTCGTACCTGAGGATTCTCAGTTCAATTCTGGCTGGACCTCATAAGTTATATAATTTAATTATTGAATAAATATTTTTTTTAACTATAAACATCAGTTGTCATCTACTATAGGTTGAAGAAAATATATTTCAACTTGATTGGATCAATAAAAACATATTTTATTAACGACTGAAAATTTGTACAAGATATATATCAGGAAAGCGTGAGCTAATAAAAAAAAATTAATAAGAAAAACACCTAAAACCAAACCTATACTATACTAGGATTCAAGTCACCTAGGCGAGTTTATATCTATGTGTAAAATAACATGTGCAGTAGAAAACAAACCTATTTAGAAATATATGTAAAGCTGTAAACCAGGTGTATAAAATCACTGGGCCATTTCTACAGTGATACAAACAGTCAATAAACAGTAAACTATTTCTGATCATACTTTTGTAAGCATTGCCAGTTCCAACAGTTTTTATCAGAAATAGACTTTGCATACCCTGATTAGTCTTTCCCTTGTGAGATACACTGCATAGTTAAGGTGAGAGGAAGCTACAACTATTCTTTGAGCTTAGCTTGTGATCTTATGTTAAAACAAATAAAAGACATACACAAAACTCACAAATTAATCATTTATTGACTCATACGAGTTTCAATGACAAAGTCATCATCATTAGCAGTGTTGCTACTACAAACTATAACATACAACTAGGGTGAAAGTAAGGTTATAATTTTATAATTGTTTGACAGGTGGGCGTGGAAATGCCCAGAGTGTAAATATAAAAGTGTAACCTTACTTTGATCTTAGCTGTAAGTTAGAGTTTGAGAGAATGTTCAATAGTTTTCTGTTCTCTGTGAGATCATGGATATACTTATAACAATGGCAAAAATTAAAACAGTTCACTCAAAACCTCACTACGCACTAGTTACTAACCAGTAGTTAATAGTAGCCAATCACTGTTGAAGGTGACATCTTTATCGAAACTAGTATGCATGTTTTAATAAACTAGTGTATAGTGAGATTTTGAGTGAACTGTTTTAATTTTTACCGTTGTGAATTGTTCCCACTAACTAAGCTCTAATTAACTTGATATACTTATAATTCTTCAGATGATTTTCGGTTAATGAACCTTGCATTCATAGTTGATATATCATATAGTCTTTAAACCTTAAACTTCAAGTTGAATATTTTTTAATCTCTAACTTATTTTGGAATTTAAAGTATCTTTTGAAACTCAACTGACAGATAGGATGTTTGACCAATTGAAACCATGGACAAGTTTTGCTGAAAAACTACAGTTCCAATCTCCTCAAAATTTTCTGTGAATACATTCTCCAACATTCATAAGAAGCTGAAGGATTATATTCAAAGATTTTGTCTTTGCAGAGTTCGCATATAGGTTTTGGTATTATGTAAATCTTTTTATTCTAAATAGCCTAAAAAATTTATTATGTAACCCAAAAGACAAAACACAAATGTTAGATAGGTAAACTCCAATTCATGTGATAAAATTTATATTGGTCAAACAAAAAGGAAAATTAAATTTCATGAACCAAGGCTCATAAAATTTCAAAAACCAGAAAAATCCAGCACTGCTGAACAAATCCTTAAAACTAAACATAATTTAGTAATAAACAACCTAAAATTAGTTAAAAACGTCAAATAAAAACATCTTATTTAATTCTGACAAAGGACCTATCCCAAATTTTCCATTACATTTTTAAGTTAAATGATATTAGTAGTCTTATTGGTTTTTGTAAAATATTCTAACAATTATTAAAATATTGTAAATTCAAAAATTGTAAAGTTAACGTCCTTAACATGTCAAGTTGATAGACCTTGCTGCTACGTAATTGGTCGGATAGTGTAAGATGCTTGGAGAGAGCATTAACGATGTATATACAGTAATACCCCATACTTATGCGATAGGTGGGACCGAGCGATAACCGTGCAATTCGAATTTGCGTAAGTCGGGGTATAATTTTACATACAATCACATAGAAATCGAATTTAATTGGGGCCAAAGACTAAATAAACTAATAATTTAGAAGAAAAATATATGTTAATTAAAATTTTAAATATATAATACAACAAAAAATTTTATTATATACATATGTACATACATATTGCAAAGAAGTATGTTATGCAAAGTTATTTTGACATAGAAAACTTCATAAAATTCTAATAAATTAGTATGAGAAATTGAAAATTTTTGCTTCTCATGCAGAATTTACTCAAAACTCGCTAATTGTTTTGTTTTGTGGCAGAAATACACTCGTCATTGGAGTTTATGTTTTCCAAAATTTGTAAGCCTTGATCAATTAAACTAAGGCCTTTTGTCAAGTTTCTAACAGTCACTTCATCTTCTACGTCAACTGAGTCTAAAGAATCTGCGTTTTTAAGGTCTTGCTCTTGTTCACCCAATTCTATGAGCTCATCAATTAACTGTCAGCTCCTGGTTGTGTAAATTCACCAGTTCTTAGACGTCATCATTATCCACTTCAAAATTGAGTTGTCTGGCAAAATCGACAACTTCTTCAATCATATTAGCAATTTCATCAGACACTAGCACTGATTCCGCTTAAGTTTATATGGCAAAAAGACACATCTACTTCCAAACATCATCTAAAGTGTTTTGTGAAATTTCATTTGGAGATTGCCAAACGATTCTCAAAGCATCTAAAATGTTTAATTGTTTCCAACAATCTTCAACAGAGAGCTCGTTGAACTGTCTCATAGCTTCTTGCAGATGCCCAAAATTGATCTTCTTGTGTAGTAAGCTTTAAATGTTTTGATGACTCCCTCATCCATAGATTAAAACAAACTAGTTGTGTTTGGTGGCACAATTATCACTTTCACACATGTGTCAAGATTAGTTCAAGTAGTATGAAGATGGCCAGGTTCATTGTCAACCAATGGGAATAATTTTAAAAGGAATTTGTTTAGACCGACAATAACTTCTGACTTGAGGTATGAAATGATGACCAGACCAGTCCTCAAAAAAAAAAAAATGTCACCTAAACCTTCGACTTCCAAATCATGGCTCATTGAGCCAATACTTGACTTCCAAATATTTTCTAATGCTCTTGAGTTTTCTGAGCTATAAACTACGAGTGGTAGCAAATTACAGTCACCAGCTGAATTTGTGCCAACTATCACTGTCAATCGGTCTTTGGCGGCCTTAAAATCTGAATATATTTTCTCTTCATGCACTATATAAGTTCTTTTAGGCATTTTCTTCCCGGCAAGCTGGCCTGAGCAACCGGGCGGGTCCACAGGTGGCGGATAGTGGGACGGCCTACAGAAATGTAGGTTACCTGTGAATAAGGATTCCGGAAGGTTTCTGAATATGCAGGCCTGGACCAAGGCTATAGTTCAAAGGTGAGGAATTATCCCTCCTCGTCAGTCTACCGGTTGGGGGCGGTAGAAATAACTGCTCTGACTGGGGAGACTGGTGTAGTTGGGAATTAAGTCCTCACAATGCTACTCTCACCTCCCGGGTGAACCAAGGGCAATGCGACAGTGAAGTATGGGCGGGAAACTACCCTAACAACACAGTTGTAAAAAAGAGAGTAAAGCAGGCTGTTCGCTTCATGAGCAACAGTTAATAATGTCCTGAACTTGGGGTGTGCTTCAAGGTCAGTGACTGAATACCCAATCCAAGGTGGAAGGCATCGTGCCGAAGGATGAATGGCTGCAGGGTATAAAATGCAGTTGCACACGATCCCCTTGAGGAACCAGACAAAACCTCACTGTATGTTGTCTTGCCAGGGCAGTGGGGGCTCTGCTCTGGTCGACCGTTATTTCCCCCATACTCGTGGGACTTTAATGGACCAAGTAAGTAAAAGAATTGATTTCGAGACTGCACAGACAGTGGGAGCCAATGAGACGGCAAACCGTGAGTCTGTAGCAGATGTGTCAACGGCAACCATCACTGGGGGTGCGGGGGCGGCTGTCAAGCTGCCGACTGCAGAAACCGGTGAAGTGGCTGTAGAGTTGAGCACGCTGTCTAGTCCTGGGGCTGCTCTGCGGACCCAGGCGACTGCAAATTAAGCAGAACAATGATCAAGATCCTCCAAGTGAACCTACAGCATAACAGGGCGGCGAGTGCTGTCGTGTGTAGGATGGTGGACAGGGGAGAGGTGGACTTGGTTCTCATTCAGGAGCCATGGATTTCTGGAGGACGAATATGCGGGCTGGCGACATCTGGAGGTAAGTTGTTGTACGATAAGGACTCCGGTGTTCCCAGGACGTGTATCCTGGTTAGGAGGGGGTTGAGTGCTTTTGTACTAACGGACTTCTGCTGCAGGGACTTAATAGCAGTGACGGTGGAGCTGCAGGCGGAGGGGAGGATGAAGAGGCTGAACCTTGCCACGGCATATCTCCCCTTTGACTACGTGGGGGCTCTACCAACACAAGAGCTGAGGAGGCTGGTCGAGCACTGCAGGGCTGTGGATGAGGAGCTGCTGGTGGGGATGGATGCTAACTCCCATCACACTTCGTAGGGAAGTACAGGTACCAACACTAGAGGTGAGGAACTTTTAGCTTATCTTAGCTCTAAGAATTTACTAGTCTTAAATCAGGGGGAAGAGCCGACGTTTGTCACTAGGGCCAGACAGGAGGTCCTGGACATTACGGCGGCATCGAACCAGACGGCTAGGTATGTACTAAACTGGCATGTGTCGGATGAACCATCTTCTTCTGACCACAGACATATTAGGTATGATATCTCTCTAAATCCAGCCATGCTTCGGCCAACCAGGGATCCAAGAAGAACAGACTGGGACTCCTACAGGAGGGACCTGGGAGTTCGGATTGAGGAGGCTGGATTGGAGTATGGTGGGAGGAGAGAGCTAGAAGACTCTGCCGCATTGGTTGGCGAGGCTATAGTAGAATCCTTTACTGATAACTGCCCTCTTAGTGAGGGGAGAAAAGTAGGGGATCCGTCATGGTGGAGCAAGAAGCTAGCCAAACTTCGGAAGACCACCAGGAGACTCTTTAATAGAGCAAAAAAGAACGGGGAGTGGGACCAGTATAGGAAAACACTAACCGAATACAACAGGGCAATTAGAGAAGCACGCAGGAAGTCCTGGAAGGAGTTTTGTCAAGAGATTGACAAAACTCGGGAAGGGGCACGACTGCATAAAGTGCTATCTAAGGACCCAGTTAACCCGGTGGGGATGCTAAGAACCCCACTGGGAAATATAACAAAAACTG
Organism: Prosapia bicincta; assembly: GCA_036971475.1. Lineage (NCBI taxonomy): Eukaryota > Metazoa > Arthropoda > Insecta > Hemiptera > Cercopidae > Prosapia > Prosapia bicincta. The sequence goes on from JBAIZL010000008.1 coordinate 43,275,235, forward strand.
CAGGGGAAACTGTGGAAGAATTAATCAGAACACATTTCCCTTCCAGTACCCTGAGGAAACTTGGGGGAGCAGACACTGAACCAGTTGCCAAACTCTCCACAAGACGTGGTAAGAGGGAGGACTGGGAAGTGGCAAGGAGGATAGTAACTCCACAAAGGGTAAGATGGGCTATTGGCACATTTAAACCATACAAATCTCCAGGTCCAGATGGGATCTATCCTGTGCTGCTGCAGCAGGGAATGGATTTGCTGGTACTGGTACTTACTAAATTATACAGGCTAAGCATTGCTTTAGGGCATGTGCCGGCAGCCTGGAAAGCTAGTAAGGTGGTCTTTATACCTAAGCCCACCGGTAACCAATCGGAAGGGAAGGGATACAGACCTATTACAATCATGTCCTTTGTTCTTAAGGGACTTGAAAAACTGGTTGATAGGCATATTAGGGGGGGTGCTTTGGCCATAAAACCACTGCATTGGAACCAGTATACTTATCAACCGGGGAAATCCTGCGAGGGAGCTCTCCATCAAGTGGTTGGTAGGATTGAGCAAATGATCGCCAAGAAAGGTTGTGCCATAGGTGCCTTCCTCGACATTGAAGGGGCTTTCAATAACCCCTCAGTGGAGACGATGGTAAGTGGTGCAAGACGTCATGGATTGGATGCAACCACTTGTGGTTGGATAAGTCCATGTTAACAAACAGAAGCATTTCTGTAGAGGTGGCAGGGGAGGTCAGAAGGGCGGAGACAAGTCTGGGCTGTGCACAGGGGGGGGGGGTTCTCTCTCCTCTGTTGTGGTGCCTAGTGGTTGACAACCTTATTGAACTCCTGAATGAACAGGGGTACTTCTGTCTAGGATATGCGGACGACATAGTTGTTTTGATCCTGGGCAGATTCCCTGATACAGTCCTTGAGGTAATCAGAAATCCTCTACGACTGATTGAAGAGTGGTGTAAAAAGGAGAACCTTAGGGTAAATAAAAAAAAGACTGCTCTCATTAACTTCACCAGACAGCGAAAAGATCTGACGACCAGGATGCCCCGCTTGTTTGGTGAATACCTTGAGTTTGTGGGGGAGGTGAAGTACCTGGGAGTTACTCTGGACAGGAAACTCACCTGGAACCCACATCTTGAGAGGACAGTTAAGAGGGCCAAAAGGGCACTGATGACTGTGAGAAGAATGGTGGGTAAGAAATGGGGACTGAAGCCATCAATGATGCACTGGATGTATCTGAGGGTGATAAGACCTATGATTACCTATGGAGCTCTGGTGTGGTGGACAAAGGCCAACCAGGCACAGACAAGAGCTAAACTGAGCTCTATCCAGAGATTGGCCTGTCTGTGCACACTGGGAGCGATGTCAACTACACCAGGTGCAGCAATGGAAGTAATGCTTAACCTCCCTCCCCTTGAGCTTGTCCTTAGGGGAGAGGCGAGGCTAGCGGCATGGAGATTGCGCAACTCGAGCAACTGGGCTAACCTCCCAGATGTCTCGGGACATATGAGTATCGAGTGCATGGTCAATGAACCCGTCTTGGAAATGGGCAGCAACCACATTACTCGAATGTTTGCACCTGACCAGGTACACCAAACTGTGATGGAATGGTCAGGGACATTAACATCGGGAGCTCAGATCTTGTACACAGATGGCTCCAAGATGGACTTCGGCACTGGAGCGGGGGTGTATTGTAAAAACCCAAGGGTAGAACTAGTTTTTTCCTTGGGGAGGCATACCTCTGTCTTTCAGGCCGAAGTATATGCTATAAATGCCTGTCTGGGAGAGATTGCAAGAAGGGAAACACATGGGACCCGGATTGCTATTTTCTCCGACAGTCAGGCAGCAATTAAGGCACTAAACGGACACGCGGTCACCTCGGCCATAGTCAGGGAGTGCCTAATTAACCTACAAGCTCTGGCAAGGCACAATCAAGTCATGATAGGTTGGGTGCCAGGGCATAGGGGAATACTTGGAAATGAAGCCGCAGATGCGCTGGCCAGGGAGGGGTCTTCGACTCCCCTGATTGGACCGGAGCCTGCGGTAGGTATTTCCAAATCCATGGTCAGGATGACAGTGCGAAGGTGGATGGCTGAAAGACACTGTGAGCACTGGATCAGGGCCGAAGGGATGAGACACAGCAAGCTAACCCTTAGGAAACCTTCCTTGAGGCTGCAGAAGAATCTATCTATCTGTCTAGGCAGGAATTGAGGATAGTCACAGGTCTACTCACGGGTCACTGTGGACTAAGGAAACATTTGCATAAAATGGGTATCTACAAAGATGAACCAGTGTGCAGATTATGCGTGCAGGAACTGGAGACTGCCACACACATTATTTACAGATGTGAAGTACTTGCTGAGATGCGCTTCAACCTCTTTGGTGATGGAACGGCTTCGGTGGATGCTGAAGGTAAAACTCTAGTCAGGAGACTCCTAAACCTGGTAAGAGGGAAGGGGTTATTTGACTAGATCAGGGAGGTAAGTACAATATACCTTAAGGTAGCAGTGCTTCGGGCAATTCAAACCCGCTCCCAAGTTAAAAAAAAAAAAAAAAAAAAATAGGCATTTTCTTCCAGAACAGGCCAGTTTCTGAGTAACTCGGACAGCATGATTTAAAACCGTGTAACTTGGGAATAGCATACGACGGCATAGCGTAAGTCGAAGTAATACTGTATATTGAATTTAACAGACCAAATGTAGTTAGTCTTGTAATAATTTCTATTGAAGATAATTGCTGTGCAATCAAAATATACATAAGGGCATAAATAAAACGTTTTGGTGGTTTAGGAGGTTTTATTTGTAATATATTTATTTCAGTCTAATTCAGATCATGAGAAAGATAAATGACCCTCAAGTGTTTCAAAATAAATCTGTTGTTAATGTTATAGAGCAATGCAGAGCTTTCACAACATGCATTGTAGTAAGGTTTGGATTATTAGATACAAATTTTCCATCTCCAGATTCAGATGCTCTGCTGTACAAAAACGTAATAATTTATATAAAAATCCGTTTGCTTGGTTGAATGCTATTTTAAAAAAGTGAATATATTATTATTTATGTAAATACAATTCTATTTAATTTCAGTTGGGTCTGATTGTAATAACGAGTTCAAGTCTAATTTTAATCAAAGGGCAATATGAACTACCTACTACCTAAATGCCATATGGTAAAAATACCTGACTCATATCCTGTATGCAGTGCTTGCCAAGTCTAAATTAAACACAGGTAACAAGGTACAGTTTGCATTTACCATAATTATTAAACATAAAATAATTGTATATTTAATAAAATATTATTTTCTTAATACTGTATGCAATTAAAAATGTTAAAAGAACCAAGACGGGTTAAGAAATTTGTGAAGAATATTTACCTTAGTTAAAACAACAAATTTTAAATTTTTGATTGTTTTATAATTAGCGATTTTTGACACAAAATAAACTATTAAATAAAACATGTAATATGAAACTTTTTTAAACATCAATCCTACTTGAATCAACAAACAAATTTTTTATTTTAGTTTCTTTTCATTTTATAATTTCAATTCATATAAATATGTATAAACATATGTCAGAATAATATTATGTGGCAAGATAGAAAGCAAATTTCCTACATACAATTTTCCATTTTTGTATATGTATGGTGCTGGACTATTATTTGTATGTGTTACTATTTATAGCCTTTCATTTTTTTGTCGCTTGCACTGTATTATAGTTTCCTTTTGCTTTGGTTTCGCATTGTCTGTTGGTGAAGCAAGGTTCAATAACGTTAATCCAGTTTGTTTGTTTATTTTATTCTTTTCATTCATTTTTAATACTGGAGCATTATTTTATGATTATGTGTGGAAACCATTGCAACAATTTAAGATATACAATGGAGGTTGTCCATATAGAATTTTTAAAAGTTCATTTCTAGCTATGAAAAGTTGACTCGGTGCCAAAAAGCGCTAGACTTCGAACATAAAGATACTCAGTTTGAATCTGACCTAGACACCTTCAAATTTTTATAATATAATGATTGAATAAATATTTAGAAAATTGTATTTAAATCAATTGTCATCCACTACAGGTTTAAAAAATGTATTTGAACTTGATTGGATGAATAAAGTGTGTTTTATTAGGGATTGAAAATTTGTATATATATATATATATATATATATATATATATATATATATATATATATATATATATATATATATATATATATATCAGGAGAGTGCAAACTAATAGAAGGAGTTTTAAAAAAGGTTATACTTTTATTCTTGAAACCTAAAGTCGTTGAAAATCAAGGATTACTTCAAAAATTGCATAGCAAAGATTTATTTCCAACAAATATATTGCAAGAAGTCACTGTAATTACAATTGTAACTTTACAAACTACAATTTTGAATAAAGATCCCGACATCATTATGGAGAAATGTGATTATTCATGTCTTCTTTATATACTTGACATGTATTAAAAAAATTTCCACTAGTTGTTTCAGTTTTGTTGAGAACAAATTAAAGTAAGACTGAATGTAGAGCAGAAATGTGCTTCATGTGCAAATTTGCTAGAAAAATGGGGTTGCACATTATCACAAAAAAATAGACCTAACATGGATGTGAGGCATTCTTTAATTAATATTTGGATTTAAACATCATGTGTTAGTTAAATCATTGGAATCAGAACTTTTTGCATTAACTACATTTTGAACCAAAGCAGTACCAATGTCTACTATTAGTAGTATTAACTAATGCCAATTTAAGGCTTTATGTAGAAGTGAGTTTTATATTGTAAGCAATTATTCAAAGAACTAAGTGAAAACTAACTTACACGCTGATGTGTTTCAAACTAGAACCATAAGTCACACGCTTGTAACCTTGAGACATCACTGCCAGTTGCAGGCAAAACTTTGACAATGAAATGGCAGATTTAAAATGAGTCAGAAAGTAAGTTAATAGTTTTCACTTATTTCTTCAAATAATTACTTACGATTTAAATATTTGTAGTAAGAGCTATTGTTGTTTAATGATTATAATTACACTACTGTATTATGTATAAATTTATGTATCACTAATGCAATTAATTGTATTTAGACACTTGCAAAACTTGTATATACTTTTATAAAAAGTATGAACATTTAAGAGATTTGAATAATTAGCATATTAACTGAAGCCATTGACAAAAACAATAGGAAAAACTATATTTTTTTCCAGTTATTATTATTACACAAACTACATTTTTATAGGTCTATCAATTATTTACATACAATTTATATTTTTATTAATTACACATACATATATATGTATATATAAATATTTTGGCAAACGGTCAACTTAAAACTTTTTTGTAGAGTACATATACAAAAAAATTTCACATTTTGACAATCTACTTTCAGAATCAGGCAATCTGAAAGGACAGCTGGTTTCCTAGATTCATTCTTTTACAAAACAAAGAAGAAGAATCAAATTGAAATATATATGACAACTTTAAATAAAAAAATTCTATTAGTATTGTCATTTCAAATTAATGCATTAAACAAAACAAATTTTTAATAAGAGTTCATAACTTCATTTCTCTATGATTCTGCTTAACAAATTTATTGTACATGACATATTAAATTTATGTTTAAATTTAATGAATTCACAACTTGTTAAACCTATAATAATGATAATATTTTACTGACCATTGTAGACAAGAAAATCTCCAAATTTAAAAACAGTAAAACTATTAGATTGGATTATAAACTACAATTATGTTTAATAGAAACAAATGGAAACAATATATTTAATAATCAATATAACAAACTAATCTATAAATTATTTCATCAGGGTGTTTAGATGATAGGGAATAAATGTTTTAATAATTTAGAATTTCCAAATAAAACTATTTAAAACCCTATGACAATTTCATTCATTTTTCAAATGCAGTATATTAAACATTCCTAATTTCAGCAATCAAAAGAACTAAATTAAAAGCAAATTAAACAGAATTCTTTGTACATTACATCCGTTTATTGAATTTCGTCTTGTTTTACCCATTAAATGAAATAAATTTTAGCACAAATAGTCTGTTTATTACTGAATCTAGCAGCATACAGAAATTACTAAAGCCAAACTACTGGAACAATAACAGACTAAACCAGCTATTTAGTCTAATTTTTTAAACAGACTGTTAAAATGGGTTATGATTTTTTTTAAAATTTAATAGACATATTTGTCTATTGTGCCCATGGTATAATTATATTTTCCCCTTGTAAAATGTTCGATATTTTAAAATAAATGCCAAACTAAAAATATACCACCTGATCTTCAATTTTAAATTCTGAAAATTAACTGAACAATGCTATAAAAAACATGAATATGTTCTCTACTGTTAATTGGGATTATGTCAAATTAGAAAAAACGTTCAGTATAAAGAAAATTCTACTTACTTTATATTTTATGAAAACTCTATAATGTTATTTTTAAGAACATAATGCCTGTTTTTTGAGAAATTTTTAATCAATAATATTTACGATCAGTTGCTACAGTTAAATGTATTTTAGGTGGAGGCAATTAAATTCTTTTATGTTCCTGAAAATATTGTATTCATTTGTATATTTATTTTAATAACAAAGTGTTACATATTCCTGTTACAATTTTCGGTATCTACCAGATGTCTCACAATATATCTAAGATAAACAATAATGGTTATATTATTTTTGAATTTAGGAGATTTGAAATTTCATTATTTGGAGAAGTGAAGAATTGGTCAACTTTTCTCTGTCAAACCTAACACTAGCGAATTCTCCTCTTAAAAAAAAAACTATTAAACCTGACATTAAAATCTCTATATATAAAAATGAATGTTTGTATGTATGTAAGCACCTTATGCATTACTAAACCACTGAACAGAAGATAATAAAATTTGGAGATATTGTTTTACGTATTTCCAAAACGGTTCCTGTGAAGTTTGGTGTAGATCCATTGTCTAGCCTTCCACAAGTCTAATGTTAAATTGTATATCTATACTAGCGTTACTTAATTAATTTAAACTTTATAAACATAATGTAAAAATAAAAATACATAATTAATTATTTTAATATTACCATTAAAAGTAGGATCGCCAATAATACTCTTGCAAAATTTGAATCCACCAAAGCTGTGCAATGGAACCAGACTGACAACAAAAAAAACTTACACCCAACTTGATTGTGGCAGAAATCATAAGCGGCACTTTCAAATTAGAGATACTATTAATTCCACGAATACCGATGACTTCATTCGATTTCAAACGACTGCAATTTCCTTTGCGTCTTGCATTAGCAATAACCATAAATAAGGCAGAAAGACAACCATTGCTGGATTAAATTTGTACCATTCTTGCTTTTCTCATGGACAATTATATGTTGCATGCTCACGTGTTGGGACAACTAAAAATTTGTATGTTTATACGCCTAATGAAATGACGAAAAACATTGTCTATCCTCTAGTATTACAGTAAATGAAATATAATTAATAAGATATTTAATTTGCTTTCCTTATTGGAAAATTAATTAATAATTTTCCATTATAAAATTATGATTTCGGGTGCAGCATCGCACACCGGGTAACGCTAGTAATGTTTAAAAAGAAAAATTAATAACACATATAAATAACACCACAATACAGTGTTACTTCGATAATATCACTTGCTATATCGTACTGAATCATTGTAACAAACATTTGTTTAATAGCCATTGATCCAACCAAATACATTTTGTAAACATTTTCAAACCATAGCTGTAGGTTTCTAATTACATAAACCTTTTAAAAGATATAATTTGTTAACTATCTCTCATAAAACAAACAGAAGAAAGATCACAAAACAGTTGATCCTTCATGTTACTCCAGTCAAAACAACGGAACATTTATAACACGGACTCATAACACCTACAGAAATAGATTGGTCATCGCCACTTTCAATGCACTAATTACCTCACATTTACTATTAACATACAGTTGTTACTATTAGGTCACCACATGGATGCCTTTCTTCGACCATTCAAGTAACCAACACTGACCAAGGCTACACAAACTATAATTTCCCAAAATAGTACCATAAAATCACCTTATCTTTAGTCTGATTTAGTACCTTTACCCCACTTATTCTTCTTCTGTAATAGGCAATTATGACCCTATGTTCTCCATATAGGTTAGGTATATAATCCTGCAAATGAGTCATAAACCTTCCCAGGGGCTCAAGGTGATAATGGGTTTAACGTCATTTTCTTAAACCTGTTTATATTTACAATCTTTTACCTATCTTTCATGAGGATAGTAATTTACTACACAGAGAATAACTTTTACAAAAGAAGGTAGCCTTTATAAGAATAACTAATTATAACTGAAAATTTAAAAAAAGGTTTGGTTTAAGAAATAGATATGAAATGTATTACTTAAACTAAATTGTTTCAAACAATTTTAAAACTTCTCATATTTCTATCTCCTTTCCTTTAAAACATTATTCTTACTTATTTAACATAAAAATATATAAAAGCAGTAAAGTGTAATTTTCGAAAATAACAAGTTTTGAACAGTATTTCAGAAATGCCAAACTTTTCCAATTCTGTAAAACTCATCAACACAGTTGCTACCTTGATGTGTTAAAGCAAAGGTTATTTGGGTCAGGAATGTTCATGCTTGGCTGTCACTGAATTGCTGTATTTGTTCATAACAATGATCAACATAGTGTGTACAGCATTTCCATTGTCATTATCATAGCTTTGTGCTTGACAATACTAATGTCATCAATTTTCTAATTTCAAAACTATTGTTATTTTGCTGGACAAATTTATACTGGAATAATTATTGAGTTAAGTTAAAAGAAATACCACACTAATAATATTAAATAATTAATAAATATTACGTAATATTTAAATGTTACAGTACTAATTATTAATACTTTATAGACAGATTGATACATCTGCACACAATATTTTGTCACCTAATATAAAATTTGTTTATTTTTAGCTATAGTTCCCACATTTCAGTTTTTTACACTTACATTATTTTCACAATTTTTATTTTGAAGTCCAAAAAATGTATACTCTATTTGCTTAAATAATTTCAAAAAAATGGTCTGTGTTTTCAATTTTTAATTGTGTGTTTAATAAATTATGTCACCTAATTCATACATATAGTTTTAGTATTTCTTGTCTTCGCTGCTTTTGTGTTCCTGATGTTTACTAAACGATTATAAGCAGCAAAATAGAGAAATCTTAACGAAAATACAAACTTACTAAAATTATCAGCAACTTAAAATTATGATTATTAAGTTTCTTACCCAAGAATATTAGAAGATCTACATTTTAATCAAATGTATTTCTTCACTGTACAAGTGAATATTTTTGAGGCATTGGGCATATATATATATATATATACATATATATATATATATATATATATATATATATATATATATATATATATATATATATATATATATATATATATATATATATAATGTTGGTACTGTTAGCCAACGAAAAGCTTTGAATTGTAAATTCAAATATAATTCTTGTATTTGTATTTTGACTTTTGTTCTTTATTAATACACAAGAAAACATATTGTATTATTTATATATATATATATATATATATATATATATATATATATATAGTTAAAAATAATAACAAAAGTACATTGTAACGGAAACAAGGAAACTAACAGAAGTAGAAAAAATCAGTTGAAATGGATACAATAAGGGCATCAAGTGAATTTCAAAATGGCAGAAAGTAAAAAAAAGGAATTCTAAGACAACTTATGTAAAAAAACAATATTTGACATCCAAAAGACATTTTGTGGTTTACCACTGTAAGGTAATGGCTGCTGGAAAACTAACAAATTTCAAACTACAATGAATTACAGGAGAGAAAAGGAAGAAGAATAAATGAGGAAAACATGGAAAAAATTACTGAACAAGAACAATATTCACAGAAGCCTAATAAAAAAGTTGTTGGAAAGTAGGAAAAAATACTATAAAATGTTACTCATACTCGTAAACCCTGACTAATGTCTACATGAGAGTGTATATACACATGTTATTATGCGTTGTGTGAGCAACCTTATTCCTAAAGATTATCTGTGTTAAATGACGAAAACGTTCTAATCTTTTTTAAACGCTTGACAAATATGTCTGTGTGATTAAATTCAACCTTTTCAACCAAGTTAATCAATTAACCTAAACTGTATCACTTCCTTTGACAATAACAAATTTTATAAGGGGGTAGGAGTTTCGTCAAAAAGTTTTTCCAATAAATCAGTAATTTTTGTAACACAATTTCAATGTTTATATCAAATTGAAATCCGTACAATTTGAAATAATACTATGATTTTAAATATAATTTCTTCTTTAAATTAATTTTTTTTAAAAGGTGACACAAAAACACAACACACAAAACAGTTATGTCTTTATCCTCTATTTTAAAGTTCACTATTGTTATTAAAAAATAACAAATAATAAAAATATATAATTATTATATATTTTACTATGTATGCCAAAAAGAATGCTTTTGAGGTTAAGATTTACCACCAGAATTCCATAATATTTTTATGAACAAGTTAAATCATTGCATGAATAGGTTACAATAGGGACAAACCATTAAATATGTGATCACTAACATTAATAAGCATGTGAATATTGTATACGTGTTCAAAGATGAGCACTGGATGACTTTGTTTAAAAATGCATATCTCCTAGTGTTTTATTATTCTATAATCTCTGCCTATCTCAGCCAATCAATTTTGTGTTGTAAGCAGTTCAGTTGAATAAAGGCTAATTAGATTCAATAACTCATTTCAGTGTTTACTGACTAATAGCTGACGTGTACTGTACATGCATTTAAAATTTTCATTGTTTTTATGCAAGTCCTTGGTTTGTAAATTTGCAACTTCTTAACAATCTCCAATAAATTATATTAAAATATGGTACATTCATTGTTTGTTTTCTGTTTTTTAAAACCTAAAAATCACTTTAATGTAAAACTATAAAATTTTAAAAAAATGTATGCACATTAAATTGTTGTCAGTTAAGATTCAAATTTTGTATATAAATTTACTCTGCAGTGAATACCTAAAAAAGACAATCAAATAAAGAGAAATACTTTATAAGGTGCTAAAGACTTTTAGTATGTTTTACTTGAATACTGTTAATTGTTCTAGATCAGGGGTTCCCAAAGTGTGCGCCGTGGCGCCCGGGGACGCCGCAAAGGGGCTCTAAGGGCACCGTGCCTATCTCACAAAAACAAAATTTAATTTCATAAAATTGGTTGTTTACACTTCAATGTAAATATAATCAACAATGTTTATAAAATATTGTTTTGAAATATAATTTTGCAATACTCTAAAAATAACGGCTATTTGAAATTCTACAAGTTCTTGTAGAATTTCAACAAAGTCTATCTAGTCATTTAGTGATCTAACAATAAGATCGTGGTGAGTCAGTAACCGTGTGTGCAGGTGTGCTCGGCTGACGGCAGTGGCGATAGTCATAGTAGTATGTGTGCGGCCATCCTGGGAGTGGAAAAGTACTCGCCCGGCTAGTCCTCCGCACTGTTCTACTTTACCAGAGGTAATACATCATTGGCAATTCTCAAAATGATTAAGGGCGCCGCCAGAAATAATCTAAAGCATTAAGGGCGCCATGGACTTAAAAAGTTTAGGAACCCCTGTTCTAGATAAATTAATGATGAGAGAGAAAAATTAGTAACAAAATTTCCACATTTCCCTGATCGAAATTATCCTATTCCTGCAATGTCTCTGTTCTTACTCTATGTCATATTAACTGGTGATTAAAATTATAATTTATGCGGAATCTAAATAGGGTTCTATTTAGGATGGTTTGTATTTGATGTTGTTAAAGAATAAGTGTTATTATGTTTAAAATTTGGTTATTCTCTCATTTTTAGTTGTATTTGTAGATCAATAAGACAAATACTGTTTATAGAAAAACTTTGCCAATATAAACCCGTAAATGTCAAGGGACCAGAAACAAATAAGTCTATATGTACTTTTGTGTCCTGTAGATGGCGATTTTCTATGGTGATGTTAAGTTAAAATATTCTTTCAATAAAGTTGCTTGTTGTAACTATCTTGAACTCACTGATTAAACTATAAATAATTAATGCATTACTAAGTGAATACTGTAGAAATTACTTGCTGACAAATTTCAAAACGATCGTTTCATTTATGAAGCTAACTGTATCAAATATGGTTAGCTGCATAAATGAAACGATTGTTTCGAAACACGTTTCGCAAGTAAGTTCTAACAAATTCACTTAGTTATGAATTAATTATTTATAGTTCTTTTAATAATAAATAACTTTTGTTACTTACATCTTTCCAATTTTAATATATTTCTCTTTATTTCAATCTCCGGTCACCAATTCCTTGACCTTCCTGGTTTATTTTCATTTCTCTATGAAATAATTTCTTTGTTGTACTATTGTTGCCTATTTTATGCATTTGTACTAAAATGAAAGTATTTCTTTTTAATAAGAAAAACAAGTATCACAGAAACAACTTTTTTCTGTTTGTTTCATTTCTTATCATTCCTGGTTTTTTATTTATAATTCTGATGAATCTATGATCGCAGTCTATTGACATGCATGTGTCCCACTGTTTCTAATTATTTAGTCTACTGTAATTTTTTTTCTAAAATAAAGACATTGAAGAACTTTATGATTAACATACTATTTTAATAATTAAATAAAGAACCCATTAACCACAATATAACTTTATTTAATCACTTGATGTACATTTCGGTTACCAGGTAACCATCTTCAGATGTACTGAACAAAATTAATTTACAACATTACTTATATAATAAATACTCCCCACCCCTCCTCTACTACAACAATCTTGACCAATCACGTACCACTTAGATACGACCATCAACAACTAAAAGGGGCGGAGCTTAACAATAAATTATTAACGAGCCTAGATATTTTACAAACGCAACAATTTTCTCAATTTTCAAAATCTTATCACCTACTATACATATTTAAACCAATTAAAGAGTGGTACGTGATTGGTCAAGATTGTTGTAGTAGAGGAGGGGTGGGGAGTATTTACTATATAAGTAACGTTGTAAATTAATTTTGTTCAGTACTTCTGAAGATGGTTACCTGGTAACCGAAATGTACATCAAGTGATTAAATAAAGTTATATTGTGGTTAGTGGATTTTTTATTTAATTATTATAACATTAGGCCACAGTTGCTCAAGAAAATATGCAATTAAACATACAATTTGTTCATAAAAAATTCTTTATATAATAATTTGTGTGAACTTAAAACTTACGACATTTTGTTAAAAACTTCCCGAAAGATAACTTTTTTGAAAACACTGACATCAACTTCAGTGGTACACAAGTTTTATAAACAAATTTAAAAAATGCATATTTTTCATTACTGTACAACAATTTTTCAATACTGGGCAATATAATCAAACACTAACTAAATGATAATTTCTAAAGACATCCATAGATATACACATAAAGCTGTTTAACGCTCACCTCATTCCTTCTGTAGATTTATTGCGATAGTTTTGTATAAGCTGTGGAACGGCTAACATTGCTTCTGTGAAAAGTGCTAAAAATCCAAGCGTTTCAATATAAATGTATGATTCATAAAGTGCAAATGTAAGAAGTCCGCAGAAGAGAGTTAGGCTGAGTAGAAACTCCAGGTAAGATGGAAAGTCTGTCCATTGCCAGAAGTGCCTCCATTCAAAATCTGTACACATATAAAAAATTATATACATATGAGTGTCTATAATTGCCAAGCAACAACTGTAATAAATAATTTTATTATTTAATATACAAAAGTTATTTTATTTATTTTAATTGATCTCTAATATTAAAACATGATATAATAATAATCAACAAACACCTTGTTACAACAATGAATATAAGAAAACAAAACAATAGTTATTGAATTTAGTTAATTAAAAATACCTTTCATTTTGGCAATCCAGTTAGCATCGAGTGATCTAGATTATAATAAACTGTGCTAGTGAAATGAAAATACGGAAGTTTAATTAAATTAAATTATATTACTACTTTTCAGTTTTCTTATAGCCTTTGATGTAGTGCAAAGTTAATTATCATTTTGAGAAATGGTAAACTAACGACTATTAAGTAACTGTATTGACTATGAACAAACAAAATTTTAAAAATTAAATTAAAAATCAATAACCACAGATTAAATTACTTACCATAATGCTTGATGTTCTCAGTTATAAGGCAATTGTTTTCAGGTTACTTTATAACTGAAGTGAGGATCAAGTGATATAGTAAATAATTTAATATGTGATTATTGAGTTTTATATTCATTTTTTTGTGTTTTGTTAATTGTAAAAAAATATTGAATAACATTGTATTCCACTTTACAAAGGTTTTAAAATAGTTATGTTTGTATACAGAATTTAAACACTTTTAAATGTTTTAAAAGACTTGCCTATAGTAGCACCTACTTTGTATGTTGAGGACGACCGTTTCGGGAGATGTGTCCCATTGTCAACACAGACCGTAACTGATCTCAAGGTTTACGTATCCAGTGGTGTTGTAAATGTCGTCGATTTTGTTGTTGGGTTTAAATTGTTTATTGAGAGTGTTGTGTATGGAGTAAGCTATTTTGTAGTTGTATTTTCGTAGTGTGTTGGTTAGATTATGGGTTTTGGATGATCTGTATGGTATTGATAAGTATTTTATGGGATTGTCCTGTTGTGTGTTTGTATTTGGGCTATTAGGTTTATTTTTTAGGCGGTTGTATAATTTGTCAATCATTGTTGGGTTGTATCCGTTAGTTTGTGCTATATATTTTATGGCGTTTAATTCCTGGTGGTGTTAATTTATCAAACTCTACACCTCATAACATTAAGAACTTGACAGAAAATTTAATTTAATATCAATATTAAAAGCACAAGGAATTTATCACTTTACCATGGATTAGTTATTTATAGAGATTCTGTTATATAACTACGTAAAACAGACAAAGGTATGAAGGTAAGTATTACTAGTGGAAGGTTTAAAGCTGCTACATTTTGCTTTGTTTTTACTAAAAAGATATTTTCTATAAATATATTTATTTTAATTATATGTAGGTTGTAATCATAAAACAGTTCATGTTACAAATGAATTTATTATCCAGAAAGTTCTCAGCTTTTTCTAAATAGAAAATATATTCATGTCTTAATGTACGTTTCAGAAGATCTGTCCCATTTTCAGCTTGGATCACAATTCAGTTTATACATAGTAATAGTATACAGTAGAGTCTTGATAATCCGAGTCCCGATATTTCGAGCCAATTTCTATTTGATCCTATTTTATCATTTTGAAAGAACATGATGAATCTGGCTTCCAAGAAAAGTTTATAGTCATATGGTATGCAATAGAAATGAGTCGAGCCTCCAAAAAACGTTTATATCAATACAGTATCCAAAGAAAATGAGACGGGCTTCCAAGAAATGTTCATATAAAGTTCTCTTAACTTATATAGTGCATTTTTAATTACCTATATTATAAGAGTTCAATAAAACTCCTATTTTTTTACACTGGATCGTATTTCCGTTTAATCCGAGTTTTTTGTAATCCGAAGGGGTCTCGGTTCTATCTACCTCGAATTATCGAAACTCTACTGTAATTGTAAAAGAAACATATACATCTCCTGAAGTTGCAATTCTCTCATACTTTCAAAAAAGATTCTATAAGTTCTATATTCAGAAATGTTTCATATTTTTAAAAGTGTAATTATGACTACTAATTAATTATTTGAAAGCATATAGACAAAATATTTAGCTTTTTTAGTATTAACACAATCAATAGTTTTAGTCTCTTTCAAAATATTAATCGAAAAAATGCAAGAACACTAAAACAACTAATTTCTACATTTTAAAACCCTTAATGAAAAATTTAAGAAAAAGAAAAGAGCTGTAACAATTAAACACAATAGTTGTATTTAAAAAAAGTACACAATTTAGCAGTATGTAAGCACAGCCTTATTAAAAATAAATATTAAATAAACTATTTACAAGCCAAAGATTACTTTTATCCAATATATAAAACTGAATTATTTAAAATCCTTGCTAAAAATTCTTACCCTCCATTATTTAATTTATTTATGAACTATTACCTTCATCTCTTCTTAACACCGCCTTCTTTTTATTTTATTTGTTCTGAAATGAAACTGGAGCCAAGTTTATTGATTTAAAAAAAGTTGTATACACGTTAGTTATACAAAAAAGTTGTATATTTTATTTAATAAAAATATTAAATTTTGTATGGTTATGTTTTTTCACAAAATTTTTTTATATGCATTAAAACTGATAAATATTTAAATCTGTCATAGCATTTGCTATATTTCATCGCCATTTAAATTATATCAACAAATATTAATGGATTCATGTTACCCTATTGCTAAAACGTTTATTTATAGATAGTTTAAAATTATTTATGATCTATTCCATACAATACTGGTGAATCATTTAAATGTAAATAAATATACAGAATTTTATAATGAAGGCTACAACAATGAGAATGCTAACCTTTGTAAATGAGTATTTAATCACAAAATGTGTTTCTGGATTTGATTTAGTAGATTTTTCCTTTAAACTAAAAAAATATGTATTTAAAATGGTAAGAAGAAACCATTATAATGTTTGAATAAGTACTAGGAGTAATACTGTAGTAGATTAAGGTGATTTTATAAAGTCTCAAGTGGAATACAATTACAAAATGATTCTGCAGCATCAGATGAAATTCATGTTCCACATAATTTACTTGTAATTTGTTTTATCCTTCAAAAACTTTTCTACATAAAAAGCAAAAAAGAGTATTAAGATAATAAGAAGTAACAATACAACTAGAGATCAATTTTTTCTTCTTAATTAAATAAATAAATAAATAAATAAATAAATAAATATATATATATATATATATATATATATATATATATATATATATTATGCAGTAAAACTTTTTCTTTTATAAGAATCAACAAGGTGGAAGTGCAATCCCATATAAATACAAAAAATATCAAAACCTTGTAATGTTTGGCTAAGATATTACTGTATGTTCTTGTAGCCAGTAAAAAACCCCCTTACATAGGACTTTATCAAAGGAGAAGGATTATACAAATTATGTAAATTCATGCTATTTAGTTTGTGAATTGATATTTATGGAGCATAAGTAAAATCTGATTAATTCAATTAAATAACTACTCTATTTGACTAAAGTTCTTTATTCTTTTCCTTTAAGTATTAGACTCCTAACCAGAAATGTGGCAAAGATTCGGTTTTTAAAATAATATTGATAAAGCATTTCTGCCAAAGAATAGCCAGTTTATGCAAGGTCAACAGCAGAGAATATTGTGTCAACATTTTCTGAGAAACGCTTGATGAACAATTTACACATTTCTACAATGAAAAAATATTACATACAAATTACAGTTATATCACTAAGGTCTAATAAATTACATTATCTTACTGTTTCTAAAATTTAGAACTTGCCATGATAAAAATCAAATTTTTTACTTAAACCTTTTGATTTGAAAACAGAAAATTGTAATAGAAATTCAAAATGTTTACTGCCATAGAAGAATAAAAACTATGAAAGTGGCAATCAAATCAGACGAAATACTCAATATAAAAACTAATATTAAACAAATTACAAACCATAACTAAAAATAACTTTTTTTCTGTGAGTCAACTAAACACATTTTTTTTTTAACAAGTATATTATATTTTATATACTTTTTGTATTAGAATTGAATATGAAATTTTCTTACTAAATATTTATTTATTGTTGAATATAGATTTCATAAAAAGGCTCAAATAAACCATATTGTGTTAAGTGTTGACTCTGATTGAAGCTCTTGGTATTTTCAATATTATACTACATTCATTAGAAGGTTCAATACATTAATTTGTATAAATATACCTGTTTATGAACTGGATATTCAATATGTTCAAAGAGAAAAAAAATTCTCGATACTAATAAAATCAGTTTACTGTTGTTTATATTATATATATATATATATATATATATATATATATATATAGTTAGTTCTGGTAGAGCATAAAGCTTATTAGACGGAAAGACTTACAACACAATATTACCTTGATAATAGTCCAGTCTGTAATCTTAAAATAGACCAAAATGAACACTAAAATAGAAATGATATATTTCAGACAAACTGTCTCCTTTGTCAATCAGATTCCAATGAGTAACAAGATTCTTTATTTTACTTTGTGAAAGCTAAAGATTTGTTTACTAAGACAATTGATGTTATTTAATGGGCCATTTATATTACATTTACATTACAAAAATACATCTAGTTTTTACACACATCTGTCTATTCATTATGACATTGTTTGTACTAGGGACTTGAAACTTTCTTTAGGTTTCTTCTTTAATCTCTAGTTTTCTGATCAAAGCTTTTTCGTTCAACATATAGCATTCTACAGTATAAATATCTTTTTGGAGAAGTAATAGCGTAAAAGTTTCCAACTATATAAGAAACTAAATACTTGTGAACGTTACTAGTAACATCTTATTAATCTCTGATGCATTTTGTTAATGATATTGTACAGTAAATTTCTGTTAAAATTGTTTGGCTTCAACTCTATGTTCTTCTTCAAATTTTTAGTTAATGCTGTTGACCCCCCTACAGTTTGTTGAAATTGCTTAGTTTTAATATTATTTGATTTCATCTTCATTTGAACTGGTAGTTTTTCACTAAAAACACTTGAACAGTTATTAATATGCTACAATTACTTTTTTGATTAGTGAGGACATCTGTTTCAAGATATACTGATATATGTTCAAGTGCTATTTATGCTCAGTTTTAATTCTCAGTATGGGGGCATATAGCATATGTAGGGTTTAAGTAGTGCCAAGTATATGGATATTTCTATGTTGAAATGGCCTTTATTAATTGTATAAGCCCGTAAAATACTAAGAATCTGTCTGGGGGTGGGTTATTGATATTCCAGGGAAATCTGAGGGATGAATTCTAAAGAAAAAGTTTTGAAAATTAAATACCATTTTATGCCACTGTAATGTTTAAACTAGACATAGGTTGACAAAGTGAATATTAAGTTTGTTCTATGTTTAAATATATACCATAGACAATGAAACATTAATGAAAACATGAATATTGTTTATGAAGAGAATTCAATGAACATTAAATTTAAGTATAAATAGAGGGTGGTACTTCAGTTTAGGAAATCAGGTTAGAGACTTGCAAGAAATAACAAGGCCCTAAAGCAAACTTCAAATTTTCATGTTCATAACATACAATTGACAAAGAAAGTTGAGTGTACAAGATGTTTTTAAATCTTCGTTACAAACTTCATCCACTCTTAAAGTAATTAACTCATGGATGCAAGCCGCAACTGGTATAGTGAGTTTGCAATACTCATTTTATAAGTTCAATTTCTCATAAATGAGACATATTGCCAATAAGACATTGGAATCTTATTTTCAACACACACACACAAACACAACCACACATACACAAACACAATCACACACACACACACACACACACACACACACAATCAATCAAAAACACATACCCACAGACAATCACAAACACACACACACACACACAAACACAACCACAAACACACACACACACACACACACACACAAAACCACAACCATACATACACAAACACACACACACACACACACACACACACACACACACACAAACATAACCACATACACATACACAGACAGACACACACAAACACAACACACAACCACACACACACACACACAAACACAAGCACAAACACACACACCACAACACACACACACAGCTCTCAATGCACCGTCAACTCATTTTCTATAAAAAACCATTTTTAAGTTAAGTTTTAATTTAAAATTATTGTGAAATCTGTTACAAAACTAGACAACTTAAATTAATTTAAAAAAAAAAACAAAATGTTATAAAAATTAATTTCAAAACCTTCTTCTTTGCTATCTTGGTAGTTGGTATATCTATATGTATGTGTAATTCAAATAAGAACATGAAAATAAGAACATAAAAACCTTCTTTAGCACATGAGTTATATTTATCTGGAAGTATATGAACTACCAAATTGCACACATCTAGTCAACTAATGACCTACATGTGTTTCATGAGGTTCCATTTACCTATGAAAACTAAGAATGTTGTGTTAAATCTAAGAAACAGTTGGGTTAGTAGTTTTTTAACTGTAGTGAAATTGGACTTCTATTACCATAGTTTTTTAACTGTAGTGAAATTGGACTTCTATTACCAAGGCGTAACTCACAAATTTTGTTATGTTTACGGAATATTATTATTTCACTGTTAACTGGGTGATTCAGGCATGCCCCACATCTATTTAAATAATACGGAGGCACATGACGTTCTATAAAGATCAAATAATATCCGAAAATCATGCTCCTTTGCTCATTTAATTTATATTATAATTGAGATATTTATAAATATCAAAATACTAGATCAAACCTAGAACTCTATATGAACTGCAGGATAACATTCTGGCCATTTATAAAATTTTCTCCAACATACAAAAGAAAGTTGCTACAAACATTCATCATCATTTGCATTGTGCACTGAATAAAATTGTGTCTGTTTTCAGTAAATCCTATAAAAGTTTGTCAGTTTTCTTCTTAATTTGTGAAGATAATACTGTATTTGTATTATTATGATGTACATAAAATGTTTTTCAATCATTGAAACATAAGAACTTTTGAATCTCAATATATTATTCCATTAGAGTGTTGGTAAAGTAAAGTCATTTTATAGTTTAATGTAAATAACGTAATAGTTAGTTTTCTCAAAATATTAGATATCTTATTAAAACACATAAAAACACAATTTAAACATTATTAATACAATGGAGAAAAGTTATTACATTGATAGCTAAAAAATACTATCTAATTATTTTATTTTGTTTATAACTAATGGTTTTTATGGTTAACTAGAAATACTACTTCAAAAAGCTAATTTTTCAAAATAAATACATTACATCTACTGTTGATTAGAACAAAATATTAAATTGGAATGTTAAATTGACATCTACTAAGATTTTTCAACTTGAACAAATTCATAATTCTATGCTAAAACATTACAAATGGGAAAAATTCATTATCATAAACATACCAACAGATAAACTTGAAACTCTTTTGAATACACTTCTGGAGCCACCTGTAGGTTGGTCAAATAGTTAGTAAAAAAGATAATAGCTAATTTTAATTGTGACAATAAATAAACATATGTTTAAATATATTAGTTTTAGCAAAACTTCTTTAAACTACTTAGAAATATTTAAATTAGACTCTAACAGTATTTTCCAAGTAAGAGTCAATGGATAGCCACTGACCAGACATCATACATTTTGGAACCGTCAGTCATTTTGATAGAAATAGTTTTAATAATATTCAAAAAAAGACTTATTACAAATTCAAATTCAATTGTAGTTTTTGATAAAAATTAATGTTTAACCACAACCTAGAAAAAAAATGTTTTTTGTTGAGTTCAATGTCATTCCAAACTCAAGGTTCTGAAACACAGGAACTCCAGGTGTAGCAAATTTAATTGAATATGAAGCATTATATTAATATTCATAAAAAAACGTAAAATTTTACATTTTTTATTCAAGATAAAATCGTTTTACATTACAACTTACATGAGTATAAAATTTAAATATGAGTTAAAAAAACATACTAAGAGAAATCCTTTACAGCTGTACTTAGCTGAAAACGTTTTTTTTTCTCAGCAGGACTTTTAAAAACTTAATAGAAGCTTATTTTATTGTTCATCTTGATGCTTTTTTATTTACCCATGGTCCAGTTTGACTTGAAATAATGAACAGATAAAGAAAACTTTAGGTTTTAAAATTTATTTTTATGAATCACTTTTACATTAGTTTATGACTATCTGAACTTAAATTTTTTGTGTAAAACATTACTGAGACAGAACGTTTTTGATGGCTCAGTGGCAATCTTCATCAGTGTCTAAATTTTCTGCTTGGAGTTGTTAGCTTAAGCAGTGACGGTTTTAAAGTCAGGTTTTCAATAGTGTCAAAGAGTGTGTGTGATTTGTATTGGGTTTGTTTGTTTAATATGGTTGTATTTTGTGTTTTTGTGTGTTTGTAAATACAAACTACAAACATAATTAACGAACAAACCCAATTCAAATCACACACACTCTTTGATACTATTGAAAACCTGCCTTTAAAACCGTCATTGCTTAACCTAACAACTCCAAGCGGAAAATTTAGACACTGATGAAGATCGGCAAGGGGCGATCAAAAATGTTCTGTCCCAGTAAGTTTTAGAAATTTACAAAAAAAAGTTAAAGTTCTTATAGAGATAAACTAACGTAAAAGGGATTATTAAGTTTCACCGAACGTAATGGACTACAAAATTCAACAGTTTATTTTTGTAGCTAAGCTAAAACGTCCTCTCCTTCTTGTGCTCTGATTCCCTCAGGTAGTTAAAGCAAAGTTGTTTTAGTACATAGCTAACATTTTCTAGATGCAACAATATGATGTTAAGCTTCACTATAAGTAATTAAGAGAGATATAGTGAGCATGAGAGATTAAACACAAAGCCTACATTAGCCAACACCCCCTTTATCTGTATTCACCATTCATTTTTGCAATTTTACATTTAATCTTGCAGTTTTTGTGTTGTACATCTAAAGGTTTTTTTATATAAATTACGACTTTTGATATCACTAGTCAAAAAACATTAGACAATGCACCAACCTTGAGCGAAACGAGTCCACTGAAAAATATCAGTAATTAGTGATTTTTTGCTAAGTGATACCAAAAGTAGTAATTTACATTTAATGTTTGGGTGAGTAAATAACACAAATTTTTTTTAAAAATTTATATTCTTATTATATTTTTTAATATGAGTAGCACAAAAATATATTTTTTCACGTATGTTTTTAACTATAACCCTTTAACCATTAACAACAGTCAGTGTTTGAATAAAACGCCAAAATTAATTAGTGATAAAACTAATGAATGATGGTGTACTTGGAGATCTTATAAAAAATAAAAAAGAATATTGTACTGGGAAAACCAGTTTAGGAAATGAATTTAGAATGACAAAGTATTAGATTCAAAGAATATTTTATGGAAAATTGACAAAACGATAATTAAAAATAATCCATACAGGAAAATAATTCAGTGTAAACTGATAACAGTTTTAAATTCAATCTCTGATTTCACCTCTCCAAACGGTGGCAACACAACGCTTATGGATTAGAAATATTACAAAAATTGTGAGCTATTGTAAATATACACGTGCTAAAAATAATGTGAACGAATTAAATCTGGAAAGGACTAGTAATTTGTAAAAACTGGAAAACACTAAGTTTAGAATTGAAACAAGTAATATAAAAAGATTTTTTAAGTAAACTCCTACTGAGGTTAACAAAGAAAATTTTTAGTTTAGTTACCCTAGAGCACTATTTATGATATTGTGTGGTTCTCATGGCTACAGTTTGGGACAAGGTTGTACAATGGAGGTTTCAACAACAACCAGATGAGGGAAGAAAATTCATATATATATATTTAATATAAATATAAAATACGTTTTCTTGTTTAATAATTTAAAACAACATAGGTTATTCAAATACAAGAATATTTATTAATTTATATTCAAAGCTTTTCGTTGGTAAACAGTACCAACATCATCAGGAATGAAAATTACAATAATATTACATTATTAATAAAATTACATTATTGTAATTTTCATTCCTGATGATGTTGGTACTGTTTACCAACGAAAAACTTTGAATATAAATTAATAACCTAGTATTTGAATAACCTATGTTGTTTTAAAATATATATTTAAAAAATTATTTCTAGGTATTGGAAAGTTGAGCAGTTCCAATGCTCGCTAGGCTTCGAACATAAAAATTCCCAGTTGGAATCCACAGATTTTATATTTTAATTATTGAATAAATATTTGAAAAAACTGTATTAACATCAATTATCACTACTATTAGGAATATTTGTTGATTCCATCTTCTACTATTAAGATTTTAAAAAATGTATTTGAAATTGATTGGATGAATAAAAACATATTTTATTAACGATTGAAAATTTGTACAAGATAAATATCAGGAGAGCTAATAGAAAGAACTTTTAAAAAAACTAATAGAAGGAATTTAAAAAAAAGTTATAATCTTAGAAACTTATTGGCACATTAAAAAAAATATATATTTCATTATTTTCAATGAACTTTGTCATTTTATTCTATACTTATTTGAATAGTTGACATCTCAAGTATTAATATGTGAATATAAAACTCAAATGTGTTAACAAGAAGAATGTATAAAAAGTAGAACAAGCAATTAAAATTAAAAGAAATGCTATACTTTTTATGTAATTAGGTCATTTTAAGAGTCTTAACAGTTTCATTCATAATTTTTTGAGTAAGCTGATTCATTCAGAAATTATTTGACATCATATTATTTGTGTAATGCCAAGCCCCTCTTCTCTTACCCACTTGACTGTTAAAAAAATAATCAAACATTATACATTATTTTATCTTTATAATCATCCTCTCCAAATGTCACAAATAAATTTATCTTTACCAGAAACTTTGAAGTGACTAAGATAATGTATTTGAATTGTTAATAATAAATAATATTTATATTTATTGAAATATGCTTTAACCTGATAGGTATTTTTCACAAAATTATCTAAGCAATGTAATTAAAGAAAAGAAATAATAAACCTATCGAGTTGAAATGGACATTTTAAATGGGTTTTGTGATACTGTATGAGCCTTCAAGAGAAAAATTTCACTATTCACAACAATTGCAGCACAGTACTAAAGGAAGGATTTAATCCATTCAATAATCAACATTATTTGAAAATAGACACTCAAGTCACATTTGTTTCAACATATAACTTCAGAATATACATTTGCTACTCAGAACTGACCTCTAGATAAATATATAACATCAGATATCCTCTTGTGAAAACACAATTTTTAAAGTAAAACAATTGGTATTTGTTTCCTAACTAAAATAGCATTCAATGCAAGATGTGATGAAAATCATATTTCGTATTATGTAACAGGGATGAAATTTAAAGAACATAATATCCAAATAAGTAAAATCAAGATTTTAATTAAATACGGTAAATATAAATTCAAACGGATACTAATTTTAAATAGCAAAAATTGTTATCCAACTACTTAATGTCAGCAATAAGAAGGTTTTTAATAGTTTTACTCAACTACTATAGTAGATTCAGGTCATTAGTATATGAAAGGTCATTATAAACAGTTATCTTTTCAAAGATCATAAAAATATTTGGTGTTTCAAGAGGGAAAGCACATATAGGTTATTGTAGCCTAAAATACATTCCTTGATCTCTAAGGACTGAATATCAAGATCTATGTTCCATAAGTTTTTCGTATTATAATTTTTTTTTTAAAGAAACTTAGAAAACAAATTAAAGAAACCTATATAACAAGATAACTGAAGTGAAAAACAGTGAGCATAATGATTTTGTTACCATTAATACAATTGACAATAAAGCCTATACCACAAAAGTAGGATAATAATAACTAACATCACACCTATATTTCAGATAATGATGGCCTAAAATTATTTTTTGTTTAAAACAGAAACCCTCAATGGTTTAAAACATAAACTATCAGCCAATTTTATTTTCTAAGTTAGAAAATAGTTGGATCTTTAAATAGTAGTTTATTTTTAACAACATTTCACCAAATGTTTTTTATCTGATGGTAAACATTCACTAGGTACTAATTTTTCACTGTGTTTTCATTTCAGTCCTGTTTTCTACGTCTTTGGTTTCAAAGCCTCATTTCTGTAGTCTTCCTATTGATCCTTTCCCTCACACTTCTCTAGGCAAGGATTCCTTTGGTGTTCTAATATTATTTTTTCATCTATGTGGTTATAACATTCGACTGTAAAGTCTTTAGCTGTCTATGTTATTCTTTCTGAATAATATGTAAAACAAATTTAATTTTCGATTCCAGTATTTTGTTTTTGTTCAACAAAATTCACATTTTCAATACATCAGTATGAATGGTATAGCTAAAAGTAGGACAGTCATTTTGGTACTATAGTAATTATGCTAAATCGTAGTATGTTTTTAACTTAATTGTACCTACACATTTGAAAATGTCTATGTCTTGTTTGTAATTTCCCGATGTATAATGTTTTGTTATTGATGCTCCTAAAGTCTCAGAAGTTTAAACTAATTTACAGACAGTTCTAAATAAAGGTACAAAACAATTTATTAGCGACAGTTTAAGCAAGCTATGTTTTTCACAGATGTAGTTGTATAGGCAAGCTAGAATTAAGGTTGCTTGTTGTAGTCATCTTGAATTCACTGACTAAAATATAATTAAATAGTTTGTAACTAAGTGAATATCCAAGAGCTTACTTGATGGCAAGTTTCGAAATAATCGTTCTTTTTAAGAAGCTAAGCCTCTATTGGCAGCGTCACGCTAGATATAAAGGTTGTTGGTATAAGATTTATGACTGTAGTGCGAGTAGGTTTAGTTGCATAGGTCACTGGACATAGCAAGACTTGGGATGCATATGAGGGTAGTTCACCAACTAGTGGCAGTGTAAGGGCAAGCAGCTGTCTATCCTTCTCTCTGGTGGGGAGCACGGAGAGAGTGGGGAACAAGCAGAGTGGTGGTGGCGGACCGATACATATACACTGACTCAGAAAGCAAACTTAAATGACAAGTAGGACAATGTGAATTGGCTGGCCAAGTCTCTTGCTATATCATATAACTTCCAAATACTGTTGTTAAAATAAATATATATACATATATATATATATATATATATATATATATATATATATATATATATATATATATATGTTATATATGTATATATTGATATTTTACGTTGTTCATTATTTTTCCGTTGCACTGACTTTATGAAGTTAATATATTACTATTGTAAATACTTTTATCCACCACTAAGTGCAATAATTTTACCTTGTGTGATGGGGGACCTTTCGGTCATTTGACAATGTGACCAGTGATTCAACAATGGCCAAATGACCGAAAGGTGCCTCATAACACGAGGTAAAATTATTGCACTTAGTGGTGGATAAAAGTATTTACAATAGTAATATATTAACTTCATATATATATATATATATATATATATATATATATATATATACACAAGAGTTTTAGTGAAAACTAGTAGCTCACATGAAGATGGAATCAAGAAATGTTGATATTTAAAAAGCATATTTTCCAGTTATACTGTAAAAATCTTAACAATTACCACAACAAAATTAAATTTTTATGTAGATTTAAAATCTTTCATTGAATTAACTGAGGGCCAATCATAATGTAAAACTAATTATTAAGACCGCAATTTTGTAATCAATTTAAGTCATAAAATGTCATACTTCTTCAACTTTTTAAAAGCATTTAAGAAATATACGTGTCACAGTACTTGGTGTTTTACGTTTGCCTGAAAAGTCTTCCCGTTGTAATCCTTAACTGTGCATTTGAAATCTTACAATATTATCAATAAACATAATAGAGAGAGATTTCTTTCCCACAAGTATTATATCAAAATTTACTAGTCTCCTAATGGAAATGTTCTGTTTACTGTAAAATACTGTCATTTCTACAATTTCTTACAAACACTAATTAATTGTGAGAGATTGTATAATAAAAACTGTGTTACAGTCATAATCATTTGACACTTTGATTTACTGAGACAAATTAACTGTGATGAGTTTAAAAAAAGTGTAGTTTCCATTTGTTTTTTGGAAGAAATGCCTTATCAGTAGTCTGACAGCTTGGTTCATGTGTAGTAAGCTAATCTATTTAGTAGACTTACAGATAAAATATAATTAAGCATAAGATAAGATGTTTATTCTCAGTTCCGTATGATTGACAGATGGGGGTCCAGGAGTAAATATAGTTTAACCTCATTGTGATTATGATTCTAATTTTATTTTAAATGTTTTTGGTTTTCTATTCAGTCAAAACATAATGTTGATATATCTTGTTAGAAGGTGGCAGGAATATCTTAATTGTAGAAGATCTATTTAAACTTCTTCCACAAAATACTTAATATTGAATATAGTGTTAAGTATTGAAATAGTAGTCCAACGCCCATTATTTAGAAACCATGAGGTCATATTGTCATTAAAAATAATCATAATAAAGTAAAAATATTTATGGAAATGAACTATTAATTCTGTTTGTTCCTTGAACAAATCAATGTGTAAAACTATTAACTATTGTACCTGCTCAGTTACCTTGACACTAATCTATGCAATTATCAACCTGTAGGAAATGACTTGTTACAAGCTTATGTAACAAGTACAAGAAAACCTTAGAGGAAAATCTTTTCCTATTTTTCCTACATTTTCATCTATTACTGCTGGTGCTTTATAAAATGTCTTAATGGTAAATGGTTAATAATGAAATTTGTATATGACTAACATAAATTCAGTTTTAGAACTTTTAATTTTTATTTTGTTGCAAATATTTACAAAATAAATTTTGATGGAATGCTAAAAAATAAAAAAAGAAATATATTCCAAAATATTCAATTTTCTTTTGAGTTGAAAATTGTAAAATATATGGTGGTAGCCTAAACAGTGTTTCGATTAGTAAAATCATAAACAGAATATAAATTTAAAAATCTAAACTTGAAATCAAACGAAAATCAAGCGGAAATCCTGATTTTATCTTTTATGGTGGTACAGAACATATAAGCCTTGTTGTTATTTTATATAAGGTGGAATATATTTCTATATATTTAAAGAGCCTACAAATAATAGATTTCAAATATGGGCTATTGTAGAAACCTATTGCCACACCCAACAGTTGTAACTTGATAACTTGTTAATGTGACATTTATCTTTAGTTAGGAAATTATGTTGAATCAGTGTTTGATATGAAACCAATAATCAACTGTAGGAAGGGAAGACATTTAAAAATTTGTCATAATCTGGCAAATCATTATGACACAAACATAGAGTGCTCAATTATAAATGCTGGGATATATTGAAAAGTATAAAAAAAATATTGGTTAAGTTAAAAAACTTTAAAAAGATGTTATATATTTAGCAGACATCATATCTCTGGCACTATTAAGAAATATACTGTCCAAGAGAATCCTTTCACAGAAAATACTTTCCCTAATAAAGAGCCCTTTATTTCTGTACAGAGTTATAAACGGATATGTGACTGATATTATCTTTAATTCATTAGTTAACTTTTGGTTTCTTACTACCATAAGCACAGACACACACACACTTACACACGCATGCACACGCACACACACAAAAACAATGGGCACAATGGATAGAGATTTCACAAATCTAAAATTTGATTACTCTACTATCCTGTAGAATTATTAAATTTACAATAGCAAGTATATTTTCAGTTCAGTGTAACTCAGAATGAAATTTACAAAAAAACTATATTTCTTCAAATTCATTGCAGTTTGATTATAAATCTATTAATAATGTAGTGCAATCTCTAAACATAGCTTTAAAACTAGTGAAAATTTTTAATAGAAATTAGTTTATTAAGGGAGATTGGCTATTTAAATGCCTTACCATATAAAACAAATATTAGAATTAAGATATAACTATATGAAGCAACTGTGGCGTAATGTTTATTTTTAAATAAATAAAACCTCTAAACCACAAATAACATTTTATATAAACCTTATGTACATTTCGATTGCCCAGCAATCATCTTCAGAGGTATTTAAAAAATACAACTAACTTTAAACAACATAATACAACAAATATATAGGCTTAAAACGGCAACTACTTCGTCACGCCCCTTATTTAAAAAACTAGTACGACCAATCACGTTGCAGTAAATTCCCCCTCTACAACTTGGTCCGGTCTTCCCCCTCTCGTGGTGAAGAGTTACAGTTACAACTATTTCAATTTTACTAAAAAACAATAATATTCCTTATTAACAAAGTTATAACTATCTCCTAATTAATGAATATAACTGAGATTTAGGGATAGGCCCTTTATCACAATTTAATAAATTATTTTCGTCATATTTGTGAATGTACAAACTTTCAAAACTATTCAAAAGACCTTTTGAATTAACATTTTTCAATAATTTTAGATCATTTAATTCTAAAGTGTGTTTAGTGTTTAGAATATGTTCTGCAACACTAGATTTTTCAGGTCTTTGAAATTTTATATGGCTAATATGTTCATTAAATCTGGTTAATATTTTCCTTTTCGTTTGGCCAATATAAATTTTACTACATGAATTACAATTTATTTTATAAATCCCAGATTTATCTATCATCTTAATTTTATCTTTAGGGTTACATAATACATTTTTTAAGCTATTTAAGCTTTTGTAAGCTACTTTTAAATTTACCTGTTTAAAAACTTTATCTAGACCTTTTGTTAAATCCATATCAAATGGTTGGCTAATGAATTTATTTTTAACATTTTCTTTTTGTGTTATTAAGGTAGTAGAATCGTTTCTAAACTTTTTTAATTTTTGTTTCCTCAATATATTATCTATTATTTTAGGATCATACCCATTGAATTTAGCGATCTCTTTAATTCTGGCCAACTCACATTTAAATCTATTTTGATGCAATGGAATAGTAATTAATCTATTAACCATAGTGTTAAAAGCTGCTAATTTATGGGATTTGCAATGGTTAGAATCTACCGGGATATATCTATCATTATTTGTACGTTTCCTATATATATCAAATTCAATTTTATTATTATTTCTAAAACATAATACATCAAGAAACGGTAAACATTTATTATGCTCTATTTCAAAAGTAAATTTAATGTTTTTATGTTCATTGTTAATTATTGATATGAAATGTTCTACGTTAAACTCTTTGGTATTAAAAATTGCGAAAACATCATCTACATATCTAATCCATACTCTAGGAAAATACGGGAGTTTGTTTCTTAATTCCTTTTCAAAATTTTTCATAAAAAGTTCGGCTATGAAAGGTGATAAACTATTCCCCATAGCTGTACCATCTTTTTGTTGGTAAAACACATTGTTAAATGAAAAATAATTCTGAGTCATACAACATTTAGTTAATTTTACATATTCGTTAACTTCATTAATCTCTATGTTATTTTCAATTAAAAATTCTTTTAACAAAATTAATGTTTCAGCAACTGGTATGCTTGGGAATAGTGAACAAACGTCAAACGATACAAATATTTCGTCTTCTGTCAGTTCAATATTTTTCAATTTATTTATAAACTCTCCTGTATTTTTTATTGAGCTGGATTCTATATTAAATTTAAAATTTCCAAAAACTTTATTTAACCATTTTGACAAAAGATAAGTTGGTGAGTCAATCCCCGAAACTATCGGTCTCATCAAATTACCTTCTTTGTGTATCTTTGGGAGGCAATATAACCTAGGTATAACTGCATTTGAAACATTAAATTTATAAATTTCATTTTTTGGAATAACTAAATTACAACTTCTAATAATATTTACCGTTTCTTTTACAAATTTGTTTATTGGATTCTTTTTTAATTTCATGAACATTTCTTCTTTTAACAAATTATTAACTCGATTAACATAATCTTCTTTATTTAAAATTGCAATAGTATTTCCCTTATCCGCTTTTAAAAAATAACAATTACGATTTCTTAAACTTTTGATCACTTCTAATTCTTGACTATTTCTGGTTCCATTCTTCTTCAATTTTATATTTTCAGCAATCTTCGTCTTGCAAACTTTCCTGACGTAGTTTTTATCTGTTTCGTTTAAAAACCTAATACCATTCTCAATATTACCTATTAGCTCCTCAATACCTTTCCCATTATTATTACGGAATGAAAATTTCAATCCTTTATTTAATATTTCCATTTCCGATTTGGTGAATATTATATTTGTTTCATTTTTGACCAAAATATTATTATTATTTTGGTTATTAGGTTTATCTGATGTAGTTCTCATCAACATGCTTAATTTCTTTACTAATTTTTCAACTTTTTTCAAATATTTATGTTCATTAACTACATAAACTTGTTTACAAAATGTGTCCCAATCTTCTTTTGCTAACTTTAAATGTAAATTATATAACTCCAATTCCACTGTATTTAATTTACCATAAAGGTATTTTATTTCTAAACTCAGCCATTTCTCCTTAGCAAATTGTAAAACTTTCTTTGTTCTGTAATTTTTAACTTTTATATTAATTCCTTCAATAAATTTAGGAGTTAAGTTCTTCTTTTTACATGTTTTAAGAAATTTTATATCCGCTAATATAAATTTAACTTGTAAATTTAATTTTTGGAATCTGTTATGCTCACTTGACCGAGAAGTCATATTTATAACTATATGAAGCAACTGTGGCATAATAATAAATACACAAAAACCTCTTAACCACAAACTTTCTTTAATTTACCCTAATGTACATTTCAGTTACAAAGTAACCATCCTCAGAGGGATAACATACAAAGACTGTGGCATAATGTTTATTTTTAAATAAATAAAACCTCTAAACCACAAATAACATTTTATTTAAACCTTATGTACATTTCGATTGCCCAGCAATCATCTTCAGAGGTATTTAAAAAATACAACTAACTTTAAACAGCATAATACAACAAATTTTTTGTTGTATATTTTTTAAATACCTCTGAAGATGATTGCTGGGCAATCGAAATGTACATAAGGTTTAAATAAAATGTTATTTGTGGTTTAGAGGTTTTATTTATTTAAAAATAAACATTACGCCACAGTTGCTTCATATAGTTATAAATATGACTTCTCGGTCAAGTGAGCATAACAGATTCCAAAAATTAAATTTACAAGTTAAATTTATATTAGCGGATATAAAATTTCTTAAAACATGTAAAAAGAAGAACTTAACTCCTAAATTTATTGAAGGAATTAATATAAAAGTTAAAAATTACAGAACAAAGAAAGTTTTACAATTTGCTAAGGAGAAATGGCTGAGTTTAGAAATAAAATACCTTTATGGTAAATTAAATACAGTGGAATTGGAGTTATATAATTTACATTTAAAGTTAGCAAAAGAAGATTGGGACACATTTTGTAAACAAGTTTATGTAGTTAATGAACATAAATATTTGAAAAAAGTTGAAAAATTAGTAAAGAAATTAAGCATGTTGATGAGAACTACATCAGATAAACCTAATAACCAAAATAATAATAATATTTTGGTCAAAAATGAAACAAATATAATATTCACCAAATCGGAAATGGAAATATTAAATAAAGGATTGAAATTTTCATTCCGTAATAATAATGGGAAAGGTATTGAGGAGCTAATAGGTAATATTGAGAATGGTATTAGGTTTTTAAACGAAACAGATAAAAACTACGTCAGGAAAGTTTGCAAGACGAAGATTGCTGAAAATATAAAATTGAAGAAGAATGGAACCAGAAATAGTCAAGAATTAGAAGTGATCAAAAGTTTAAGAAATCGTAATTGTTATTTTTTAAAAGCGGATAAGGGAAATACTATTGCAATTTTAAATAAAGAAGATTATGTTAATCGAGTTAATAATTTGTTAAAAGAAGAAATGTTCATGAAATTAAAAAAGAATCCAATAAACAAATTTGTAAAAGAAACGGTAAATATTATTAGAAGTTGTAATTTAGTTATTCCAAAAAATGAAATTTATAAATTTAATGTTTCAAATGCAGTTATACCTAGGTTATATTGCCTCCCAAAGATACACAAAGAAGGTAATTTGATGAGACCGATAGTTTCGGGGATTGACTCACCAACTTATCTTTTGTCAAAATGGTTAAATAAAGTTTTTGGAAATTTTAAATTTAATATAGAATCCAGCTCAATAAAAAATACAGGAGAGTTTATAAATAAATTGAAAAATATTGAACTGACAGAAGACGAAATATTTGTATCGTTTGACGTTTGTTCACTATTCCCAAGCATACCAGTTGCTGAAACATTAATTTTGTTAAAAGAATTTTTAATTGAAAATAACATAGAGATTAATGAAGTTAACGAATATGTAAAATTAACTAAATGTTGTATGACTCAGAATTATTTTTCATTTAACAATGTGTTTTACCAACAAAAAGATGGTACAGCTATGGGGAATAGTTTATCACCTTTCATAGCCGAACTTTTTATGAAAAATTTTGAAAAGGAATTAAGAAACAAACTCCCGTATTTTCCTAGAGTATGGATTAGATATGTAGATGATGTTTTCGCAATTTTTAATACCAAAGAGTTTAACGTAGAACATTTCATATCAATAATTAACAATGAACATAAAAACATTAAATTTACTTTTGAAATAGAGCATAATAAATGTTTACCGTTTCTTGATGTATTATGTTTTAGAAATAATAATAAAATTGAATTTGATATATATAGGAAACGTACAAATAATGATAGATATATCCCGGTAGATTCTAACCATTGCAAATCCCATAAATTAGCAGCTTTTAACACTATGGTTAATAGATTAATTACTATTCCATTGCATCAAAATAGATTTAAATGTGAGTTGGCCAGAATTAAAGAGATCGCTAAATTCAATGGGTATGATCCTAAAATAATAGATAATATATTGAGGAAACAAAAATTAAAAAAGTTTAGAAACGATTCTACTACCTTAATAACACAAAAAGAAAATGTTAAAAATAAATTCATTAGCCAACCATTTGATATGGATTTAACAAAAGGTCTAGATAAAGTTTTTAAACAGGTAAATTTAAAAGTAGCTTACAAAAGCTTAAATAGCTTAAAAAATGTATTATGTAACCCTAAAGATAAAATTAAGATGATAGATAAATCTGGGATTTATAAAATAAATTGTAATTCATGTAGTAAAATTTATATTGGCCAAACGAAAAGGAAAATATTAACCAGATTTAATGAACATATTAGCCATATAAAATTTCAAAGACCTGAAAAATCTAGTGTTGCAGAACATATTCTAAACACTAAACACACTTTAGAATTAAATGATCTAAAATTATTGAAAAATGTTAATTCAAAAGGTCTTTTGAATAGTTTTGAAAGTTTGTACATTCACAAATATGACGAAAATAATTTATTAAATTGTGATAAAGGGCCTATCCCTAAATCTCAGTTATATTCATTAATTAGGAGATAGTTATAACTTTGTTAATAAGGAATATTATTGTTTTTTAGTAAAATTGAAATAGTTGTAACTGTAACTCTTCACCACGAGAGGGGGAAGACCGGACCAAGTTGTAGAGGGGGAATTTACTGCAACGTGATTGGTCGTACTAGTTTTTTAAATAAGGGGCGTGGCGAAGTAGTTGCCGTTTTAAGCCTATATATTTGTTGTATTATGTTGTTTAAAGTTAGTTGTATTCTTTAAATACCTCTGAAGATGATTGCTGGGCAATCGAAATGTACATAAGGTTTAAATAAAATGTTATTTGTGGTTTAGAGGTTTTATTTATTTAAAAATTAGAATTAAGATTAACAAAAACAAAAACCTCTGATATGATAATAGTTATTTGAACTAGTTATAAAAACCTATTTACCTGTATATTTCTATATTTTAAAACTCAGAATACAATAACACACCTGTATTTTAGGCTTATATCAGGAACCTTCAAATTTTAATGCCAATATATATTGATGACATTTTTGAAAAAAAATTATGATTTCTTTTTAACTCGCTATATTAAAAATATCTTTGAAATAGAAGACAAATTAAGAAGAAAAGGGCATTATTGTTAGTGAATAACCATGCATATAAATTTTAGGTGGTTCAGTAATTTCAAGTATTAGGCCTTAATATTCAACTGACTCCAAATAAAAAAGCAATTTCCTAGAAATGTAGGTTAAAAAATAAAAATTAAGTACATAATTATATGTGTAAAAATTGAACCTCTGTGAACCCAATAACAGCAGTCATATGTGTCACTGTAATAATTAACCCTATCAAAAGATTGCTGTTGGAAGTCATTAAACAATCATTTGCCATCTTGTACTCAGGTCTTTTGACCTTTTCATTGCCCCTTCATTTAAAGCCACGTTTTTACAAGTGGTTGTTAATCAGTTCATGAATAATAGGTTTTACTAGACATGGTATTTTCAACTATGATACCATAAACATGTTAAAAACATAATCTGTATTTGTAAATATAAATTATCAAAATGACTGTGTCTATCAATATTTCATTAGTTCAGCTTCCAATAAATATGACAGTTAGCTCCATGTAAAACAATATCTGTTAAACTCATAAAATAAAATATATGAGTAACCTTTTAAATCATTTAAAATATTTTGTGGTATAGTACTTTGGAAATTGAATTCCAAATAAATTAATTATAAGAAACCTCTTCTGGCCACTTATAACACTTTGGATGTCGAAATCAACCATGAGGTGAGATATAAGATAATATTAATTAATAATTTAATACAAAACTAGGTTTTAAAACAAAATTAGTTTTTCTACTACTCATGACTTATTTCATGGTACTTTACAGACAAGGGCACCTTACAAGTACAAGTATAAGTAAAATTGTAACAGTTCTAGATCCTTTTTTCATTTCATGTTAGGTTGGATTTTTTTGTTAGTTCAATTTAATCTATCTCAAATATTTTTTTCTCCTTATTAGTAGGTACAACCCAGGACAAGCATTTTTACTAGCATATAGTTGCTGTATTTGTTCTTGATAATGATAAGACTGTTAACTAGAAATATTTTCAAACTGTATAGTTTTTTTAGTCCTTAATGTACCATTGTTATGTACATAACCACCATTTGCCTAATATTTAGGCCTAAACTACTATAGGTCTTCATTTAAATAACAAGAGATGGTTATCACTCTCAAGGCTTTGTGTATTGTTTCAAAAATACCTAAATGATGACAAATGCTCAAATATATGATCAATTATCAATAATTAATTTAAAATACTGAATTATAATCTTGTACTAAATCAAATCATCACAAAAATATTATTTAAAACGGTGAAATAATATGCATGTATATAATACTAGCAAAAACAAAATTGTATTATGCACATCTATATAATATTTGCAGAATTTCTACATGCCAGGTTGTATTTGTACATATTGAACACACATATAAGTAAATATTTAAATTCCATTAAAGTAAATTAAGGTTAAACATTTGTTTATCATTTTAATAGTTACAAAACATATTTCGTAAAAAGCTATACTTATATAGCAATAACCTGCTAAGCAAATATTATACTTAATTGTCTTATTTAAAATATAAATACCAGTACCTCTTTAATTAAATATGTATAATTGTTTATAATGTATAAATTGTTTATATTTTACAGGAGTATATTGTTTTAATATCAAAACTATATTTAGTTTATCATGTTCCAAGATATATGTTTAATAAAAATAAGAAACCAAAGAAAGAAAGATTGAAGGATGACTAATCTGAAAATGTCTGTGGTGTAGGACAGGAAAAATGATTCAAGCCAGAAGACATACAATATGGTAATGTGTTGGAATAAAACGTGTCCAAGGTTGAGGGAACTTTCTACAGAAGAATATACTTGTATGATTTTTTTAATGAATATTTATTGAAGTTTTGTGCAATTTGACTACATGTAAAACTGAAATATAAGAAATTTATTAAGAAGTAGTACAAAACTAAATCCTATATAACTACAAACTGTTTCACCACAATAAAAAACAAATGATATTATTCCATAAAAGTGTAAAAATGTTTTTCTCTGCTAGAATAAACGTTTAATACAACCTGAACAAATGTTTGACATGAAGAAAATATCAAAGAGAAATTTAAATATATATTGATTAAATTAAAGACAAAGGAGGAAGTATAC
This sequence comes from Prosapia bicincta, assembly GCA_036971475.1. Taxonomy (NCBI): domain Eukaryota; kingdom Metazoa; phylum Arthropoda; class Insecta; order Hemiptera; family Cercopidae; genus Prosapia; species Prosapia bicincta. The sequence goes on from JBAIZL010000008.1 coordinate 43,313,056, forward strand.
TGACTGCAGTTAAAGGAACTGCCTTTGTGCAGGAAATTATTGATGAATAAATTATTATTGAATAATCATAGTATTCAAACTGTTAAAAAAAACCTATTTTAAACAGTTATACCAAAATATAAAAGAACATACATTTTATTAAATTTAAAAAATAATAATAATTTATATTATTTGATTCCATCTTTACCTGAGCTACTATTTCATCACTAAAAACACTTGAAAATGTGTTAGTATGTTACACACCTATAGCAGCACTTACTTTTTTTATTACTGAAGATGACCAATCGGGAGATATGTTTCATTGTCAACTCAGACCGTAATATTGAGCGGGCACTAACATATGTTCAAGTGTTTTAGTGGAAAATAATTTGGTTCTGAATTTTATTTCAACTAATCATTATTTTTCCTGCTCATATTAGATGAATAAATAAATTAAATGGTTTTTTTAAAATCGGTTTAAACATTAAATTCTATTGTAAATGTATATAAGAGTAATGTTTTATTATAAATAAATAACACATCTGAACTACATAAACTTTTTATTTAAATCCTGATGTACATTTTGACTGCAAACTATTCATCTTCAGAGGAAATTACTACAAGACTAGTTTGTACTAAAGGTATAAGTAACTAAAGATTAGTATTGTAGTAATTTCCTTTAAAGATGATTGCTTCGCAATTGAAATGCACACTAGGACTTAAATAAAAAGTTTATGTGATTAAGAGGTTTTATTTATTTAAAATAAAAAGTTACACAACAATTGCTTCAAGTTATTATGAGTAATGTTATATTATCCATGAGAGTAATATAATTTATTGTTGATAAATGTGTTATAAATTGTATGGCAATATTCCAGCATAAAGCACTTCATCTAAATTAGTGTCAGCATATTCTTGTTAACATGCAAATTAATTGAGTTATTTACAATCAAGTCTGATATTTAGTTGCATATCATTGCCCTAAATTACAGTGATATTAAACTTACCAATGCTAACTTGATTCTACAACAAGGAATTTAAATTTATTCTTGTTAATAAAAAAACGTTTGTATTATATTAATTATGGATTAGAATATATATATATATATATATATATATATATATATATATATATATAAAGAACAAAAGTCAAAATACAAATACAAGAATTATATTTGAAATTACAATTCAAAGCTTTTCGTTGGCTAACAGTACCAACATCATCAGGAATATTAAACAATTAAAATTCAATATATATATTTGAACCACAAACAACAACAAAATGGGCCACACTCACATACACAGGGTACAACATAAAAGGAATAACTAAAACACTCAAAAATAATAATATTAACATAGCCTACAAAAACACAGGAAACATAATCAATAAAATAAACCAACCGGAAAAAAAATATGTTCCACACTTAATAACAAAATCGAATGCCCAGACTGTAATAAAATATACATAGGCCAAACAAAAAAGAAATTAAAAGACACATATCAAGGACGCCTAAATGCATACATCAAACATGAAACTTATAACTCAAACTTAGCTACACATGCCGTCAAAAACAAACACGCATTCCCCACATTAGAAAACATACACCTAATAAAAAAAAGTACAAAAAGGCCTCAAAATGACAATCTGGGAACAACTACAAATTTATAAACATAAAAATAATATCATAAACGAACAAATACAAATAAAATAAAAAAACAATAAATTAATCAACCTAATAGACAAAATTAACCCCAAGACAAACTTGAAAAGACTCCCACAGGCAGTGAATCCACAAATAGAACATAACGGTATACCACACCTTGTGATAACGGAAATTCCACACAACTCGCAATCTACTACAACCCCCGGCCAGTGATGCCTGATGATGGAGATACGTTCAATCTTTGAAAGTTAACTTGCATACATACCAAGTAAGATTCTTGTTTAAGTACACACACACATATATATATATATATATATATATATATATATATATATATATATATATATATATATATATATATATATATATATATATATTCTTGATATTTAACATTATCCATTGTTTTTCCGTTGCACTGACTTTATGAAGTTAATATATTACTATGTGAGTAATTTTATCCACCATTAAGTGCAATAATTTTACCTTGAGTGATGAGGCACCTTTCGGTCACTTGACCATTTTCGAATCACTGATTATTTCTCTGGTGTAAATGTTCGGTCAGTGATGTTGGTATTTGTTGAGGTTACACGCATTTTCTCTTGATCTGCGTGTATGATGTTTTTATATAGTATGTCTTCTGTATATGTGGTCTGTAGGTTCATTAAATTATGTGTGTTTTACCACTTTTTTAAAAACACACACAACAATTTAATGAATATACAGACCACATATACAGAAGACATACTATATAAAAACATCATATATGCAGATCAAGAGAAAATGCGTATAACGTCAACAAATACCAACATCACGGACCGAACATCTACACCAGAAAAATAATCAGTGATTTGACAATGGTCAAGTGACCGAAAGGTGCGTCATCACAACAAGGTAAAATTATTGCACTTAGTGGTGGATAAAAATATTTACATAGTAATATATTAACTTCATATATATATATATATATATATATATATATATATATATATATATATATATGAAGTCCTTTTTTCACATATCAACCTTGGCAAAAACACCACTAATTACTGTTAATTCTCAGCAAACACATTTCACACATGACCAGTCCATTTTTGAATGCTATTAAAGGTGTAAAATCCAAAAATTGCATGTTTTAAACATTTTTTTAATATTAAAAAAAAATATTAATTTTTGTAAAATGTTTTTAAAATTTTTGTTAACGGTATAAAGAATTATTATTTCCTGAAGGAAACGGGCAAATATGAACATATATTTGTACTCAATTTGGCCCATACCTTGTAGTATATTTTGTATATTAGTTATGCTTACCAATAACATGTATTAAAACCAATGTATTAAAACTAATATTTATTCAGTATGTACCTGTATTACCCACTAACCTGTAAAAATTCGATCAGGGACTCGAATAATTTGATTCTTGTTTCTTACAGTTACACAGACATGAATCATGAACAGCATTGTAATATTCATAATTAAACTCTGGATAAGTAGTGGTATTTCATACCGTTTCCCACACCTGAAAAGATAATGCAAAATGTAGTACATAGTCTAAAAAAGTATACATTAAATACGTATCAGTTTATGTTACGCAGTTTATAGTGAGTTACATGTGATAGATGTTTTACAAACAACTTTAAAATGTGGAATCTCATAATAAATAAAAAAAGACCTAGAAAATCTCTAGCTTCTCCAAAAAATGAAAAATAGGTTGTACTCCAATCAAGAATGACGATTTTTCCATATTACACAGCAGAGTTGTCCAACTTACAAGGGGGGGGGGCCAAAACTCAATTTTTGAGCCAAACCGCGGGCCACAGCTATGTGTGATGTAGGGTCTGAGAAATCTTATTACTGGAGGATGGAATTAAAATTAATGCGGAGGGGGGTTAAATTGGATGTAAAACTGTGCATTAGAGGATGTTAGATGGCTTCAGCTGGCTGATACCCTGGTCCAGTTTTGTATAACTTTTTTAAATAACTATTTATTTTAAAGTTTGAAAACTACTAGCGGGCCGTTCAGAATTGCCCAAAGGGCCGCCAGTTGGACAAACCTGTTATAGAGGTTACTTGCCTAGTAAGGAACATTGCCCAGTATCAGACAAACTGTGGTCCTCATCACATTACTGGACCTCATCATTTGTAAACATACTAGAGTTATGACTTTTCCTATCAATCGCCTCAGAATTGAGTATATGTGTGAAGATTTATTGAGCACCCAACTTTACTATTTCTAGCTTAAACTTTATATTCATTGACAAACACATGTTGGTCATTGCAATCAAACTGACTATTTTTTTATATGAACTCTATTTCAAAATAGAGTGGAAAACACTTAATATATTTTAATTTACTGTATTACTTTTAGAGTTATAAAATAAATCCCTATTTAGCCAGACCAGATACACATTATTTACCTTGAAGTATAAATTACATACAAGTATTGTATGATTGTAAACCATAGTCCTACAATTTCTATTTTTTACATACCTTATTAAATTTGTTCTATTAGCTCACACTCTTCTGACATATGTACAAATTTTCAATTATTATGAAAATTTGGGAGTCTAGGAAGGATTTGAACTGAGTATCTTCATGTTCGAAGTCTAGTACTTTTTGGCACTGAGCCAACGTTCCATAGCTAAAACTGAACTTCTTAAAGATCAATATGAAAAAACTCCATTATATAGCCTTAAATTGTTGCCATGGTTACCACACAAAATCACAAATAATGCTTTAGGATTAAAAATGAATGAAAAGAAAAAATAAACAAACTGGGTTAACATATTTGAACCTTGCTTCACAAACAAACAATGAAAAAGGAAAGTAAAAAGAAACTGTAACACAATGGAAGCGACAAAAAAAATAGTGTATAAATAGTAACAAATAAAAATAGTAGTTTGCTACATAGAAACAGAAATGGAAAATTGCAAGGAAATTTATTCTTTCTATTTTACCACTTAAGACTGTTATTCAGACATATGCATATACATATTTATATTAATTGTAATTGTAAAATAAATAGAAACTAAAATAAAATTTGTCTTTGTTGATTAAAATAGGAATTGATTTTTTTAAAAACATTTACTTGTTTTTGTCATGACAGTAAGAAAAAGAATGGTAACGTATGCGGAAAACAAGAAAATGTCAATAAAAAATTAGTCTTGTTACAAACATGATTAAAAAAACATTGAAGGAGAGAAAGAGAAGAAGGGAAAAGAAGTCATTTAAGAACCAGTAAGAACCAAAAGCTCTTGAAATTCAGAAAAACTAAAAAAAGAAATTGGAAATGCAAGAAAACATATTATACTCTAAATAAGATATGTATCCTTTGTCTAAGTTTTATTTGTCTCCGTCTCTAAAAAGTTGTTTTGCTATATTACTTAATATATTTCACTTTATTTACCAATTTTTGGAAGTTTTTAAATAAATAAATTAGAGTAATTTTTTAACTGCCATAGTGTCCATTACTGGGCATGTAGTTTATGAAACAGCCAATCGCAATGACATTTTGTTTTCTTTATGTCACTATTAAATATTTTTGTAATAACCAAATATATAAGCGTAAATTTTCCTATATTTTATTCACTCACACTATTACAAAATATAAAATAATGACAAAGGTAACTGGTATAGGTGCAGTACACGTAACCGTGCACTTGGCCTTCAAATATCGCAATAGGCGAGGCAGGGTCAGTATAAATACTTTCCTACAAACATGATAAGGGCTGAAACACTGACTTGCATGAGGAAAGCAGAAGTAATCTCATTATTGAAGAAAGGCAAGCACTAAGGCGGCCTCACCAGCTACAGACCGATCGCTCTCACCAGTGTCTGCTGTAAAGTCTTTGCTGACTAGTCTGGCAGACTGCCTAATAAGGTTGTCTTCTTTATTGAAGAAAGGCAAGCACTAAGGCGGCCTCACCAGCTACATACCGATCGCTCTCACCAGTGTCTGCTGTAAAGTCTTTGCTGACTAGTCTGGCAGACTGCCTGATAAGATTGTCTTCTTTATTGAAGAAAGGCAAGCACTAAGGCGGCCTCACCAGCTACAGACCGATCGCTCTCACCAGTGTCTGCTGTAAAGTCTTTGCTGACTAGTCTGGCAGACTGCCTGATAAGATTGTCTTCTTTATTGAAGAAAGGCAAGCACTAAGGCGGCCTCACCAGCTACAGACCGATCGCTCTCACCAGTGTCTGCTGTAAAGTCTTTGCTGACTAGTCTGGCAGACTGCCTGATAAGATTGTCTTCTTTATTGAAGAAAGGCAAGCACTAAGGCGGCCTCACCAGCTACAGACCGATCGCTCTCACCAGTGTCTGCTGTAAAGTCTTTGCTGACTAGTCTGGCAGACTGCCTGATAAGATTGTCTTCTTTATTGAAGAAAGGCAAGCACTAAGGCGGCCTCACCAGCTACAGACCAATCGCTCTCACCAGTGTGTGCTGTAAAGTCTTTGCTGACTAGTCTGACAGACTGCCTGATAAGATTGTCTTCTTTATTGAAGAAAGGCAAGCACTAAGGCGGCCTCACCAGCTACAGACCGATCGCTCTCACCAGTGTCTGCTGTAAAGTCTTTGCTGACTAGTCTGGCAGACTGCCTGATAAGATTGTCTTCTTTATTGAAGAAAGGCAAGCACTAAGGCGGCCTCACCAGCTACAGACCGATCGCTCTCACCAGTGTCTGCTGTAAAGTCTTTGCTGACTAGTCTGGCAGACTGCCTGATAAGATTGTCTTCTTTATTGAAGAAAGGCAAGCACTAAGGCGGCCTCACCAGCTACAGACCGATCGTTCTCACCAGTGTCTGCTGTAAAGTCTTTGCTGACTAGTCTGGCAGACTGCCTGATAAGATTGTCTTCTTTATTGAAGAAAGGCAAGCACTAAGGCGGCCTCGCCAGCTACAGACCGATCGCTCTCACCAGTGTCTGCTGTAAAGTCTTTGCTGACTAGTCTGGCAGACTGCCTGATAAGATTGTCTTCTTTATTGACTCACAAGCAGCAATACTGCCACTAGTCACTAACACTCCTAACGACTGTCTTCAGACGATCAATTGCTGCCTTAAAATTGAGAAACTAATCAAGGAAGAATGGCATGTACAGTTATTTGTTTCTAGCCATGCAGGTATTGTAGGGAATGAAATGGCTGATGAACTAACAAAAAGGAGAGCAGAAACTGATCAACCAGCTGCGCCATCGTCCCTAAGCTCTGCTAGGAACATCATTGATGGTCTTGTTAATGCTCATACTCAGACTAAAACAGCAGATCTTGTCAAAAATAAGAAATAGGAGCTGCTAGCCGCCAAGAGCCTGATTCCTAGAGCCCTACCACGTACGTAAGCGGTCACCATATTATGTATACTGACTGGTCATGAGTACCTCCAAATTTATCTCCACCTGATCGGCTTAGTGGAAGACAAATCCATGCACCCTCTCCCAAAATGGCATAACGGATGGCAAATACTTAAACTCTTGTCCTGGTCTCTCTCATTAGCTCCCCTGTGGACCTCGTTAGTTGCTACTGGGAGTTACTGCATCAAATGGCTGAATTGCAAAGAGCTATTGGCTAAACCAAACTAGTTACAATAAATTGTGTCTAAAGTTTTATAAGTTCATGGATTAACTTGTACTGTTAAATTGGACAGTATGGTTTATAAAAATCGATAGTGTGATTGAGGATTGAAGTGATATTGTGTTAACTAAAGGATCTAAGGAGTAAGTGTCTCTTACTAATTTTTAAACTCTGAACCTGAAAGATTGCTTGATATAACCTTACACTGTCTCAAGTTAACAGGCAAGTTATTCTTCTTCAGACATAATTCAACCTTGATCATTCTTCACTATGTTTTAATATTGAATCAATGTTTAGCCTAATCTAAATTGCATTGTTTGGAGTAGTTCGGGAACAAATCAGATGTATAATAATGAATTCTGAAAGACCTTCATATTTTACAGGTGGGTACCTGTGGCTCAACCTCAGCAATTTTATTGCAACACCTTACTGCATCAACATTTTTAAACATAGATATACATTGTAGTTTAGTGCATATTCAGTGACATAAATACCATTACAAATGGCAGCTGCTATTTTAAACAATCATTTTCATGCATATTTTCGCTCTATAAATTCTCATTATTAAACGCATAATGTTGACACTCGCCCTTTCTCTCAAGTACATGACCTAATTTGTCACGTCTGACCGGTCATTTACTGTCATCTTATCTTGCCATTTACACTACTGTACATCCTCCTGAAATGTCAATATTTAAAAGACATTCACTGCTTTAAAATGTGTAAAATTCTATGCTGCAAAAATATTCCTTTGCTCAAGGAGCAACGCTATAAGTGAGTTGAGGAGTGCGCAGAACGGAAAAAATATACCTAAAATAACCACTGTTCAACATTTTGTTATTATTTTTCTTCAACTATCATTGACTTGTTTATTACTTAATGCCTCTTACAGTGACTTTAAAACAAGCCTCTGTTCAATGACTTTACAACATATTTATGCTAGTGTTTTCATTGACTTTTCAATATACATCATTTGGGATCTATAACAGTCTGTGAATTTACATATATCATCATTTCATGAGCTTCAACAATAAAAACAACATCTAGCCTATGTGTAAGTGCAAAGTAGCAACTGATAAGAAGTGGGTGAAAGAACAGAGATCCTTGTGACAATTCGCCCTACAGAAACTTTTCTCTCCTGAGCTGTAAATGTTGCCAGCTTTTGCATGGAAACAGACATTATCTAACCCCACACTTGAATACTACAGTTCCCAGTCATATGGAAGGGGAGTTATTACTGGCACACTATAAGTTCCACTCTGGCCCGGCCGCTACTAGCCAGTCTGTGTACGACTCTCGCCCTCCTCCTGCCACACCGAGTCTTCAGACTGTGCTGACTCTATGCCTAATGTTAGCAAAACATGTACAGCTCTATGTTTTTAAATTCCGCTCCATTAAGCATCGCTCTGTATGTATGTGATTTCTACACAGAATGAATAACTCCTATTAACCTCATAACTGCTGTACAGTTTTCTACAAAAAGTACTATAAAAACGAGAAAAATGCGTAGTCTTTCTCACACACTATTTGACAAAAATGGATAGTCTAGAAAACGTTAAAACATTTTTTTACAATTCAGTAGATAGCTTTAATTAATTTTGCTCATTTAGCACCAACCAGGAGTTTTTTGTTTTATTTTACTCATTACAAGAGGCATGATCGCACACGATAGTAACAACAGTTACACTTAAATATTTTTATACTTAAGAACAGTAGCTAGACAATGAACTTGACAATTGGCAGTGAGAGACTGACTAGAATAGCCTAACCAAAGCCAAGTGCCATTAAAACGGTTAGAATTACAAGAAAACCAATGTTTCCAGAAAAGATTTGATTCTTCCCCCCTCACGCCATCACTTGCCCCTCGAAGGTCAGAGTGGAACTTATAGTGCGGCAAATATCCAATTTTTATTCCAATCAGATTCATGTGTTTAAATTTCCAAACGGTGAATTACGACGTAAATACATATAAGGCTTAATAGAAGTTAAGATGAAGGGAATAGATATGTAAATATGTACGTACTAATTTTTACATTAAAAAGGGAAGCATCCGAAATAAAAGGGGCGAGCAGACTACTGTATATAAGAGACAATGACAAAATGCTTGTACGCCCGAAAACCTAATGTGTATCGTAAGATTGTAAACAAATGTCAGTTAATCTCGGCTATAAATAGTCTAGGACGTGACTTATGCATTATCCATGTCCGTCATATACATTACCGATTTTTATGGCTTTGTGACACACGTGACACAAGTAGACACTGTGCGACAAAATGGTTCTCAAGAAACTTAAAATGCACATTAAAGCTAAATCAATGATCACAAAAAAACAGACGAAAGTTACAGATTTTTTTGTTAAAAAGTGAAAGTATTATGTGTAAAGGAAATTACATATGTACATACATACTTACTTTTGACATATACTTATATACGTATTGTAAATAGTTAGACATATAAATGTACATGTTATAATCCGTCAAATACATCGACATTTTAAATTATTTTCTGTATTTATTTTGTCCTCTGAAGATTATTTGTGAATTGCATTAACCGGACTCATTATTTGTGTAACTTATGGTATAATAATCGATTATAGATAGTTTTGCGTATTCTTTGTTCATAGCGGATTATCCGGGGAATTCGTTATCCGGCGTTACCGAGCCACCCTATTCCACGGATAATCGGGAGTTTACTGTATACACTTCTACAAATTACAGTATGTGAATAGTTATGGCTTGAGATGCAGAGGGACACATCTGAAATGGTTTGTCTTCATTCAGACAAAAAAATTAGTCAAAAATTTATGGGAAAAATGCTATTAAAGGCAAACATTTAATTACTGATATTGCAAAATGTGATTGTGTATACTCAAAGCTGTTATGAAAAGTAACTGAAGAAAGAAAATACCAAATTTTATTTTTTAAATAAAAAGTAATAGCGCTTGTTTCAAAAGGAACTATAAATAAATAATGAATGAAAAATATTTGAGGCAGAATATATCATATTTTAAGAGGCATTAACGTACATGAATTATATGATGAAATTTTGCTTAAGGAAAATAACTGGTAAATTAAACAGAAAACAATAACTAAAAGAGTGTATGTCTGCAAAAAAGAAATTATTGTTACTAACATAAAGCTCTGGTCTTATTTGAATTTCTGGCATAGAAACTATACAAAAAAAAGAAAAACTATCCAAGGTTAATAGGTTCTTATATTATTGCATTTTTAATTCAGGATAAAAATGGTACAGTATGATTACAATAAATGTTGAGTAAATGAAAATGTTAAAAAAAAACTCATTAAAGAGTAATAATAAAAAGTAAAATCATGATTGTTAGTAGGCCTACTTTCACCTGACCAACACAGCAAAATTATTTAATGCATTTTGCCATGCTTTCAAATGCATTAGTCAGGCCTAACAACAACTGTACATGAATTTTACCATGTTAAAATGTATTAAGATAGTTGATAAAACATTTTCAGACCTCTCTTACAGCGGTATTTTTCAATACACTAACCATTCATTAAGTTTTTATATTAGTTGAAGTTCCATTCATGAAGTTGAATATTATATTATGTCATGTACTATCTGTAGCATACAACCATTATTCAGGATAGTAACACAATAATAACTTATCTTGTCTTTTTCATCTAAAACTATCTAAAACACTTATTGACAATATTTTTTAACAGCATTTAGCAACAAAATTTAATTAACTTTTCAATTATAACCAAGTATTAAACGTATTATGTTTTGAAAATGTTATACAGTACTACATTATAAAAACATTACCTTCCAACAAAATTAATAAAATTTACCAATTATCTGTCTATTACATATATATATATATATATATATATATATATATATATATATATATATATATATATATATATATACATATATAGTGATATTTCACGTCGTCCATTATTTTTCCGTTGCACTGACTTTATGAAGTTATTATTATTACTAAACACTTTTAAATGTTTATGAACTGGCCTATAGTAGCACTTACTTATGTTTGTTGAGTTACTTATTGTTTCTCAACAAACATAAGTTAGTGCTACTATAGGCAAGTTTATAAACATTTAAAAGTTTTTAGTGGTAACTAGTAGCTCACGTGAAGTTAGAATCAACAAATATTATTATTACTTGTAAATAATTTTTCCACCGCTTAGTGCAAAAATTTTACCTTTGTGATTATCACAAATTTTATCACAAAGGTAAAATTAATGCACTTAGTGGTGAAAACATATTTACAAGTAATAATAATAACTATATATATATATATATATATATATATATATATATATATATATATATATATATATATATATATATATATATATAGTTTTTTGGACTAGGAGACTGACAGACTTAACATAACTGACTTTGGATAACATAAAATATCAAGAATATATATATATACATATATAGTGATATTTCACGTCGTCCATTATTTTTCCGTTGCACTGACTTTATGAAGTTATTATTATTACTAAACACTTTTAAATGTTTATGAACTGGCCTATAGTAGCACTTACTTATGTTTGTTGAGTTACTTATTGTTTCTCAACAAACATAAGTTAGTGCTACTATAGGCAAGTTTATAAACATTTAAAAGTTTTTAGTGGTAACTAGTAGCTCACGTGAAGTTAGAATCAACAAATATTATTATTACTTGTAAATAATTTTTCCACCGCTTAGTGCAAAAATTTTACCTTTGTGATTATCACAAATTTTATCACAAAGGTAAAATTAATGCACTTAGTGGTGAAAACATATTTACAAGTAATAATAATAACTATATATATATATATATATATATATATATATATATATATATATATATATATATATATATATAGTTTTTTGGACTAGGAGACTGACAGACTTAACATAACTGACTTTGGATAACATAAAATATCAAGAATATATATATATATATATATATATATATATATATATATATATATATATATATATATTTAGGTTAGTTTTGGTTGGTAAAGATTATTTAGATTTTTTGGACTAGGAGACTGACAGACTTACCTTGGTAAGAGTCCACACTGTAGTCTTGAAATAGAAACACATAAAAGCACTTAAACAATGACATATTTCAACCACACAGTGGTCTTTGTCAATCGAAGAGAAAACACAAAAAGAAATATGAGAGAATGAGATAAAATAAATATAAGTTGTAATCATCTTACAACTTAAGTTTATTTTATCTCATTCTCTCATATTTCTTTTTGTGTTTTCTCTTCGATTGACAAAGACCACTGTGTGGTTGAAATATATCATTGTTTAAGTGCTTTTATGTGTTTCTATTTCAAGACTACAGTGTGGACTCTTACCAAGGTAAATCTGTCAGTCTCCTAGTCCAAAAAACTAAATAATCTTTACCAACCAAAACTAACCTATAAATATATATACATATAAAGAACTAAGTTAAAATACCAATACAAGAATTATAATTGAATTTACAATTCAAACCTTTTCGTTGGCTAACAGTACCAACATCATCAGGAATATTAAACAATTAATATTCAATATCCTGATGATGTTGGTACTGTTAGCCAACGAAAAGCTTTGAATTTTAAATTCAATTATAATTCTTGTATTGGTATTTTGACTTAGTTCTTTATTAATACACAAGAATACATATTACGATATATATATATATATATATATATATATATATATATATATATATATATATGTATATATTTTAATTATGGACTCATTTAACATACTTAACATGACATATGAAGGGATTTTACATGATGTTGGAGCACTTTGGTACATAAATTAACAAATTATGATATAAACAAAGGCTACTCAAACATTTTTCTTTCATAAATATAAGACATTTATTAAAATTATGATTCAAAAGATTTAAGGCGATATTATCTCTTATATTTATAAGCACCTATAATAATCACATTCCATGTAAATCAATCAAGGAAGGTTGAAAGGATCAGCAATATTTGATCAAAAAATATACAATCACATATTTTTTATCAGACAAAATTTGATATTGTATGATCTTTTCCAAGAACAAAGATCAATTATCATACTCTTATAATATCAAAACATGAAATTTTGGTTTTGTGAGAAGACTCTATGGATTGCTATAGTTAATCATGGGAAAGGAAACAAAAAACGAAAGTTGATTGTTTCGGAAATATTTGGAATATATTTGATGGATACGCAAATACAAGTGTGATTGTGGCATCAACTTTAAAATTTTGTGGGTAATAAGCTCAAGATAAATTATGTTTTTGTTATTGGAAAATTATTTTATACTTATTAGTAACTAAAAATTATATATTTAGGTTCTTTCTTTTGAAGTAGGTTCTGTTGTTTTAAAAATTTTTATTTCTTCATTCTTAGAGGTATGATCTCTAATTTCTATCTACATTATAACTGAATTTTGCTTCATGTCGTTGATTATGTTGGCAAAATATATATCCATACAAATTCCCAATGTTTATATCCCTCTAATCGTATTGCTTAATCGTTCTTCAAATAACTGAGCTGACCTCGAACAATGTGATAAATATATCAGTTCATCAGACGAATACACTGAATGATTATTTATGTTGGAAATTCCCTTGATGAATTTTCTTAAAATCCTATATATTATTTCGTGTTGGAATTATTTTTTTTCATTTCTGTTTAAAAATGTGTTTAAAATCATGTAATAAAAAATATCATGTAAATATAAAATAATGCTATCTTTAATAATTATTGGGAAATTTTTTTTACACATAAAATATTATTAAGAAAATAAAGTGAAAATTTATAGTAAAGTAATACTTAATGAATGTATCTGTTGATATTTAGTGAAGCAATGAAGTTTTCATCTGAGTATTATTTAATATCTCGTTTATGGTTAATGAACTAAATCATATTTTCAGTGAATTTACTTTGGCTTATCTCATTCGAGTTATACCAAGTTAAATATCGATATGGGTAGACCATCAAAAAAAATTATTTCATTAGATGATGGTCGTTCTAAGCTGCTTTCTCAAGCAAGAAATTAAAAAATCTATTTGTTTTATACTTTTTTTCTATATTATTTTTATACATGGTAGAGTACTACATAAAATAGAAAAATGCGGTATTGTTTATTTTGGTTGTTAGTTATTTTATAGTTCATAATCCTTATTGAAATTTTTTTTTTTTCACTCAAGGTTAAAATAGCTTATAATTGTCTGTGAATCAGATAGATTAGGATGTAGCTATAGTGAGACCACCATTTAGTAATTTTCAAGTTTTTACAAATTTACAAAATTTAAAATTCGGGTAGTCATTGACTGATGTTAAAGTGATTTAAAAAGTTATATAATAAAACTGCTGCAATAACAAATGTAATAATGGAATAAATTTATTACCCATATTGAATAATGTTTTCCAAATGTAAAATATTAGACAAGGTGTCCATGAATTACTCTATCAAAATTCACTAGATGATTTGTCAGACTAAAATAAACAAAAAATGTCCCATAAAGTAGTCCTATTGTGCTTTTTCTGCTTGTCTGTGTCATAACAAAACAATTTTATAGTTAAGATCCCTAAAGTCATAAAATCCAAACTCTACAAAAATGTTGTAACCAAAATGTGTTTTTAGAAAAAGTTTCACAAAAATATCATATCCAGTTTTAAAATGAAAGGCGTACAAAATATTCAAAAGTTTACTATCCTAAAAAAAAGCTTTTAATGAACAAATTTATGAGTACATATTAAAAGAACTTATTTTAAAGAAAACATTTTGAGACAAAGTTTATTGCACTGTAACAAATAGAAACAAAGTCTTATTACACTTTTGCTATTACTTGCGACCAGACTTTTTGTTAACTAAAGGTTGTTAAATTGTTAACTTACACTTGGAGGAAACGTTTTTGTCGTACGACTTCTTCAGCCTTTAGTTAACAAAAAGTCTGGACGCAAGTAATAGCAAAAGTGTAATAAGTAATTAACAAACAGCTTGTCATGTACAGCAACAAGATTTCAATAGAAACAAAGTAATAAAGGTTTTGTTGAACACTCCACGCTCTTAAAAATTCACTAATAAAGTTATTCTTATTTATCTATCAACCCAGGTGATTGAGGTTTTTAATCAGTTGATTAATAAATTCAACACCTGAAATAGCCTGTTTAAAATGTATATTGTTGATTTTCTCCCATTGTTATTTTACTTTTTGTTTACATTCTATTTCTTGAGAAGGAGAACTTTTCAATTACTGTGTTAACTAATTTACATTTTAACCTCCAAAGGTAATACTAGATTGTCTTCAATTCACTTCCCATATAGGAGATACCCAGGCCATAATGTTTTCATCTAAATTCATAATTGCTCACTTAAAATGGAATAAAAATTTATTTAAACAAACTCATTGTGTATTTAATAAATAAGTCGTTCGGTTACATCATGTGAAAAAATCAAATGAAATTTAAAGAAAAAATATGACAATACAACATGTAATGCATATAAACAACATTGAAATGATTGAAGTGTTCAAAATGGTGACCTTCGTCTTTGTTGTAAATTTGTTCACTGGATTTATTGAAGTGTGTTAGACTCTTGATAATGTATAAGATAAAATCAACAATACAATCCACTTTCAGCTGTTAAAAGTTTTAATCAGCCAATTATTAAACAACCATAATAATAACTTGATTAGAGCTCTTTATGTCAGTCAGGAAGGTTGCTAAGAAAAATCTTCATTATTACTAATGATTGCTGTTTGTCGTAATGCAATAAACTTCATCTGAAAACATTCATCATAAAATAATCCATGTTTTACTCATCCAATGTATTTTAAAAAAATGTTTATTTGTTTTATTAAACTTCAAATATTTTATCTACATGCTCACCGTTTTGAAACAGGATGTGAAGTTTTCCTTTAATGTTTTTAGAATCAGGTTTTTGTTCAAAATATTTATGCAAAAAATGAATTTGATAACTTAGCAAATTTATCAAAAGGTATAAATTTTGTTTAAAAAACACATACAAACAGATTTGGGGAAATAGACTATACTTTGTTTTTGTTTAGTGACCTGAGGATTCATTTGATAAAATTGGATAGATAATTTTTATATTTGTTGATTCCATCTTCCCATGAGCTACTAGTTTTCACTAAAACATTTGTAAATATTTACAAACTTGCCTATAGTAGCACTTACTTATACAGTCGAACCACTGTATAACGAAGTCGATTATCCAGACAAAAAATTCGTTGTAGAGAGGTATTCGTTATTGAGAGGTTGTGTTGTAAAGAATGCTCCCACCCCATCTTACGCATATCGCACTACCTGCGGTAATAAAAGGGATACAGTATAATACCTCGAGCGTAGTTAGTGTAATAGGCCAATGTTAATATAGGATAATGTTTTATATAGTCTCAATTTATTTGAAATTCAAGTTGTTAAAAATGCTTTATTGATGTTTCTTCATTGTATTAGATATCCACATTTAATATTTTTCATAGGGTCTACTCTGTATAGGCTATTATGATAAGTTATCTAATGCTTATGAAAACTTACTGGTAAATAAGTACACTCACCAATTCATTTTCAGGAAGCATGACTTGAACGTAGTGGAATTTAATCGAAGCAAACTCAGTAAGTCGTAATTTAGTAACTGTATTATTTATTAACCGTATTACATTTATTAACTGCCTATACTGATTTTATTTGAATACACACAATCTATCAGTATTTTATTTTTATATACACAATTCAATTTCAAACAACACAAACTGTTTTATACACTACACAGGCCGTATCCGGAGAAACAAATACTGTATTAAATTAAACATAAATTACGATGCACAGTAATACAGTACCTTCGTATAGGTACTTTTTAAATCGTTTCTAGTTTTCAAAATTTTACTTGAAAAAGTTAGTAGTTTTTTGTTGCACTTTACGTTTGAATAAAATATCACGTTCAATGAATGTTTCACATTTATTCAGACAATCAAAAATGTTGTCTGGTACACCATCTTTCAGTTGAAATTATCGCCTGATGATTTTGAAAGCTTGTAAAACTTCATGATCTGTAGGGTTCTTCTCTTTAGATTCATCACAATCATCGTCATCATCTTTCAAAAGTTCATTTGAGTTTGTCATCTGGATGCTTTGGAGTATGTGTTCGTCATCTGGAAAATTGTAAACAGCTAAATCTTCTTCCAGACAAATAAAATCTTCAAGCGGAACATCATCAGCTACGTTTCCTGAACTCTTCAGAAAATCCCATTGCCTTTTTAATTCACTTAAAGTCATGTTGTCCTCATTGTCCTCTTCATGTGTGACCAGCTTTGGAGAAACAATTAAAAACTGTGGTTTTCTTCATGCCATTCGTCCAAACTTTTGCCAATTCAGCGATGCAGTTCCTTAGATTAACAATGTTTTTGGGTACGATTTCATTGTTCTCTATGGTAGTCACAATCTTTTTTAAAATTCTTTTTCTGTAGTGTAGCTTTAAATTTTTTATTACTCCCTGATCGAGTGGTTGAAGTATCAATGTAACATTTGGTGGGAAGAGAAACACATTGACACTCTTCAATTTGGAATTGATGTCATGCGGATGTGCAGGGCAGTTGTCGATGAAAAGTGCAATTTTCCTTTTCTCTTTGGAGATCTGCTTGTCTAGCTTCAATATCCATTCAATGAAAATTTCGCTCGTCATCCATGCCTTTTTATTAAACGGGTAATCAACTTCTAAGGTCTTGACAGATCGGAAACATCGCGGAGATTTGCTTTTTCCAATAACAAGCAATTTGAGTTCTTCTGTCCCTAACATGTTAGCTGCCACTAATACGGTGATCCTTTCTTTGCTTCCTTTTCCTCCAAAACAAGGGTAGGTTTTAAAAGTTAGTGTCTTGTTGGGCAAACATTTAAAAAACAGACCAGTCTCATCAGCATTGAAAATGTCTTTCGGTTCATAATCATTTAAAACTTTTTCCAACACATTTCCTTTCCAAAATTCACAAGTGGGGATATTAACACTAGCACTTTCTCCTGAAATGACTTTTTCAACAATGTTATGGCGTTTTTGAATTTTTCTATCCAACCGTTACTTGCGTAAAGCCACTTTGTCCAAATAACACTGCAAATTCCAAAGCCTTATCTTTAATAAGATTTCCTGACAATGGAAGATTTTTCTCACTCATTACCGTAACCCATTTAATCATCGCGTTATCAATATTGTCGAATGTACGAAGTTTCATTTTCTTTCTTTCCAAATCATAAGAAACACTTTGTTTTAGAATTTGATCCCGGTTTTTTAGAATAGTGGATAGCAAACTCAGAGGTATACCGAATTTTTTCGCAACATCCAACTTTTTTACACCTTCATCAACCTCTCGTAAAATGCTCACTTTTTCTGCTACACTTAAACACTTTCTTTTTGACATTTTTTCACAGCACGACAAACTCACGGCACGATTAAAAATAAGTAACTGAGCTAGCAACATTTGTGCTACGTGTTCCACAAAGCCATAGAGATCGATAATGTAAACGGAGACATAGAAAATACATATGTCACGTTCGACACTATTTATAGTCGAGATTAGCTGACATTTGTTTACTACAACCTTATGTTCACACATTAGGTTTTCGGGCGTCCAATCATTTTGTCAATGACTCATATTTACAATAGTCTGTTCCCACCTCCAGTTGGTTTATTAACTCTAATAGGGCAGTTATCGTTTATTCTTGCGTTAGTTCAGAAAGCTTGGTTAATTTTTATGATCGTTGTTTTTACCGGATATTCTGCCGCGTTAAATGGTTCAAACTAAAAAAAACATTAAAATATAAAAGTTGAACCAAATTAAATCTGTTCATAAAACTTCCAGAATCATTGTTTCAGTTGAAGCATCAAAACTTAACTTAGGATGGTCGGATTTAAAAACAACTCAGGCACAATGTTCTCCAAACTCTTTTAAAGCACTGACGTAAAAATCAAACCTTTATACAGATATCGACACTAGAGAAGATTCAATTAGCCTGGGAATGAGCGTGCCGGTGAGCTCGCCGTATCTAAGGAAATAAGCTTGGAGAGCATCTGTAAGGGAACCCAGAGCGTGCCGGAACGCTAGCCGTGCTGAACGTGTTAACTGAACCGAACTATAACATGCAGTCAATTGCCGACATGTGTTTCGCCTACCATTCTTGGTTTTGTTGACCTTCCTTCTGAAAATAAACAATTTCCTGGAAATGCCATTGTAAGCTGCCTATACAACACTACATTTCTTCGGTTGAAATGGAAAAAAAACTTCGTTATTGAGAGGTCCGAAATTCGTTACATAGAGGTAAATAAGCAGTATAACTTCTAAAATGTCATGGGACAAGATAAAAATTCGTTATATAGAGGATTTTGTTATCTGGAGGTTCGTTATATAGAAGTTCGACTGTATTTGTTGAGGACGGCCGTTTCAGGAGATGTGTCCCATTGTCAACTCAGACCATAACTAATATCAAGGTTTTCGTAGGTTAGGGTATTAGGGTAGGGGTGGAATATTATGGTGGTGTGAGTGTACTTTGTGAGTATTAGGAGTAATGATGTCAAAGAGTGTGTGTGAATTATAATGTAATTGTGTATTGAGTATGTGTGTAGAGTGTAGTTTACAAGTGTTTTAGATAATTTTGTGGTTATCGTAGTCACATTTGTTCAATTTTATTAGCAGGATGGGAACTGAAAACTCCATCTACTTTGTATGTCTTCGATAAGATCAATCCCAGACATATATATATTATTATTATTAAATACAAATTTTATAAATTAAAACATTATAAATATTATATCATTTTTTTAGTTTAATTTATTTGTTAGTGTATGTGTACTTTTTAAATCTAAGTTAAGTGTTATAAAACTTACCAAAATAATATCCTGAGAATATTGGATACAAGAAGTACAAGGCACACATACATAGAAAAGCCCTCAGCATCGTTTTTTCGTTTTATTTCTCTGTATTGAGGAATAAAAGGAACCACACCACCGAATATCATAACCCCTGAACACACCCAATTGAACAATTTTGTTAGGCTCAAACTCTGAAATTCGTCTAGGATGTAATCCATTTTCACAAAATATTGGAGAACGTTGATTGAGACTAAATAATACCCTTTCTATTTCCATGCTGAAACAGATATAAACACAATTTCTTAAAAATTATTATGTAAGTAAAACTAAAACTAATTCACCTAGTAATGAAAACATTTGAATTATGAATAAATGGATTTTATTTTGGGGTATATGAAATTTAGTTATTAGAAAATTTAACATCTTTAGAGTGAATAATTTGTTAGTGACGTTTTATAAAAAATGATTGAATAGTATTGAGAGACTATATTTATCATATTAGCAGAAAAATTTTAAGTTATATACCAACTTGGTAATTTTATGTTAAGAAATAAAACATGCTAGTTAAGTCAGTCAGAGAAGGAGGGGGGTTGGTGACCCCTGAGGTTATTCAGGTCTGTCACCGACAATGACTGCAGGTAGGAATATGGGAACAGGGCTTCTGGTAAGGGCTGGATGTAGGAGGGGTATTTGCAAGCCAGGACGGTAAAAAGGATTTTATTCTGAGGGACTATATGTATTATAAACATTTAGAATGGCTGACTGACTCTCTCCTTTTGTTTTGTATGCATCGATACATGTTGTTTGTGGGGCATAAGACAGTGTAAAAATGTGTAATAAAACTTAGAGCTAGAATGAAATAACAAAATATTGATAGATGATCATAAACAAACTTGACTAGAAATTTTAGAAGAAACAACGTAGTATACTTGAACTTTCTTACATATTATACTTAATATTACTTTAGGCTAGATGAGTGTTACAAGTATTGTAGTGTGAGCTTAAGACTAAACTAAACTTTCTAACTTAACTAACATAGTATATGATAATACTTAACCTAACAGATACAAAATAAGATGAGATTAATATGGAACTAAAACTTAAAAACCAGTAGCATATTCTAGGAGGCGAGAGAAAGTGTGAGTGGCAGAGTTGTTATGGAGGATTGTGAAGGACTTTGTGACGAGGATGGAAAATAGGAGGAGGTCAAACTGAGTTTGCCAGATATCTAAGGTGTGGGTAATACAAGCTTTCGGCTTTACCAAAGAGCTATGCTGAGAGAGATCTGACAAAAACAGCAAGCGATGGAGAGGGAAGGGAGTTTTAAATGGTGACGTTTGATAAGAACCAAGGAAGTTGTGTCAATGAGAAATTTACTTATAAATACAACACATATGTAGTGTGTATGTACAGTATAAATGTATAAGCCTCGCAAATGCTGAGATAAAAGTACTGTAATATAATATATTTGAAAGAAGACTTTAACTCACATTGGAAAATTTTCTCAAATTAAAAATACAGGAAATCAGTGCAAATTAGAATCATATAAAGTACTATTTTACATATGTTTTTCTGCTTTTAAAATATAAAATTCTGAGGCCTCTGAGGTTGTGCAGCGTCTGTCATGCGACACTGGCTGCCAGGGCTTTTGGTTAAGGGTTGGATTTCAGGAGAGGTTTCTGCACGGGAGGACGTTTAATTGGGTGGAACGGTTAATTCCCAAAATTCACTAATGTATCACCTAATATACCTATCCTACCCCACACCAACCTAAATCGACCGATGGTATGGGGCGATCTTCATCAGTGCCTTCCCGATCTTCATAGCGATCGAAAACGTTCTGTCTCAGTGTATTAACAAATTTACAATATTTAAAGTTCGGATGGTCATAAACTATGGTTCAAGTGATTATTAAGATTCACCAAACGTAATGGACTACAAAATTCAAGAATTAAAATTATTACTTACATTATGTGGTATGGTGTTCAGTAAAATGTTTCTGCGTAAACTAAGTAATATTATGACTTCTTTGTCATAATTTTGTTAATGAACAATATATTATTATGTTAATTATTTTACCCTAAATATTTATAATAGATCTATTGTTTGGACATCAAAAGCTATATTGTGTAATAACAATGAATAATAATTCATCATCATATTTCCACGTTTAAACAAATTTCTTTATTGTAATGTCACAAAAATTGAATAGAATTTATATTTAAACAGAGCTTGGTAATATTACAATTTTCTGATCTTAAAATCAAAGGAAATTTTTAAAAAATGGGTAAGGTTTTTATAAATTTACATGTATTATAACTTTAGAATATCATAATATTACTAAGATAAGTTTAAACATAAATTCGACTTAATTTTTAAGAGGTTTCAATGAAGAAATTTGTTTGCAATACATGTGAAAATATAAGGAATATTAATGTGTCAATGTCAGTATAAAGTAACTTTTGATATTTAATCAATCTATCTATTATAATAATTTAGGGTCGAATAAAAATGTGCTGTTCATTAATAAAAATATAGGAGAAAAATATGCTTCGGTTCTATTCACTAATAAATTAGGTAATGAGATAATCATTTCTGTTTTGAACTTTAGTAAATAAATTGTATAAACTTTTACTTGGTATAATAGCTTCTACATCACAAAGTTTTACATTAAAAAAAAAACTTTCCTTCAATTTGATCTTATGGTTAAAAACACTTAAATACTAAGCAACCAGAACAATATAGCAATAATAATCTATTGAATACTTTTGACCTAAATTGCTCTGACCAAAATAATAGAAATGTGACCTGATTACAAGGGAACAACTTATTTTAGGTAAATATACATCTAAACTGAACTAATTCACACAAAACAGAATGTAAACACCTTAATTATTGTGTTTAATATATGTTTGTTTGATTTAAACTCACTCAAGTTAATTTTAAATATTTAGTTAATAACACAAATCATTTTGAATACAGAACAGCTATTTATAATAATATAGTAAAACGCAGAAGAAAATGCGTTTTCTTTCAAAAGAGTAAGTTAATGTTAACAGGATAAAACGCAAGGAAGTAGTATTGTTAAATATAAGGTTATTTTCCTCGATGCCAATTGTTTATTTAAACGATTGTTAGTAAATAACTACTTTGTACTGAATTAAATATCTCACCTCAAAGATAAAATGTATGCATAGCTCATATGGTGTTCACTGACACCAAAAAAAACTATTATTAAATCTATACACAACACATCCCGCACGCCTAGACTCACAAAAATCCGCACTCAACTGATTTTAGTTTCAATGCAGTGCAGGAACACCTATTTTTAGATGACAGTGACAGCACACGTCATAAAAGCATGAACTACATTTCGATCACCATGACAACAATCAGCTGAGATCTATTCAAACAGCTGTTTAATAATAGAATTTAATAATAAATCAACATAACTGCTACAAATTTAATTAGTTGAATCCCAGTAAATAGTAATAGTATTTATTTATTGCATTTGTAAGACAATTAGCATCTTTCGGAATATGCGTCATATATAATAAAACTTACTAGCTTATTAATGTAAACAATATTCAGTTATAAACACTTATTATTTTGTTAATTCAATAAATCTTATTTGATTGTAATGTACAATAAGTATTCTATAAAACAAAAACCTAATGCCTAGACAAAATATATAGTTCTGTTGGAGCCAATATGTATTTTATGGATTATATTGTATAACAATACACAGTTAAAAAAATAAGTTTTGGGTCATTTGTAACTACTAATGTGTTTATATATATATATATATATATATATATATATATATATATATATATATAAATGTTACTGTTGTAATCTGATTTCAATAGTTCTTGATCTCAAAACAATTTAATCGTTTTGTTTACAGTACAGAAAATAAGTTACTAGTTTATAATCTTTGAATTCTTGAATTTTTTAGTCCATTAAGTTTGGTGAATCTTATTAATCATTTAAACAATAGTTTATGACTATCCGAACTTTAAAGTTCGGATAGTAATAAACTGTTAAGTGATTAATAATCTTTCATTGTATATAAGCTCTGTTATCTGGTGTAGTCTGTGGTCCTGTAATCGGTAAACTTTAAACTATGAAATCTTAAAAAAATGTGAGGTAAAAGAGTATTTGTAGATACAGATTAATTTTCAACTGGTTTTTATATATATACATATCTGCATTTTACAAAATTATTCAATAGCCGAAAATAGTAATAAAATCTGGTTTTAAAAAGGTAGATCATTTTATATTTTTATAATATTAAACGTTTTATCTATAATTACTAACAATTATAGGCTTAACCTCTTTCAGAATAATGAATATTTCTAGTTTTATTTTTTTTTAAACATAGTGTTTTTGTTTTGAGCACTGAATTACAATACAACTCTTCATATTAATTTGATAGGACGCATTTAGTAAAAAAAATCACAACACTTTTAAATGTTTTAAACTCGCCTATAGTAGCACTTACTTTGCTTGTTGAGGACGGCCGTTTCGGGAGATGTGTCTCTTTGTCAACTCAGACCGTAAGATGGAATCAACAAATGTTAAAAAAAAAAATGTTACCCAATGCAGTAGGTAAACAGTTGAAAGTGATAAACATGAACTTGTGACGGCCAATGTTTAAAGGTACACTAAAATAGAGGCTTTCTTCACTTTTGAAGAAGCTGACATTTCTTAGTTTATTTATTAGTTTTATAACCAATTGAATACCTTGTAGCAATATCTTAAAGTATTATAACATTGTGCTCTGTTTTATTGATGGTCATGATTTTAAACATTTTTGTGTTGTAAAGTTATTTTTGTCTTTTTAAAAAATTTTTGAACATCACTACTTTGATTACAATTTTGTATTCTTCCAGAAGACTTTGTATCACTGGTTATAAATGTTTTGGCCTAATTCGTATGGTTTTTTCATAAATATATTTAAATATACTTATAAAGTCTCCAGTTAGGATAGATTTGGTTTTAAATTTATACATTACTATACAGGTATATACCTATAATAAAATATACCTAAGAAGTGCCCAGTCAGGATAGATTTGGTTGTAATTTTTTTACATTACCTAAATGGTTAATTGTATAAAATTAGAACCAAGTCTTTCCAGACTGGATACTTCAGGTATATTTCAATATAGATATATAAAAATTAACCTTCCCTGGCAATAACAAAAATAATAGTTTTCAATATAACTTCAGGACATGTTTTTGATGAATAAAGTTTAGATTGCTAAAACACCAACTACAGTAAAACACCAATCACTGTGTCACTCTGCGGCTGATACACAACCTAATGCTCCAGACTGAATTTTTTACCCAACTGTAATGTAAATTGATAGAAAATAACTTTCCAAGTAAAATTTAAAAAAAATTCTTGTGCAAATTGTCCTTTTTTGTAGTTTTGAACAATTTTCAATATATATCTCAGGTAGGTACTAAAACTCACAATTACCCAGTTTAAAAAAAAAAAATTTCTAAAATAGCTTTGACAAATTTGGAGCAAGAAAATAATTTTCCCTTAATAAAAAACTTTAGTTTCTTAAACTGGATATTTACCAATATTTAATTGTAATATTAATATATTTTGTAAAGCAATATTTAATTGTAATATTAATATATTTTGTAAAGATATTCAATTTTAAGAGATTATTATATCGATTAGCATATGTGATTTATAAATTTATCAAGTACGTAGAGTGTGGTATTTTTCAATTTCAAAGGTTGCTTCTTTTGAGTTCATTTAGTACTGTATTTACAATTTGGTTGAAGACAGTTGGTTTACATACTGTCTGTGATGGCTTGTCAATATTAACGTCTTTATAAAAGATTGATTTACATGAATGTCTTCATAAGTTCTTTGTGTTTTATATAGGTTTTTTTTTGTTTGGCCTGTGTAGTTCATAGGGTAAAAAGATTCAACACAATAGTTTGACAATAATATTTGACAGAGACTGAGTTAATTCTGATATCTTTTCTTTTCACTTATGCTACTCAAAAATATTTTCTGTACAAGAAATAAGTTATTTTAAGATAGTGATTCAAATTTGAAAAAAATTAAACATAACCTCAATGCATCAAAACATATAAAACAGTATATAATAAACGTTCCTTAAATTACTCGTTTTAATGTGTAGAACATGAATATCAAAATTTTTTCTATGGAAAATACAAAAACGTTATTTTTTTCACATTTTAGTTGTTAAGTCTGTAATGGCATGTATAGCGTGAACCAGGCGAACAGTAGCTGCAGCGCACTGTGTCTAGATTTGGTTGTAATTTTATGAAGTATCCAGCCAGGACAAATTTGGTCGTAATTTTAGTAAATTTTTTAGACTTGTTGCCGATGCAGAAAATTACAACCAAATCAAGCCTTACTGAATATTTCATAGGTTTATTTTAATGTAGGTATATAGTAATGTGTATAAAATTATAAACAAAATTAAAGTATTTTACATATAATGTTTAGTATTAAAATAAATTGACTTTGACACTGTAGCTACTGCGCTACTGGTTCACGCTATACATACCATTACGAACTAACATTTAAAATGTGCGAAAAAAGTAACTTTCTGTTTTCCGCAGAAAAAAAGTTGATATTCGTGTTCTACACATTAAAACGAGTAATTAAAAAAAAATTTTAACCAACATGATTAAGACTATATTTACCAAACTATATTACTGTACAGATATAATTACCACTTGTAGTTATATTAATAATAAAATATAGTCTTACAACATACCTATCAAGTGTTCATAAAATATGTAATAAAAAATAATGAGTATTTATTAATAGTAATATTGTACTTAGCAAACAAATATTGATTTGTGTAAACTTGATATAAGTGTACATGCAGTGTACAATATAGTTTGTTTTCACATGTTATTTAACACATAGGCTGCTGAAAAACACCAATTATGTACCATGTGGTATGCTAAAAGTTTTTGTAAACTAAAAGAGTAAAAGTAAACATACCAATTACCTTTTAATGAAAGATGGTGCTATAATTAAAACTACTAAACTAAGTGAATACATAGGGCTTATTTGCTGACGCGTTTCAAAACAATCGTTCCTTTTGCGAAGCAAAGCCTCTACTGCTAGAGCCTTTACAACAGTACGGGCTTTGCTTTGTTAAGGCTTTTTTAATTATAGTTTAATCATTGAATTCAAGATGATTACATCAAGCAACTTGAAAAAATGGAGGTCTATGTTGTTCATTTACCGATTATGACAGGAATAAGTCTATTTGCACATTTTTTTTAGAAGGTCTCGATGCCACGACACATTTGTACCAAAGGAAAAATGTTCTCACAAGTCACACATATTCTCAAAATACTTTCAGATTGAATATAAATCATTAAATATAACAAGAAATTTAACAATGTATCTATAAACATATTTACAACCACTTATTTTACTTTGTTATGTAGGTTTTTAGTTCCTATGATACCAGTTGAATCACTGAACCACACAAAGTCCTTGTTTGTCTGAACAAAGCAGATACTCAAGGATAGTATATTTGTCTTTAGATTGATGACATTTCTTTTGTTGTAATTTTATCGAGTTTGCTTTTATTTTTGTTATCTTTGACAAAGCGTGTGTTGCTGGGTGTGACGACAAATGCCAAGGAGTAGGAGATAGAGCAAGAATGATAGGATCTACTATAGAATCTGTAAATTTATGAAGGCTCATTTTTCTTTATAAATTTGTAGGCCATTATTTGGTCTGATCGATCAACTCCCTTCATAAAACTGTTATATTTTATGATAGTATTTTTTTTTCAACATATTTTCTGTTGTATGATATAACCATTGCATTTTCAAACTCTGCAGATAAATACATCACCGGCCGTTGGTCTTTCCATTTACCTACCATAATTCCTTCTGTATATCTTTCGATAGTCTCACCTTTTTTCAAAACTTTACTCTTCACATCTTGTGGTAAGTATTTCCTATCAGTTCTCACAGTGTCAGTACAATAGGTGTTTTTGAATAACAATTTTGCTGCTAGAGGGATACTGTTGCAATAGTTATCTGTGAACAGACTGTGGCCTTGATCAAGTTTTCATTAGATGTAACACTACATTGGCAGCATGGCCTTTACCCCCTATAATATCAAGTTTTCCAAAATATATAAGGAATTTCAAGATAAGTCCATGGGGTCACACAAAGAATACAGTTTTATGCAGTATATATGGCGGTTTCTTTTGATGTATTGACAAAAGTTCAATATTCCCTGCCAAAGAACTATTCTTTCATCTAAGCTTAGGTTTTTTTGAGGATAAAATATCTCAAACATTTTATTGTTAAAATAATCAACTAAGTATGGCACTTTTGAGAGGCGATTATCTGGGATAAGGGGTTCTTCAAAATTTAGACACCCCATATTAAGTAAAAATTTGTCCCTGCTCATGTGATTCCCTATTACGTGTTCAAAAAGTTATTTTCTTCAATAATCCTGAATACTAGGAATGACATTTAGCCCTATGTAGATTAGCAGACCTATACAAATTCTAGTCTTCAACAGTGATGTCTTTCCACTTTGTAATCTGTGATGTGAAGACTGTACTTGAGCCACAATAAAGTTCAAAGGTGTATTTGTTTGTTCTCTTTACCATATTTTCAAAAAAAAATAGTGTCCAGTAGTAAAATGAAATAATTAATTGGTTTTTCACCTGGTAAGGGCACACAAAAACCCTTCCTTTGCTGTAAATTCAATATTATGCAATTCAAATTTCTAGGGCTCCCAGATATTCTGGGATGCCCAGGGGTTTGGCATCAAAGTCTGGTTCATTGTCCTCTTTCTCTGCCATCATCGGTATCGTCACTATCACTAAGCAAATCATCCTCAACTTTTGTTAAAATGCCTTTTTTGTATTACATTTACTTTCGTAGTTACTTCTTTGAAGAGAAAGGTGTGGGATTGTGTACATATTCTTTAAAATATCCGTACAGGGAATAGTCGGAGATGACACATTGGCTGACCTTAGAGGGTATGGTACAATGTTTTTCTTAGAGCTGTTATAGATTTATGGGCAGTGTGTACCATCTTGTTGAAAGTAAACATTTCCCTTGATTATTTCTCATGTTTGAAGTTCTTATCTAAAAAATGTATTCACTATAACTGTGATGCCATTTTCCTCGAAAATATTGCCCAGTTTCTGAAAAACTGTCATCCAGACACCACATAGTAACCTTTGGAAAATTGAGAAGGTACTCATGAAAATTAGGCCGTCTACATTTCATACGAATAAAACTTCAGTTCCAATTATAAAAATTTCCCCACAGAATCACAGTTCATATTTGGCACTAGTGAGTATAACTATTCAGATTGACTTGAACTCCTTATTCATGCAGCTTACATTCTGACTTTTCTGTCATTCTCACAGGGTTATACATTGATGGCTTTGTTTTAGTTACTTTTTTTTTTTTTTGTTGATTCCATCTTCGCGTGAGCTACTAGTAATCACTTACAACTTTTTTAAAAAATGTTTAAACTTGCCTATAGTAGCACTTACTTTTTTTGTGTTGAGGACGGCCGTTTCGGGAGATGTGTCCCTTTGTCAACTCAGACCGTAACTCAATATATAGATACGTAACTGATCTCAAGGTTTACGTAGGTTAGGGTGGGGGTGGGATATTTTGGTGGTGTGGGTGTATTTTGTCTGTATTAGGAGTTATGATGTCAAAAAGTGCGTGTGAGTTGTAATGTAATTGTGTATTGAGTATGTGTGTAGGGTGTAGTTTGAAGTGCCTATATATTTCGTATTGTTCGGTTGTGTAGCGTTGGTATTTCTGTGTTGTTTATGAAGAATTTGTAAGTTGGATGTTATGTCTGTGTAGTCGTGTTTTGTGGAGTTGAGATGATCGGCGAAGTTTGATTGGTAGTTATTGTTTTTTAGTGCTTTTATATGTTCTTGGTAACGTGTGTGAAATGACCTCCCTGTCTGGCCTATGTAAAAACTGGGGCATGAACTGCAAGTTAGTTTGTAAACTCCAGTGGTGTTGTAAATGTCATTGATTTTGCTGTTGGGTTTAAATTGTTTGTTGAGAGTGTTGTGTGTGGAGTAAGCTATTACGGTCTGAGTTGACAAAGGGACACATCTCCCGAAACGGCCGTCCTCAACACAAAAAAAGTAAGTGCTACTATAGGCAAGTTTAAACATTTTTTAAAAAAGTTGTAAGTTACTTTTTTTTGTTGTTCTGAATGCATGAACCTACCTTAACAATGTATATGGTAGAGATTGTTCCATTCTGATCAGTGAAGTGCTAACTAAAGATCAGTGTCTCAAAAACAAGATGCTGTATTATTATCCATTGTGACTACTACACTGGAGTCAATTACTAACCTACAACCTCCCCACCACATACAACAACAATGTAACTCTAATCTTTGATTTTATACACGTTTTATATTGTAAATGTTTATTAGTCCTCCACATTGTGACTTTATTACAATGGAGTTAATTACTAACCTACAACTTCCCCATCACATACAACAACAATGTAACTGTAATATTTAATTGTATACATTGTTATATATTTTAAATGTTTAATAGTCCTCAATTGTGACTTTACAACAATGGAGTCAGTTACTAACCTTCAACTTCTCCACCACATACAACAACAATGAGTAATTATTAAGATCAGCGACTATCGCTCCGATTGGCGAAATTCTTTTCCTGATCTATTTAACCTTGCTGAACACGCATCTGATGGTTTATTTACTGCAAACACATTAAAAAAATAATAATTACCTAACCTAACCTGGTTTTCTTAGGTTAATATGAGTTTGCCCTTAAAAATAACTTCAGATTCGTGTTCAGCAAGGTCAAATCTATCAGGGAAAAAAAATTTGCCGATCGGAGTGTTAGTAAGCACCAAAGTCAGGTTAGGTTATTTTTTTAAATGTAAATATGTGTTTGCAGTAAAAAAAACTTCTGATTTCTGTTTAGCAAGGTCAAATTGATCAAAAAAAAAAAAATAATAATCCTGCCGATTGGAGCGGTAGTCCCTGATCTTAATAATTACCCGGCTGTGTAACTGTAATATTTATTTTATACACATTATATATTTTAAATGTCTAATATTCAGTAGTTTGTATCAAAAATGGAAAAAAATAACTTCAAAGTAAAAGGAATAACTGTATATTTTACTGAAATATTTTTACATACCTAACTATAGTTTCATTTGTAAATAAATATTAACATTTTGTTCATTTATTCAGAGAGACTGAAGAAGGTCGCCACAAGCAATTGAAAGCGTTCTGTCTCAGTAAGTTTTCACAAATTTACAAAATATTAAAGTTCAGATACTCATAAACTGATGTAAAGTTATTAATTAATCATTTTATTGTTTGTCTGATATGAAATACTAATTTTGGCTTTTATTTAAAATTTAACTTACTAATGATTTTTAATATTTTTAGGTTACAGAGAAAATGTCACACATATCAAAGCTCTTTATTCCTCTAGTTAGAAAAACAATTTTACTTGAAGATTCTATACGTGTACGAAGTATACAAAATATAAAATGTCCTTTTTTAGTTGGTAGTAATATTATGCATCAAAATATTATACCAAGATTTATGTCATTAGAGTCAGAGCAAAAGAAAACTGATAACAAATCGTTAACTGAAACAAAATCTGGAGCAGAAATACAGACATCATTTAAAACTACTGTAAAAGAAAATACAAAAACTGCATCTTACTTAGGAGTAATCCTCATTGGTGTTGGTGTTACTGGTTTAATATTTTTTGTTATTTTTCGAGAGTTATTTTCAAGTAATAGTCCGAATAATATATATTCCCAAGCTTTGGAACGTGTATGCTCTGATGTAAAAGTACAAGATGCAATAGGAATACCAATCAGTGGATATGGTGAAGAATCAAGAAGAGGTAGAAGACGACATGTCAGGTTTGTTGTTTATTGTAATACGAAATATCGTATTACAGAATATAATTTCTTGTGATTTAAGTTTGTATATGTTTTAAAAAGTTATTATATTTTTAATCTTGTAATTTTAATGAATTTAAATTGAAAATGAAGTAATATTAAATACAATTTATGTATCCCTGTAGATTTCTCTATTGAGTATCCTAACTGTATGATCAATTTCCTAAAGTATAGTTGGGTTTTATGTAAAATGTTACATAGCATTTTATTTGACCATGTTTAAAAGAAATATTGGTACTTAGGTATTATACAGTTGCCACTATTATACCTCAGTCTGCAGTAGTTAGGTTAGGTCATAAATATATTACTATTACCTCCCTGTTATACTATGAATCGGATGTGGAGAATAGCTAAATACAGGAACAAGAAGCATCGATGTACAGCTAGAATATATATATGGTGATTGGGAGTGATCAATACTGGCGGCGATGCAATCAGCTCAAGTCTCGCTAACATTGCTTTTTTTTGGAAGGGAGAAAACAAGAACTGATCGTCATAATGACAAAAAATTTTCACAGTTAGTCAAATAAAGTTTGTTCTATATACATATTTATTGTTCTTGGTCCTCTGGAGAATAACCTCTAAAAATATTTACTTACTTACTAGCCAACGCCCACCCTTGGCTGTTGGGCCATTTGGTGGCGCGCTGACCAGTACAATCGAGAGAGACGTCCCTCATTGTCCTCTTTGTCTGGCTGGACGTAGCCCAAGGAAGTGCATGTGAGGAGGTGATCCGCATCCATGGTTCCGTTTCCACACAACATGCAATCCGGCGATTGGAGTACATGAATCCTGTGGAGGTGTGCCGCCAGGTAGTCGTGGCCAGTAGTCAGGCGGAACAGTGCTACACCAGTGCGGCGGGGAAGGCTACGGTTTATTGGTCCTTCGGTGACGAGTGTAGTCCAGCTTTTGTTTTGAGAGGCCCTGATTAGGTTTTCTCTCGTGCTGCGATTTAAAGCTGAGTTTATCTGTATTTTGACCGATTGAAAAGAGGTTGAGATAAGTGGCTGCGGCAAAGCAGCTCCCTGTTTAGCGAGAGTGTCGGCTTTCTCGTTTCCTTCTATATTGACATGACTTGGCACCCACTGAATGTGAATTTGCCTACCCTTCTCCTGAAGGGAGTCTAGTTGCTTTCTACAGGACAATGTTCGGTGGCATTCCACTTGTCTGTTGCTAGTGACACCCTGTATTGCTGCCATAGAGTCCACAAGAAATACAGCCTTATAGGTCCCTTTGATTTTTGAAAGTTCAATGGATGCTGCCAAGATAGCTTCAACCTCCCCATCATAATTGCTCTGGCTACTGCCAACTGCCACAGCCCCTTCGAATAATCGGCTGTGGAACCCAGCTCCTGTTCCACCGCTTGCTGATGATCCATCTGTGTAGATGTGCAGCCAGTCATCTGGCGGGAAGTTAGAATTAATAGTTTCAAGGGCTGCTGCCCTCAGCTCTGAGGGATTTGATTGATTTTTTGAGGCATTATGGTTTTGCAGTTTCAGACTAGCTGGTGGTAGGTTGTTAAAAGTCAAATGTTGAACCGGTTTAGCTGGTACTCCCGGCTGAATATTGTATTTATTCAGGAGATCGTTGTACGTTGATAGTGATGTTTTTTGGGTTTTTAGCCTTTCGGTCGCATGCCTGTAATATGTCCAGCGATGACTGTATGTCCTCCTGTACCGCTCCCAAAAATTGAGTGTTAGTTTGTTTCTTCTAGCCAGCATAGGTTCGATTTGGGTTTGGGCCTCCATTGCAGCAACAGGGGTAGATTTTGGGGCCCCTGTTATAACTCGAAGGGCAATGTTCTGGGTGATCTCTAATTTGTGCGAATTTGCATTTGATGCTGTAATAGTTGCCTCAGCTCCATATTCGAGGATCGGCCTGACATAACTCTTATAAGCTGCAATAAGGACATCCTGATTTGCACCCCAAGTAGTGGCCATAAGTCATTTTAATATTTTTGATCTCTTTATAGCTCTCTGGGCACAGTATTCTATATGCGGTTTCCAGGTTAGTTTTCGGTCTATTGAGACTCCCAAGTATTTAGAGATGTTGTGTTCTTCAAGAACGTTATCCTTGTATTTTAAGATTAAATGTTGGCGTTTGGTGGACAGAGAGAAGAGCTGGAATGTAGTCTTTGAGTGATTTACTGCCATAGCATTTTCATTTGCCCATTGTTCAAGTTTTGATAGGGCAGCGTTAAGAGTATTTTCCAGAGACTTGATGTTGCTACTGGTAGCCCACATAATTAAATCATCGGCATATAGCAGGGCTTCCACTCCCGGAACACTCTTTACAGCCTCAAGGATGTCGTTGATCATCAGATTAAAAAGACCACAACTCAGGACCGCTCCCTGTGGTAAGCCCTGCCGCTGAAGACGATATTTGGACGTAGCACCCGCAAAGCGTGTTCTGATCAGTCTCTGAGAAAGAAAGGACCTAATCCATGCAAACAGATTGCCAGTTACTCCACTCTGTGATAGTTTATGTATTAGCATTTGTCTCCATACTGTGTCGAATGCATTTTTCAGGTCCACCAGGACCGCCAAAGAAGACATTCTACGATTGTAACCATCCTTTATGCATTGGGAGAAATAAACAACATGGTCCATTGTGCTGCGCTTTGTCCTAAATCCCGCTTGTGCATCGTCAATGACATTATGTAATTCGAAGAATTTGTGCAGGCGGGTTGCAACCATCCTTTCTGCTACTTTGCATGCGGCGCTAGTAAGTGTAATTGGTCGATAACTACTTGTGTCGCTAGCGGGTTTACCCTTTTTCAGGATTGGAATTATCTCACCTTTCCTCCACTGCTGTGGAATGTGTTTGCTCCATGTCAGGTTTATTATTTTGAGGAGCGCCTCTTTTGCAGTGCCTCCCAGGTTCTTCAGCATTTCAGAGAAAATCTGGTCTATCCCTGCAGCTTTATTTATTTTTGTATTATGAAGCGCTTGTTCTAGCTCTGAGATCGTAAATTTTCTCATGCAAA
The DNA here is from genome assembly GCA_036971475.1 of Prosapia bicincta. Taxonomy (NCBI): domain Eukaryota; kingdom Metazoa; phylum Arthropoda; class Insecta; order Hemiptera; family Cercopidae; genus Prosapia; species Prosapia bicincta. Next base: position 43,348,109 of record JBAIZL010000008.1, read on the forward strand.
TATCAAGGTCAGCGGCAGTAGTGCAACTAGGTAGCGGTTTCTTCAGCAGGAATCTAAATGCAGCTCTTGGTCTGAGGACTCTGCTGATATTTGCATAGTGTTTGCAGAAAAGGTTGGCGATGTCTTCGGGCTCACAATACATTCTGTCACCAGTCCTGAAGGGTTCCTGTTCTGTTGGAGCGGAATCATTTTCTAGTCGAGAGATGAAACGATGTGCCTTTATTCCATATCTACGAAAGTCCATTGTGCTCAGAAAGCTACGAAAGGCAGATCTCTTTGACTGTTTTATTTCCCTCTGTAGCACAGCCTGGGACTTCCTGAGTGAGACACAGTCAGCAAGGCTACCAGTTCTTTCTGCTTTTTTCCTTGCTACATTGCGTGCTTGTTTTAGTGAGCCAAGTTTGGTGCTCCAGAAGGGGCGGAAAGTTTTCACCTGCCCTCTTGGTATGCATTTGTGGGCACATTTGAGGATGGTCCTGTTGAAGGCTTCCACAGCAAGTTCTGGCGTTTGGTGACTTAGTTGGTCTGAAAGTCCTTCATTTGTGATTTTTCTATACTGGTTCCAATCCGCCTTCCTAAAATTCCATCTTGGGGCCCGTTGTGGTATATAGCAGAGTTTCCCAGTATCAATTTTTACGTAAATAGCTCGATGTCCACATCCCGCTGCATCCTCTTGGAGTTTGACTTGCGTTTTAAGTACTATGTTAGGACTAACAAGCACTAAGTCAGGGCGAGTGCTCTGCCCAGCGTAAGAAAGAAATGTAGGGGGAGTTTGTTTTACTTCAAGCAGGCCTTCATCGATCATATCTTCTATTTTTCGTCCAGATGGAGTTGTTGCGCTATAACCCCATCTAGTTGAGGGGCTATTGAAGTCTCCTACAAGGATAGTGTTTGGTTGGAGAGTGTCTTCTATTTTTGCTGTCGACAATATATTTCCCGGGGCGTTGTACAAATTAACAATGTTGTAACTCTTTCCATTTTTCCAGATCCGCAGCAGCACCACTTCAGCCTTGTCACTGGCTTGCATTTCGTTCAATATCTCAAATTTGGCTCGGAGTGTACTTCTAACCCCAATCAAAATGCCTGAAGCCACTTGTCTTGATCGTGGTAGAGTATATCTTGTATAATTTAGAATTTTGTAGAATTCAGCGAATTCAGTCGCAGCTCCCACTTCTACTATAAAAAATGTGTCCACGTCGAGTTTTACGACGTTTCGTTTGAATTGTAAGAATTTTGTATCATTAAGACCTCCTGCGTTCCAATATAATATTCGGAGGCTCATGTCAGGGCCCTGAGAAGGGCCGTTTGCAGACAATGATGTCATTTGGTTAAGGTTCTCTAGTATCTGGTCAGCGAGCTTAAAGGCGAACCTTGTGTTGATCGTTCAGTCGAGAGCAGGGGGCACCACGTGCAGGCGATCAACTTCACCCCCCACCTCTAAAAATAGTGACCTCTGTATATTACCTAAGTACCCAAATAAATTTTTTTTTAATTACTCAAAATATAAGCCTACTTTTGTATTTATAATTACTGTTTCATTATTAACATTCTCCAAATGCAGTCATTTTGTTGATATTAGTACTTACAATCTCCTTTTATTGTTTATAGGTGGTTTTCCTATAACAGTTTCCCACTTCAGTATATTTACATTAATAATATAAAAGTACCATTTCTGTCATATTGGAATAAGGTGACACATCTTCATGTTAAAGATTATATGTATTTTAATAAATAATATAAATATAAGTAAAGAGTATTGTATTACCTGTAGAGGAAAGCGTTGAATAACAATTGAAAAGATTTAAATTGCAAATTAAAAAACATTATACTGCGGCATTCTTCTTTTATTACTTTATCTTCTGTTTAAAATATTCTTTGAAAGACCGAAGTATAATATTTAAAGAAACTTATTAACATAAATGTCAATTGTTGTTAAATTAAAATTTTTCCCAAAGAATCAGCAACTCTATCTAATAACATGTAGAAAAGTTTGTTTGTGCTTGTAAACTTACTTCAATTACAAATGTTTCAAGTTTAATAAAAGCACACTTTGTGAGAATTAAATGGAATATTGAAACTAATTTCTCTGTTTTTAATCAAGAAATGTAAACAGACTATTCTTTGGAGAAATGTAAAAAAGTTACATGTTAACGACCCAGCATCAATAACATCGGTCTTATTTTGCTGCAGACACATTAAACACAATAAAAACTTCTGCCAGATCAAAATCTTAAATTTTATTGTTAATTAACAAATTTTTAAAATGGCTAATAAATTTTATAGTTTAAACTTAAATTAAGTGGTGAGGGATAACTTCCTTATTAGTATTTTTAGCTTAGGTTTTCTCACTTCACTACTTCATTCCTCACTCATTAGATATGAATTATTTATTTTAATAAACTTGTTTAAATTTATCGAAAATGATAATATTTCTAATAATTTACAGTGAAACATACAATACAAACAACTAAACTTTTGTATGAAATCACTACTGTTTTTGTCAGTTTATCAACCACTACAAAGTTAATGATTATAAATAGTCTTTATTCATGATCAGAGACCTGTGCAAAGTATGCTAAAAGATCATGTGTTGATTCAATAAGCTTACTTTTTTCATACAAGCATACAATTCTTTGACTCGGTGAAAAGTATTAAAAGAAAATACCGTTTTGACATTGGGTTTTGAAGGAAATTAAACAGCACGGAAATAAAAAACAGGATAAGAAATTGATTAGGTTTGTTGGCATAACTGTCATGTGCACGGCTGTTTCACAACTGAGATGAATTATTGTTTAGAAAATTAGCAAAAGAAAGGGAAAATTCTGGCCTATCTGAAAATGCAACATATTTTACAAAATACTTTTCCTGTGCAAGAATGTTAGCAGGGATAGGAATGAAAAGTCAGCTGTGTTGGCTTTGTAGAGCATATGGCTAAAGACAAATAATAGATTTATTAAAACTATAAACACATTTTATATAAACACCACTCTTGGTAAAGGTACAAGATCAAAGATACCTTCGAAACTGTTTATAAAACATAATTTTTAATGAAGCAGAATGTCATGCAGGAAGTTAAATATTAAATAAAGAAAAATCCAACAGACATGTTTAAATGCCGCAACAAATGGATAGTAGCCACCATGGGTGGAAAACAGATTTCTACATCTAAGGATTAACAAAAGGAAAATATACCATTTGACCAAAAAATTTACAAGGAACAAACAGTTTTCTGTAATGCTAAAACATTGCATTAATCTTATATTATAAAGAATAGGAACTTAAGTTCAGAGAGATTAAATACTTAAAACTATCATGGGATTTTTTAAGCAGAATACAATAGTTTGTATGAAACACGAATTTTATGAAGAGGAAGTATAAGAGGTAGTTGCCAAAAGGTAATTAGTTTCTAAGACGCAAAGCATAGTCTAAAAAGATAGAATGTAAAGACATTTCTTTGATTAAAGGTTATTACAGTGAAACCTATACTAAATTGAACCTGTCCTAAACAATATACCGCTATTCAACAAAACATTTTTGTTGATATTTCATCAAAAATATATATAAATCCTAAAATAGGATGTTCTTTAAATATATTCTTGTGGAAACAGAATGGTGTGTTTCAGAAAAAAATGCTTGAAAGTGAAAATCAGAAGGGGAAATCAAACAAAAAGACGTAGATGACTTCTGCAAAAATGGAAGAATGACTGCAGGGATTTATTGAAAAAATGAAGAAGTAGAACAGGTATAATCTTATGCCTAATGACTGTGCCACATGAGACATAACTTTATTCCTTTGCCATGACTGACCTATATTCTTATCGCTACTGTCGTGCCAAACGTATTACCAAACAGTGAAATTTCCCACCTATTTATGTTTCTTGCCCTGTGATAGTATCAGACTAACATTGTTACTCTTTGTGTCAAGTTAGTGACTTATTGTTTTTATGACATTTTCATCTTTTATTAACTTTGATAATATATCTAATAATGAAGAAGACTGTTTTGGCATACTAGTGCATTAATAAAAACAAAATTCCACAATTATATTACTCTAACGGTATGCTACAGTTTGGCAGCCAGAAATTCTTTTTTGTTTAACATTCTGCGAGAGCTGGGATGTTTTTCGTAGAGTAAGGAATAATTTGCAAATTAAATATTCCAAGACATTCTAACTCTTAAAATTAGACACAGGTTGGCAAAATAAGAAAATTAATATTTCCTCAAGCAAATAACTCACATTGAATATTTGACAGGCATTGTATACGCATATTTAATTTCAATGTTACACTGTAACATTACTGTCATATGGTTTGATGACTTGAATTGTCTAATGTAATAATCATGGGACTTTTATATCTCAACAATATACAGGACTTTCGAGTATCATACAACCCATGGGCCAAGAAATACTGAGTAATCACTGAAAATTAGTGAGCAGTCAAGTGATGTTCTTACGGTTCTGAACTAACAAGGTCTATTTCAGTCAAGGAAGCTGTAATATGGATTGCTGAGTCAGTTATGAAATTGTTATCGGAAAATGATCCTTCCAATCATACTGAAAACAATTAACAGGCTGCGTAAATCAAACCAATTTCAGTAACATTATAGCAAACGAGTTTGTGAACATTGAGGAAAATGTAACATTCTGTTTTATAATGTAGGAATGATGATAAATGATACTCAGGATCCTTCCAATCTTGCTGAAAACAACAATTTTCAGGCTGCAGTAAATCAAACCAATTTCAGTAACATTATAGCAAACGAGTTTGTGAACATTGAGGAAAATGTAACATTCTGTTTTATAATGTAGGAATGATGATAAATGATACTCAGGATCCTTCAATCTTGCTGAAAACAACAATTTTCAGGCTGCAGTAAATCAAACCAATTTCAGTAACATTATAGCAAACGAGTTTGTGAACATTGAGGAAAATGTAACATTCTGTTTTATAATGTAGGAATGATGATAAATGATACTCAGGATCCTTCCAATCTTGCTGAAAACAACAATTTACAGGCTGCCCTAAATCAAGTCAATTTCAGTAACATTATAGCAAACGAGTTTGTAAACATTGAAGAAAATGTAACATTCTGTTTTAGAAGGTAGGAATAATGATAAATGATACTCAGGATTCTTCCAATCATGCTGAAAACAACAATTTACAGACAATGTTACAACTGAGAACCAATGAAAACAGTGTCTGAAGTGGAGAAATTGATGAAGATAAAGGATTAAGAAACAGATAAAGGTAATACTTACTGCAATGCTATTTTGCACTTGAAAGTCTTATAAAACTTTGCCTTTGTAAAAAATAATTCAGTTTTTAAAAATTTAAAAAAAACAAGAAATTTAGTTAAAAATCATCCAGTACAGCAGCTACAAGCTATGTTCAAAAATTTGTTGTTAACTATTACAAATATATTCCTACTTTCTTCTTGGTTCGGGCATCCAGCATCAGGAGACGCCGATGTCCAAAATAAACAGCTGTTGCCAGTGGCCAATAATCCATTTTTGTCAGGATCTTATCCATGGACAATCTCCCTTCGAGTTTTAATTTCAGCTTTTCTCTGTGTTGATTTGGCGCTGTGCAGAAAAGCAATATATGGTGCAAGGTCTCAACTTCAGTGTGACATCTTTGGCATATTGAGCTATCGCTGAGGTTGAAGCGTTGGATGTAAGCCTGAGTAAAGATTTGGCCGATTTGAACATGTGCTACATCACAGCTGTGGATCTTGGGACATCACGATAAAATGATGGGCTTGTGAGTTTCCTTTGAATATTAAATAATGATCTACCTGTACGTTCCAATCTCCAATATTCTACCCACTTCTCTTGGAACACTTCTCTTGCGTTTTTTCGGTATTTGGCAAGCGAAAGTTAGGGAACTCCTTTCAAATAAATTCTGAACTTCTTTTTTTTACAATTTGGATAGTTTATGTGAAAAAGTGTTACTTATGATATCCTATTTCTTCAATTGAGTGTTTGTATTGTTGAGATGAACAATTATTTAGGATAATACAGTATTGTACATTGCATTAATTTGCAACTATGGAAATAATAAGTATCTAAAATGAATCCTATCTTCCATAGAGTAGGAACAAATTAGAGAGAAAATGTGCAGGTAGTCCATCAGTGCTCCCAAATCTTTTGTTGTCAAACAGCTGTTATTATTCACTTGCCTGGATAATTGCATTGACATATGAAAATTCCTAGTAGTGAGAAATTTATATATTCTACTGCAAAGTACTATAAACTGAACTGTTAATCACACATTGTTGAATAGTGGTTTCTCCTACTTGTTGAATGTATACAAGTAAAACAAAATTTGAATCACGATTATATGTTTTCTTGATGAGCTACTACTAGGAGAAATAGTACGGAGTTTAACAAGGCAATTTAATAAAACATTAAAATCATACAAGTTTGGGGCATTTTATTATACATTTATCCTAATCATAGATTTATAATTTCTGCATGGACTATAAATATTAAAACTATGATTAAACTATAGGTAGTTGCATAACTGAGTGAATGTTGTAAAACGTACTTGCTGATAAGTTTCAAAACAATCATTTCATTCATGAAGTTAACCTTCTACTGGCGGCTGTCACACAATGTAAAAGGTTGCAAGCTTATAATTTATGAGTGTATTGGGGGTGGGTTTAAGTTGGTTGTTTACTATGTAATGGAAAAGGGTGTTGGACTCAAAGTATGTGAGCTCGTTTAAGATTTTTTCTTTATCTGTTGTTTTGTGTTTGTAAATTTCAACTACAGAAAAATATGAAACATACAAACATCATGCAACAGATAAAGAAAATATCTCAACCACACACACTTTGACTCCAACACCCTTTTCCATTACATAGTAAACAACTAACTTAACCTAGCCCCACTGCACTCATAAATCATAAGCCCCAAAACCCTTCACCTTGTGCTACAGCCGCCAGTAGATGATTAACTTCGTAAATGAAACAATTGTTTCAAAATGTATCAGCAAATAAGTTCTAAAGTATTCACTCAGCTATGCAACATTACTTAGAAAAATATGTATATGGTACAGATCCTATTAACCAAAATATGTATATGGTACAGTTCCTATTAACCAAGGCTATACCGTACAACTACTGTATTGTTTAACCTATAAAGTATATTCATTAGAAACCTGTTTACAATTAAAAATAAGTTCAGTCTCATGAGGTTCTGTTATGGACAGGTACTGCATTAGGATAATTTCTGGGCACCGTATTAACCAAAGGAACTTGAGCAAAATTGAGGTTTCTAAAAAGGTATCTAAGGGTGTGATATTAAAAAATGTTCTAAAATTAGCCCATTGATAAAGAACAAGAATGAAAATTCACAAATTGTAAAGAAAACGTTGTTAATGAAGGTACACCAATAAAATCTAAAACAGCAATCGACAGATCAATGTACACATTCAGCATGTTGCGATTATAAAAATATCAACACAACTTACACCACATTGGTGTTGAACCTTACCAGTATGATTCAGTGAACACATTTTTTATACCCTCAAAATATTTAGATCAGTTTTAATTTTGTAGACCAAATGTAATATATTTTTATTAATAATAATAATTAACTAACCTTTTTATTTCAGTTGACTTTATTTGTTCAAATTTTTTTGTAGTACTGCAAGGATATTTTGGTCTATTATATTTTAAATAAATTTAATATAATAAATAAATGTTACCATTTTTCAGTCATTTATTTTATGAACGAGATGGGGTTAAACATTTAAGAATGAAATTTTATGTGAGTGGTAGTCGTAAACGAGCAACCGTACATTTAGAGATGAAAGAGGTAAGTATTAGTTTTTACTCATATTATCAAATGGTATACTAAGACTGTTTTATTGGCCAATTTACATTCTGATTATTTTCCAAGTTTTTACTAATGTTACTAAATTATCTAAACTTAATACAATTTTTAGTACTATTGAGACGAAGATTAAAACTGAGATAGACTTAATATATTATAATTTACATAAACAAGTAATATAAAGTATAGTATCCAGGGTTATTTCTCTTAAAGATGGGAAACAAAATATAATTTTCTTTAAATTAAATAAGAAGTATCTTAAATTGAAACTTTGTAAATTATTAAAAAGATAAATAATCACTTGGATTTTGTAGTCCGTTACATTCGATGAAACTTAATTAATAACTTAACATTATTTTACGACTATCCGAACTTTAATTTTTTGTGTAAATTTGTAAAAACTTACTGAGAAAGCGTTTTCAATCGCTCTATGGCGTTCTTCATCAGTGTCTAAATGTTCCGCTTGGAGTTGTTGTTGAGTACAGCAGTAACGGTTTTAAAGGCAGGTTTTCAATAGTGTCAAAGAGTGTATGTTATTTCTATTGTGTTGAAATATGGTCCTTTTTTGTTGATGTGTATGATTTCTGGGTTATAGTTAATGCCTGTGAATGTTTACCCTGTTTCATTTAGGTGATTGGCGAATGCTGAATTGGTGTTATATTTGATTGATTGTATGTGCTCTTTAAATCTTTGTTGGAAGCTGTGACGTGTTTGTCCTATGTAGAGTTTGATACAGTCTGTACAGTTTAATTTGTAGACATTGATGGATATCACCACAGAGTAATTGAAAACGTTCTGTCTCAGTAAGTTTTTACAAATTTACACAAAATTAAACGTTCGGATAGTTGTAAAGTTATTAAATAAGTAATCATGTTTAGTTTTCAGTTTTTCTTTAAAATTAGAGAATATATATTATTAGCCGTGTATAAAACAGGTTTGAAATTTTGTAAATTCTTATTTTTACTACACTTAACATTTTTAGTTTTATTTTTATCAATGAATTTGTGCATGCCACCTAATCATACGTAAGTATTAATAACATTCAATAGCTTAATATTATTGATATTGGAACTGTTATTATAAAAGGAGCTCTGTCATATTAAAAAATTGACTTATTGGAACGGTTGCATGTATTGAATCATTAAGATATTGAGTCGTTTCCTATTGTTAAAGACTTTTTATAGATTTTATTATATAAGTCGATTGAGAAAATTCTTGGGTTTGAGTTTAACAAATTTACTACTTGCCAAACTATAAAGTTTTATGGAAAATTTATTAATTAACAATGTTTTTTATAGTATCAAACAATCTTTATTGATTGATATTGATGAAAATTGCTTAGGGCATTCTATAATATCACCTCTCAAAATGATTTAATAAATTTACTTGAATTATGAATTTGGAAAATTTTTATTTTGTTAAATTCAAATGTTAAATATTTTCTCTGTCCAAAATAATTTGCTATATATTAATAGTCCGAAACACTCCCCTCATTTCTCTAATAAGAAATGCTTTTGTCAACTCCTGGGTTTTGTGTTGCAAGTTTTTTAAAATGCTATATTGCTTGTATTTTTCATAAATTTAGATTTATTCAGAAGGCTGGACACAGTTCAGTAGTAATATTCAGATATTACTAGATCCAGTTGATAAAGAACAAAAATAACTGAAGATATCTTGTATGTGAGTTGAATGTTCTATGTTGTACATATTTGAAATGTGGCACCTTAATAAAATTAGAGTTTATAAATACACTTGATTTTATCTTATGGTCTCTAAAGTTATTGGTGATACTAGTTCTAAAACAAAGTTATGTTACAGGAAAGCGGTAAATTTTTATATAGGTACCTATTTGTCGAACTAGATGATTTTGGCAGGCCTGCAATAATTTTGGAAGACAACAGAGAAACGAAATCATTCTTTCCTAAAGGAGATCTAGACTTAACACAGCCATCGTCTCTCTCCTGATTACCTTTAGATTTCATTTAGAATTGTATATTTGTATAGAATATGTGGATTTTTAACTGTAAATAAAAACATGAGTGAATAAAGTTTGAAATTATTGATTTTTCTTAAATTTTCAATAAAAGTAGCTTGTGCAATATATGAGCAAGTTTTCTTCCTTTTGTGTGATACTGTTTTTGTGTTGAAAATTCATAGTTTCATTTTAAAATTGTCTGTTTATATTTTTTTATTGGTGAAATGTTTTATTGAATTTTTATATAAACTTTGTTAAATTTGTAGTTTTGTTTTAATTTTAATACAGTTTATTTAGTTCTAGTTTTATGTATTTTTTGAGTTGTTTATATTTTTGTATTGCATCTAATACTATGCAGTCTATCTGTCATAATTAGTATAAACTCTTTCTTAAGATTTTTATTATTGGGAAAGTTGTTTGATATTAGACATATGAAACAGTTTCTTTCTTTAGTATATAATTAATTCATCTCTACCAATCAATTAGGATGGATTACAATATTTCTTTCTTGAACATTTAATTCTGAGAATTCATCTTGGAATAGATATTCTGTTACTGGGTCCATCATTGATCAATTATAGCATTTTCCCCGGTAGGTCCAGAGAGAATGCTGTGGAATTAAAACCCAGACGTAGTGAGAGTGGATTTCAAAACCATTGCCAGTTGAGTTTGTGGTCAGTGTATCTCAAACCACAGACAGACAAGTTGAACCCCATATGTCCAGGCGTAAATGAGTCCAATGGTGTGTAAACCAGACATGGGTAATATCATCCCCAGACACCTAAGGGAGAGCAGTTTCAATGCTTAAGTCTAAGGACTTGAGAAAAATTTGAGCAACATTTTTTGAGATTCATAACCTTAAAACATTTCTTTCAAACCTCATACCCACAATGATTTAATGTTAGTATTTGGTAATTAAATATTACTTAATTAGCATCTAAGTTCCGAGAATTCATGAAACAAAAGTTTAAGTGTGTACCTGGAAATACTACTGATTATTTGTTAACACATAAACATATTCAGAATATATAGTACTTATCTTGACAGCTGTCATGACATATGGATACAAAAACTGTCCCAGTAGCATTTTGACCAGCTCCTAAAATAGCTTTAATTTTATGATGTAACTGTTTCTAAGAAAACATTAAAACCCTGTAACATAGAATAGTAAGGTTTTTGTCTTGTATAAGAAGTCGACTTTTAGGAACAATTCGTATGAGAGCTATAAAAAATTCTTATGTTTTTTACAAAATACAGTAGAGTCGAAAATTTGAGTCACGATATTTTGAATTTCCATATAATTCGAGCCTATTTCTATTTTAGCCTATTTTATCTATTTGAAAGGAAATGAGTCGGGGAGTCCAAGAAATATTTATAGCCATAAAGAGAATGAATCGTGTTAAGTCACGCAATAGAAATGAGTCCAAGAAATATATCAATTCGGTATTTTTCTTCCTCCCCATTCTGTTGTTGTTGGTGTTATGTTGTTGCTCATGTTTGCTGTTATGTTGTGTGAATTCACCAAACAATTCAGGTAAACTAGTTGAGCATTTTTCAAATTAAAAAAATATAAAAAACAGATGCCAACTATTTTTATGTTGTATATCTAAAGGTTTCTTCATGAAAATTACTACTTTTGGTATCACTTGGCAAAAAGACCTCTAGTTACTAATATTTTTAGCAGATGCGTTTTGCACTAGGTCAGTGCATTGTTTAATGGTGTGAGTCATGGACAAGACTGTTGCTCAGGTGTGTTGTATTGACGTGTCTGTGGTGTATTATTGTTCATAGAGTAGTTGTGTTCAAATATAGTATTTGATTGTGAGTGTGTTTCGTTGTTTAGAATGTGTTTTAGATAGTTTTTGTGGTGTTTGTATATCTTGTAGATTTCTGTTGTGTTTAGTTTGTATTCATCCAATCAAGTTCAAACACATTTCTTTTAACCTTTAATGGATGACAATTGGTATCTATATAGTTTAAAAAAATATTTAATCAATAATTAAATTATAAAAATTTGGGGCGATAAAGCTTGCATTTGAACTGGGTATCTTCTTGTACTAAGTCTAGTGCTTAGGCAATATTATCAGCCTGAAATCTATTTCTCAAAGATGTATACGAATTTTTTTTTTGTGCCTCATCTGGATGTCATTGAAACCTCCATTGTATAACCTTAAATTGTTGCCATGGTTACCACACAATATAAATAATGCTCTAGGATTAAAAATGAATAAAAAGAATAAAATAAACAAACAAACTGGATTAACGGTATCAAATCTTGCTTCACAAACGAACAGTGTAAGATAAGGCGAAAAGAAACTTCAACATAATACAAGCGACAAAAAGAAAGAAAGCTTATAAATAGTAACAAACAAAAATAATAGTTTAACACCATTCATAGAAAGGAAAGTGGAAAATAGCAAGGCAATTCGCTTTCTAATTTGCCACTTAATATTGTTATGCTGACTTATGTATATACATATTTATATTAATTGTAATTATAAAATTAAAATAATTTGTTTTATTTGTTTTTTCTTTGTTGATTTAAGTAGGAATTAACTTTTTTTAAACTTTTATACTGTCTTAAGTGGAAAATAGGCTCTATAAAACCACAATTAAAAAAAAAAACAATTCAAACAAAATACATTTGTATATATTCTTGTACATATAATATGTATATACATAACAAGAATGTATATTATTCATTATTTAGTTTTATTTTTAACATTTTTATTAACAAATTGTTAAACTCATATTGAAATAAATTTATGAATAACTTGCTGAAATAAAATATTTTTCTTCACACTGTGATTTTACTCAGTGTTTACCTATAATTATGAGTTCTGCAAATTGTCAATTACTTTAGTAAAAATATTAACGATTTTGGCAATGAGCATTGACAATAAAAAGATGGGTTTTATTTTTACATAAATTGACGAAAACAAAAGTAAGAATGGTTTCGACTTGTAAAAGAAAGAAACAATATGTTTGTTAAAACAATTCCGATTGGGTGATTTTAGGCAAATTTATTCTTTGTTCAGACATTTCTAGCTCAATAGGTTATGGCAAAAATAATCTGCCTAATATTACATCTGAAAACTTACTTTGTTCCAAATCAATGGTTTCTTTTTGAATTAGTGTGAGTACATCTGGAAATTGAGTCTATTTCTTTTTTGGTTCAACTTTTCCTTTGAGTTTTTCATCACTAAAAACATCAGTTTTTTTTTATTCACTTTTTATGATTCATACTTATTTTATCCTCAATAAATAAAGCAGATCCTCAATGTCTTGTTATACACTGCTAATGAATTCTCTTTTCTCAAAAGACTTTCACAGTGTACGTTATTCAAGAGCAGATCAATGTAAAAAAGTGTGTATTTTATACACTATTAACCTTTTAAGAGGTAAACATAAATTTTAAACTTGTGAATATAGAGCATAATATATCATATTACTCAAGTTTTCACTTAGTACTTAAATAATTACTTATGATTTAATTAGTGAAATCAAGATTACAACAACCAACCAAAAATAATATAATTTTTTAATAGATAAACAAAACCTAAACTACACAAAAAACTGTTAGTTTTTGTCCAATAAAATCGTATGATACAATAATTGTATCAGTTTGATCGCCTCAATTTTTTTGGAATGATTTTAATTTAAAATCTTCAGGGTGTTAGAGAAATTTTGAAAACAACAAATTTTTGAGAACAATACAACTTTTTTCCTATCAATAATTACATTTTCAGCAATATCTTGTATACAAAATACACTGTTAGAATGTTTATTCTTTTTCCTATATATTTTATTGCCCTTAAAAAAATGAGTATTGCAAAACATTTTTAAAGTTGCTTATTGTACACATCTTGGATTCAGTGATTAAACTATAAGTTATATTGCATAATTGAGTGAATACTTTAGAACTTAAGTGCAGATGGGTTTCGAAACAATCGTTTCATTTACGGTTAGCTTCGTAAATGAAATGATTGTTTCGAAATGCGTCAGCACGTAAGTTCTAAACTATTCGCTCAGTTATGCAATATTACTTATAGTTAAAACATTTTTGTTTATAAACTCACACTGCCTGCTTCGTTTTGGATGAATATGTTATTCAAGTTTTACCACTTTTCATAGATTTCAAATCATCCTAGGTTGCTCTTGATATTGCCAGATTGTATAGGCTAACACTCTATACTTAGAGTTTAGAAACTTGTGCAATTCTAAAGTTCTTTCATTAAAACAGGACAAGCTTTATTTCAAGGATTTATTAAAAATTTGACATTTTACTGTCAAATATTGAATACTGATATTAGGACAAGAAGAAAAATAAAATGTTACTACAGTCAAATAAGTTGTTTACATAAAAATAAAAGTTGGTCATTGTAATCATCTTCATTACATTGATTAATTCATAAATAATTATTGAAAGAACTAAGTGAAAACTATTAACATACTTGCTGATGCATTTTGAAACCTTTGTTTAATCTATGAAACCAATGAAGGAGTAGCAGGTTAGGCTTTATCAATGAACGTAACTTACTTATTAATTTGTCAATGTTTTCACTTCTATAAATAATTACTAAACAAAAATAAAACTTAAACTTCAGCAATAAAGAATTTACTGTATTTGTTTTTATGGTGTCCAAACTGCAGCTAGAGAAAGTAGATATATTACTTATCTTCATTATCACTAAGTATAAGAGGATGGAAGGCTGTATCTCTCTACTTTTAAAATATGCGCCAATTTTATGTTTTGTATACTATTTTCAATTTGGACTATAACTTATATAGTTACAGTCTGAATTAAAAATAGGACACATCTCCTAAAACATCCATCCTAACAAAAAAATAAATAATAAAATACAGTGGAACCCCTCAAATCTGAACTAATAGAGGTTATAGCCTGTACGAAATTGCTGAAAAACTTTGGATTTGCTGTGTATTTTGCATTTAATAGATGTGTGTTTTTTAATTAACGAACAATATTAGAGAATTCATTACATAAATCCGTATAAAAAATTGAACAGTTTTGCAGTGCTACAAGTGAAAAGTCTTTGGAGCAACGTCTTCACGCAAAAGTTTCTGTGAATGACAAAATTGACGCCGTATTTTTATGGTTTACACAAGAGAGGTAGAAAGGAGTTGCTATTAGCAGCCCATTAATACAAGAAAAGGAATTACAGCTAAACAAATTAATGAACTGTGATTTGGAATTTACAGCTAGCAATAGATGGTTGGATAGATAGAAGAGAAGGCATGGAATTAGACAACTAACGGTAAGCGAGGAGAAGTTATCAGCTGATAATCTTGCTGCAAAACTTTAGACGAATTCACAGATTTGATTTTGTCTGAAAATTACTTACCCTAGCAAGTGTATAATGCGGACGAGACGGGATTGATTTTAAAGCTCTTCCTACTAAAAGTCGTGCTTCTAAAGAGGAGTCTTCTGCGCCGGGCTCGAGCAAACAGTGTCTCACAGTTTTAGCCTGCAGTAACGCCACAGGAACAAATAAGCTACCATTCATGGTGATTAGAAAATCTGCCAAGCCACGAGCCCTTAAAAATATATACTTGAATGCTCTCCCTATTTACTACAGAAATCAGTGTAAGGTGTGGATGACGTAATATATTCAAGGAGTGGTTCAAAAATGAGTTTGTTCCTTCAGTAACAAAAATTTAATAAAAACAATGGACTGCCACCAAAGGTCTGTTTTTGATAGACAATTCTCCTTCAGACATGAATTTGGTATGGAAAGACATAAAAGCAATATTTCTCCCATCTAACGTGACATCGTTGTTTAAGTCTATGGATCGAGGTGTGCTGCAGAACATAAAATTGAGTTACAGAAAAAAGCTTTGCAAACATTAATTGAAGAAGATTGTTCTCTTTCTATTCCAGAAAAACTTAAGACGATTAGAATAAAGGATGTGATTTACTGGGTAGTTGAATACTGGAATAATATCAACACTTTACTGCAGAAATCTTGGAAGAAGCTCTGGCCTAGCCTTGACTATGTGGAAACACCACTTGGTACATGGGATGATGAAACTGAGCTCTTTCAGCTTATTCGAAGAGTACCAGGATGTGAAGATGCCGAAGAAAGTTGCCTGGAAGAGTGGACCGCACTAGATAACAATTAAGAATATACCGAGCATGTCATGGTGTCTATGGTTCAGGATCAACACAATGACAGTGTAGCACATAGCGATAGTGAGGAAAAATATACCTTTTACTCGTGCCAACGCTGCCGCTGCTCTTGATGTTGTGTTGCATTACGTTTAATAACATGCAGCTGGAACATCCAATGATGTTATGCTAATGCAACAGTGGTGCTACACTGCATCCTCGGGAAGGTTTACATCTTTTCGCCAGATGAAGATTACTGATTTTAAGTGAAAAATATATTTAAGTATTTGTGTCCTTTCTTTTAAAGTGAAACATATAGTTTAGTGTTTGTCTTTTTTGTTTTTATTTTACTGTCAATAAATTCTATGTTAATGAAGTGATACAGTAGTACAGTCTATGTCTTCGTATTATATCATGTTTTTACAGTATCAATTCCAATATATTACACATCTCAGTCCTGTTTCATATAAGTAACAAACTTTCATCATTCATTAAAATTTAGATATTTTTTTAAAATTTGGTTTTCATCAAATGTTTGGATTTGAGGGGTTCTACTGTAATAACAATAAAATAATTCCTACTTTCAAAGGTCTATTTACTTTAATTTAAAAATTTAATTTGGTTGAAATGCCAATATATATTAATCTAAATTAACAAGTGCAACACTTGTGTGAACACAACATTCTCTCTAACTGACATTACACTATAGGTGTATTAGTATAACCTTCGGTTATAGATATGTTAATTCAAATCTAGGATGGTATAAAATAAAAGTATGGTATGAAAAATTAAGTATGTAAATCTAGAACTGCGTAAACCAAAATTTTTTTAAAGTTTACTATATTTTTTTCTACAGTGAAAAACATATTTAGATAATTATTACCCAACAGATAAACACAAAAGTGTATTTATACACTATATAATGACTATTTATATTTCTGACTATGTTTTGGATGCAAAAGGAAATGTTTATAAAATTGATTTTTATAATTTATTTTATTATGTTCAACATTATTTTAAAAATTTATTAATTACATTATATTTCCTAAGCTTAACACATATAAAACAATGAACTTAATAAATAGTAATAGCTTAATTATCAGTTTTATCTGTGATAAAATTTTTAGAGTATAAGGGATATATTGTCTCTCTTATAACATAGTATAACAATGATAACAATTTTTAAAATAAACTGTAAAATTTATATTAAACTTTAATTAGTATATATACATACAACATAAAATAGTAGTGATTCTTGAAATATTAATAATCAGTAGTCGTTCTCACATAAACTACTCCAGAAGGCATCGACACTTTTTCAACTCCTTTAGGAAACAATTTAGGAATATCTTCTTCTGCCACTGAAGGTAAAATCATAACTTTTGTTCCAGGCTGGAAAATGTTTTGTTTATTAATTAATGTATCTAGCTATTTTGGCATTGTTTAACAACAAAAAGTTATAATAATCTATATAAAGTTGAATGTGCACTAATTTTAGATGCAATCCTCAGCAAGAGTTTTGGTGATATTCAGTTTAAAATCAAACACTGGCCCTCAGTCTACAGCCACTGACGTCTAGCAGTTTATGATGACATGATGCAAACATCAATCTCACCCCAAAATATCATCACAGAATTGTTTTTTAAAAAAGAATTTTTTTTTAACATAGTACTAAGGATGTTTTCTAAGATCCACATGTATACCATTATAAAGGCATAACAGATAAATATTTTATAACAGATCACAGACATTTATGCTACAAAATTTATTTTTCTGGTAGTGCAATTTGACTTGTTAATATTTATTAAGAATAATGAAATATTTGACTTTAATTATGTTAAAAGTATTGTTTGTGAATGTTAAAAACTGTAAATTATGGTTTAATATTAGATGGATAAACTAGCTCTTGAAAAGGATTTTAAGATGGAAAATCAAAATGCAGGGTGTATTTGTAGTAGCGTGAATTGGTCTGTGATCTGTCATTAACCTTAAACACATTAAATAGTTATTAACAAATATTAAATAAAGTTTAAATAATTTATATTTATGTAAAATAGTTACCAGTTTATACACTATTATTCTCAAAGTCTAAACTTGGAATACATTAGCTACTTTATTTCTTAACTGGAATCTGCTAGATAAAAATTAAGAATTTTATCTTATTCAGTTTTGTAAACAGTGGAGGTTTGTCCAAAAGGGCTCTGGGGCGCAGCCCTCCCAATTACAAAATTTAATTTTTAATTAATATTCATTTGTCTTAAATTAGGTTAAGAAGAGCTTAGAATTATTTAAGCAATGTTAAAACCATAAAATATTTAGCAGTTGACGCACGAAATTAGCCGCAAGCTCCGAGCGGGGCTCACAGCAGAAAGCCCCAGACTAGTGCATCGAATAAGCTGAAACAGCCAAAACCGTGCGGTGACGTCACTCAACACGCTTGTTACGGGTGGCCTGGGATGGAGTCACGTAGTCATGCGCATGCGCTGAGAAATGACTAATCAGTGCTGCTACTACAATTCTATATGATTTAGGAAGCAGCATTGTAGGCTTATTTGTAATGTTCTCACAATGTTTCCATTTATAGATCCTTTGATGCGCATACACAATGGCCTAATATACTTTTAAAAGTAAAACTTGATTCACACTACTCGTTGAGTACTCGACGCTTTAGCATAGGCAATCACTTAACTACCCAACCTAGCAACATTTCGTAAATCACATCGTAATACGTCTATTAGTTATAGCATAGTTAATATATTAATCAATAAGTATAACTTATTAAAAGTTGTAGGTGGTTAGAATATAAAACGAGTTAAATGGGTATCAAATTTCAAAATTGTCTCTGCACCTCGTAAATCTGGGGAGACCCCTTGTCATGAGCCCCACCAATGTAATTGGGCAGGAGCCGCCACTGTTTATAAACGGTAACAAATTACAGGCCTACTGACTTTTGTAAAGTGTACTGGTAAAATATACATTATATTTTGCATTCTGGTATGTTTTTAAACTTCAACTATTACATCACATACATTCCAGAATACAAAATAAAACTTATAGATAATCAAACCCAGTACAAATCAAATACACTCTTTTATTACATTTTACTGAACATTATCAGTCTTTAAAACTGGTGCTATCTAACTAAACAACCTCTTGTTGCCTAACATAGAGATTAAGATGATGATCATCTAATTTGATTGAAAACACTTTTTTCATTAAGTTCTTTTAGTTTAATTATAAGTTCATGCTGTTGTAATATTGCAAGTAATATCATTCGGCCATAAACGTTTTACCAAAAATCTTGGATAAAATCTACAGGAATAAAATAATGAAGATGGAATCAAATAATAAAAAAAAAATGTTACTAAGTTAATATTGGTTGCCATGGTAACTGATTATCTTAAATAATGATGATTAGCGTAATTAATTAATTAATTGGAATCTCTGACTTGTAGTAAAAGTAAATATGAATTTATTATATCTTCCTCACATGAGTTTTAACTAAAAACACTTGTACATAAGCTACACTTGCCTATAGTAGCACTTATTTTATCATAAAAGTAAGTGTTTCTATAGGCAAGTGTAACTTATGTACAAGTGTTTTTTAGTTAATGACAAATATCAGTTGGGAGTTGCAAATTGTTGAGATATTTTAACAATTTTATAGTAACAGTAAGCCAATTGTTTAGTTAAAATAAAATATTTATGGAATACTTACAGTCCAGTTTGCTGGTGTAGCGACAACTTTCAGACGATCTGTTAGTTGTAAAGAGTCAATGCAGCGGAGTATTTCACTAAAACAAAAAGTTAGAATAAAGTAACTGTTTTATAGATGTTTGCATGGGTGTACCCACCGAGGGGCAGCTGCCCCCTGGAAGCAAAATTATAATAAATAAATAGTTATTAAATTTTGTTCCTGGAATTTATTACAATTTAAAAACTAATTTATTAATTAAAAAAAAACACACTATTGAAAATTATGAAATTAGGGTTATTTATCGTAATTTTAATATAGATCGAAACCTGAACGACCGTGGTTTGCCCCCCTTAGTTTTGATCTTGGGTACGCCCATGGATGTTTGAGTTATTTAACATATTTTTTTTATAAAGTAGAGGAAAAAGATATGACTATAATCTCCATAAGAAGATGTTATTATGCTTTTTCATAGTTTTAACAGAAATTTATATTAATACAGGCCAACAAAATACAGGGCTCTATGTTGAAAAAAATTAATGTAAAACATATTGTAATTTTTTTCTGAAGTTGCTCTGTTAATGGTTAAATTAAACAGGTAGAAGATAATAAGGCTTTAATTTATAGGTTAAATTGATCTGATCTATGTTTTAAACCTTTGATTATAACTACATTATGTTTAAGTTAATCTGATTTTATATATATTAGGTTTATTTACAATTTTGTAATTTCAATTTTCTCTCTTTAATTTAACTATCTTTTCTATGTAAATATCTTGAAATGACAATGACCTATTATCATGTGAAGTTAACAAGAAATAAAATCAATAACATGTGTTTGTCAGCATAGTAAGAAATCAGTAATCAAATTTATCATTGAAAGTAACAGGTGAAAAAACAAGCTATGGTTCAGTAATTTTGTCCACAATATTGAATCAATTTGAAAGTCATTTTCACTAGATAAGCATCAACACAAAACAATAAATGAATTAAATTAAGTATTTCACAACAGTTTAAAGAAAATAATCACATCTGTTTTTGAAGAAAAGTAAAAGGAATTACATTTAAAGTTAAAGTCAAAAGGCATATGAAAATCAAAGTTTTAAAAATTGTCTAAAAGAGGTAAGGTTACAACAAATATAAAGAGAGTTTGATGTGAAATAACTAAATGGCTTCAGAGGTAGAGAGAGATTTAATAGATTGTCTTAAGCAAGTGTTAATCTCTTCAGGGTATGACTTTTGATTCATATAATCTATCAATTACCAATTTTCTGGCAACGAAATACAAAGTAATTAACGGATTAATGGTTTCTGTATCTAACAAAGGGATATAAATTACAAAATACGGGATTGAATTTGCCTAATTAGCAACTAGCTCTGCTTTGTGTTAAGAACTTTGTTATTACGTCATAAGTAAACACACTGCCTTGATGTTCTTAATTGTTTTATCTTTGCAAAATATGCTGGCGAGTTTGTTTATTTACACGCTTCATTATAATAACAGAGTGTACTAAAAATGAAAGCAATTGCTTTAAGTTATTAAAAAAAGACATATTTAGATCTTTCTATTTCACTTTTTGGCGTAGAGCGCTTAGGTGCCTTATAAACAGCTGCACCCTGTGTAGGTTAAAAAAACACACTATATTGGATGATCCAGAAGATTATTTGTGGTGTCCAAGCCTACTTGAACAATAGTCGTGATTTTGTTCTGTTGGGACGAATAAAAAGTATTTAACAATAGGAAAACCACTAAATATTTGAATGATTTAGTACATGAAACTGTTCCAATAAGTTCATTTTTTTTTATATGACAGCTCATTTTATAAAAAAAAAACAATTCTAATACCAATAATATTAAGCTCCCGGGTGTTATTACACATTTGTATGATTGGGTGGCATGTAATAGTTTATTGACAAAAATAAAATTAAAGATATTAAATTTATTAAAAATAAGTATTTACAAAATTTCAAACTTGTTTTACACAGGGTTAATAATAAAGTTTCTCTAATTTTAAAGAAAAACTGAAAGCTAAACATAATTATTTATTTAATAACTTTACAACTAACCGAACTTAATTTTGAGTAAATTTGTAAAAACTTACTGAGACGGAATGTTTTCAATCACTCTGTGGTGATACTCAGCATTCGCTAATCACCTAAATGAAACAGGGCACACATACACAGACATTAACCATGACCTAGAAATCTTAACACATCAACAACAAAAAACCACATCTCAACACACTAGAACAGTATGAAATTTACAAAAACACAAAATACAAACATATTAAATAAACAGACCCAATACAAAACACATACACGCTTTGACATTATTGAAAACCTGCCTTTAAAATCATTACCACTCAACCCAACAATAACTCCAAGCGGATTATTTACTAAAGTCTGGATAGTTGTAACATATTGTAAAGTTATTAATTATGTTTCACTGAACATAACGAACTACAAACTTCAAAAAAATCCAAGAGTTAAAAAATTCTTGAAATTGCTTACTAGCCAAAAGAACACAGAGAACTCCAAAGAATGTACAAATAGTTACAGCAGACTTAAATAACAGAAATAAGTCTCAATGTTAATGGTAAGATGGAGTAATGATTGAGAAGCTTCTTGAGGAAAGAGATACACTGGGTTAGTGGAAATAGGCATGTAACAAACAGGGAGGCAATGTAATAGGCTCATAACAGGCAGGCAGTTCTCTAGTCAATGATGCCCCATGTTCGATGTATACAGTATATTCAGAAAATTGATTGTACTACAAGTACAACAATATTAACTTACTCAACATTCCTTCCAGTAGAAGCAGGATATAACATGGACAGTCGCAACTTTTTATCTGGGCTGATTATATATAAAGCTCTTACAGTCATGGCAGTTTCTGCATTGTCCTTATTTTCCTCATCTAACATATCCAATTTGATTGCCAACTCTCGTGTCTCGTCTGAGATTATTGGATATGGAAAGTCACCTTTAATATCCAAACAGTATGACTTGATGTCCTGCATAAAATGAATAATTTTGGTTAATTTGTTTATAATCAATGCTAAATTTTGGAGATCTTTTGTGGTATTTTTTCCAGTATGCTTAAAATTTAAGAGGGTCATATATTGTACAAAGAGTAATGTTTTAATTTGATAACCAGATTAATGACAACATCATCTGAAAAGAAAAGTAAATATATCTCCTTATAAATTGTCGTGTGTAGGGTAGAGAACGTTGGGAAATTTTAAAATTAAACTTAGGTACTTGCATAACATAAATACAGTAGAGTCTAGATAATCCGAGCCCCGATATTTATTTCCGTTAAATTCTGTTTATTCCTTTATTTCTGTTTGAGCCTATTTTATCATTTTGAAAGAAAATGATGAATTGAGCTTCCAAGAAATGTTTATATCCATAAGGTATGCAAAGGAAATGAATCGGGCTTCCAAGAAATGTTCATATAAAGTTCTATATACTTATTTAGTGCATTTTTAATTACCTATACTATAGGGGTTTATTGAAACTTCTATTTTTTCTAATGCACAGGTACATATTTCCATGTAATCCTCTGTCCGAACTACCTTGAATTATTGGGACTCTACTGTTCTCAGTTTGGTACTTGACCAAGTGAGAAATTGAATAACCATTTTTAGTAAAGTGGAACAGAAAAATGTGTCATTAAACAATTATTACAACAATAAGTATTTATAATTGTTTAGTGAAAATCAACAAATATGAAAAATGTGTCTATTCACTTGCTCAATAGATGTAAACCTGTTACCATCTTATAAAAAGTAGTAAATCACTATAAAAAATGGAAACAAAATTGCATTGTTCATTAATTTTCACTAATTTAATGAACAAGGAGGTTTGGACACCTTATTATTTCTTGAATTATTAAAATAAATACCACCCTATACATATACTTAAAATTAATGATCATTGAGTACTTCTTAAATTAGGAATGTATATAAATTAGGTAGAAATTAAATTTACTTACTTTGTGTTTGTTTTTATAGTAAACTGGCATTTAATTTTCACAACTCTGAATTAAGAGTATAATCTACTCATAGCTAACAATCCCCCTTACAAGAATGTCAAAATCCAACCTCCACCTTAGAAGGAATCTCTGGTTGCACTTCTGTGTTTGGCCATAAATAGAAAATTTAAGAATTCTCCAAAACACGGATGCAATGCCAGAGGTTGATTAAGTGAAGTGGAATCATCATATGGACATACACTACATTAATCAATATTTTTATAGATTATGATTCTAATAATCATGGCTGTATCACTCAGATTTAAATAAATATTAAGAAAAAATGAAATACATACATCAACCCAGTCCTGGTGAGATCTTAGTTTGTCACAAGAATGAGCAAGAAGTTTGACTCCTCTTTTCTTGAATTCATGATCATGCACTGCAATACGGCCCAATTCTGTGGTGCAAACAGGGGTGAAGTCTGCTGGGTGAGAAAACAATACACACCATCTGTATAACAAATGGTCTAATTAATAGCGAATAATAAAAAATGAAAAACAAAAGTTATCCAGTTTATTTATATAAAATGTCTGTGTATGTATGTGTTTGGGTGTGGTGAGAGGGATGGAAAGAGATAAAGAAAGGGAAACAGACTGAGTGAGATAAATAGATAGACAGAGAGATCACAAAAATTGTTAATTCAATTAAATACTAAAAAGTTACACTTATAGAAAATTAAGGAAACCATTACAAATTAATAAATTTTTGTTTAAAAGAATTAGAAAAGACAAATTTATCTCAAAGTTTTTAATAGCGGCATATAATGCAATTTAATTTTATATTTAGACATTAAAACAAATTCCTAACTTATTTTGCAGAGTGTAAATTCCCTTGTTATTAAATTGTCTAAAATAACATTTGTACTGTTGTTAACAATAATAGGTCCATATAGCACACACACACATTGACCTAAGTATTGAAAATTATACAGGCTTTTATAAGTTAGCAAAGTAGAAGCTGTAAAAATAAACATGTTAATTTTTTTACATTTTTTATTGATATTTAACTTGCACTCATGTTTAAGTGTTCCAATTATTTTATAAGTCAGTTAAATATGTTTTATATAAATGCTTCTATTTTCCAATTTGATACTTCTTATTTATATAACTGCAGTGAATATTTTGTTCCTTTATAATCCACGAAGGACACGTTTTAAATATATATATATATATATATATATATATATATATATATATATATATATATATTTTAAAACAACACAGGTTATTCAAATACAAGAATATTTATTATTAATAAATATTCTTGTATTTGAATAACCTGTGTTGTTTTAAATTATTAAACAAGAAAACGTATTTATATTTATATATATATATATATATATATATATATATATATATATATATATATATAAGAAAAAATATTTATATTTTTTATGTATAGAGACTATTAAAAGGATAAAAATAGTTTTAGAATCTTCAAGTTTAATCTATAAATTTGCAATTGGTATTACTGTATATTGAATACTGTTAACTTTAAACTGCAGTTGAAAAGTATTTTAATTTTAATCAACGTGTATTAAAATTCAGTAATCAGTCTATCTAGATAAATTTTAGAAGATTTTTTTTACATCTGCTGACCCTAACTCATGCTAGTTCATTGAGACACTGACCATTGAGTTTTAAAAAGGATGTGAATAACAATGACCCATAAGAGGACTAAGTTATGTAAGTCAAGGTCAAGTTAAAGAGGAAGGCTCATTGAGCCTGAAGGTTATTCATCACACAAGGCCATCTTTATTTATTGAGATCATTTCGCTCCATTTAACTCTTGTAACTCCTATATTTTTAGGCAGTTTTTAAAAACTCTTATTAAAAAATAGATCATGTTTTAAATATTTACTATGGAACAAAGATCTCTGGAATTGCACTTTACTTACATTGAATACAATTTCACTTCTTTCAAACACTTACTTTTTATTTGTTACAGTGAAAACTAAACTAAACCTTTTTCCCAATGCAATTCAAAAGAATAATTCCAATTCCAATGATTTACATGGCATTGTAACATTTCATTTAATAATAGGCCAACTGAATAGGAAACAAGTCATGAAATCATTGTACAATATAATCAATCGTATCCTTTTGCAAGCCTTTTATTAAGATGGTTATTTAGAAATTACATTCACATATATTTATAGCCTAAATATTAACAATATAAAAACGTAAGAGTAATACATTCTGTTGTACAACTTGAAATACACGTTCAAGATACGTTTGGTGAATCTTAATTAATCACTTAATCAATAGTTTATGACTATCCGAACTTTAAATTTTGTATATTTGTTAAAACTTACTGAGACAGAACGTTTTTGATCGCTATGTGGCGATTTTCATCAGTGTCTTCTCATCAGAAGACAAAATAAAAACACAAAATATTTATAAAATTGTTTAGCAATTTTCTTTTATTAAAAATTGTCATGAATAAATTAATAAGGACCCGGGTCATTATAAAATAGTGTAGGGGCTTCATTAATTACTAACAAGTTTTTACTTATTAATGTCTACGCATTACACAATTTTTTGATTTTTTTTAAACCTAGTTTGTAGTTTAGATATGTTGCTCCTTAAGTTTGTACAAATTAAATTAGATACTTTCTCAAAAATATAATTTTTAAACATTACTATGTTTTAAAATTACAAATTAAAAAAAACAATACTATTTGATTCCATCTTTAATTAAGCTACTAGTTTTTCACTAAAAACACTTGAGCATATAATAGGATGTTACACTTGCCTATAGTAATTGATTATTGAAACATCCGTCCTCAATAATTAAAAAAGTAAGTGCTACTATTAGACAAGTATAACGTACTAATATATGTTCAAGTGTTTTTAGTAAAAAACCAATGATTCCAATTTACACTATTTTACTTTTATTTGACAGCTGTTTTAACATCATCATGTCTTCATCAGATAATGTTAGAGTCTCATAAACAAAAGGCCTGTTTTTTAAAGATTCCGCATAATATTATGAGGAAAACAGGGTGATGTCAAAATAGGTGTCAAATAAAAGTTTATTACTGAAAATCGGAAAGGGTTTTATGTTATTTTGTAATTATATAATGAATTTTCATCAATTAAATACTTCATAAATATCAATTTTTTAAAATATTTTAGAGCAATTTAAAAATTTTTGAGTTTCTTTGGAAAATAATTCTTTAGGGCTATATAAATGGATAAAGTTAATAAAATTTGGTATTTTAATAATGAATGAAGGATTTTTATTAACGCTTGTTTAAATTTAGTTCAAAGTAATCTAAGTAAGTAATATAATATTTTTTAAACAGTCAATTCCTACTTAAGTCAACAAAGACACATTTT
Organism: Prosapia bicincta; assembly: GCA_036971475.1. Lineage (NCBI taxonomy): Eukaryota > Metazoa > Arthropoda > Insecta > Hemiptera > Cercopidae > Prosapia > Prosapia bicincta. The sequence goes on from JBAIZL010000008.1 coordinate 43,375,124, forward strand.
ATTTTCTTTTTACTTTATAATTACAATTTAATATAAATATGCATATACATATCCTAGAATAACAATATTAAGTGGCAAAATAGAAAGCGAATTTCCTTGCAAATTTCCATTTTCTTTTCTTTGTTTAGTGTTGGACTATTATTTTTGTTTGTTACTTTTTACACGCTTCCTTTTATTTTAACGCTTGCATTGTGCTGTAGTTTCTTTTCATATTGTCCATTTGAGAATCAAAGATTGATATTGTTATGCCTCTATTTATTTGGAGTTTAATTGTTCAGTTGCGTTATCTATTTATAAGAGTGTTTGTATTATTCACATATTTATAAGAAATTAGTTTTTTTTAAAGAACATCTTATTTTTTTATTTAAACATTTTCATTTTGTGTTATTTGTAGATAGTGTTTAATTTGTAAATAGGTTTCCTCTCATATTCTGAAAATTTATTGACACCAACAGATTATCTTACGTCTTTGTTCTTGTAATAATCTACTTAATATTTGTAAAATATGTTAAAGTTACATTAAATCATGGTAGTTTTAATTTTAGTATTCATTGAAAGCAAACAATAATTATTTGAATAATAATAATCAAATCATTTTATGTAAAAATATTATACCCCATAATATACCTAGATAAGATGAATCTTAGCTCGTGAGTTAAGGTAATCTATACTATTGTATTAAAATCTAATAGTGTGTGTGTGTGTGTGTGTGTGTGTGTGTGTGTGAGTGTGTTACTCAATCACGTAAAAACTACTGGGCCCATTAAGATGAAATTTTACATGGGCATTCTTAGGGTCCCTGGTTCCTATTTTTATTTAGAAATTTCAACATTGCACTCCCCACTTCTCTTGGAAACTCCCTTAACCCTCTATTATCTATACTCCATTATGTACTTGGCTGAATCAGCTGATAGTAAATGTATTTGTAATCACCAGTAAAAGTCACTTTTAAACACAATTTCATATACATACGAGTACTATAAACAATAAACTATAGTTTGATATATTTATTGGGATTTAATTTCAGTAAATTAAATTCACTCCAAATACAAATTAAATCAATACAAATATTTGTCAAACGGGTACTCTGCTAGTTTAATAATAAAACTAACCATGCACACAATAAATATTACATAGACATCAATATTCAGTTGATTATCAGTGTTTTAAAATAAATCCTGAAACAAAACATTTGTAATTTCCAATAGGAGGTCTGAGTGCAGAGCTGAAGTTGACAGGAAAGTCCCGGCCAAAATTGAAATTGTACATCATGCTATGGGATAGTACAAAGGCCTTTTGAATTTAACCATTGTGGTGAATAATTTTGCATTCTTTAACCGATGAGTAGCAACAGGATGTAGGATCTATCTGTAGGATCTAGGGAATATATGATTCATTATCAAAGTTTATTGGGAGTGTAACAGAGAGTGAAGGCAGAAAGTTGATGGTTCTATGTTCAAACATTTCTTAAAAAGTTTATCAACCTAATAATAACGTACTTTGGAATTTTACCAAAACTGATACTGAAATTGCCAAATTAACATCAAGTGAAAGGGAACCATGCCATGAAGTACATTTTTATTATGGGCTTTGGTTACAAATATAATTAATTAAAAGAGATTTGAATACTATTATAATACTGGGGCAATGTCCATGGATAGTACAGTGCTCCTACTCTTTGACCAGGAGCAGCAAGAGGAGACCAACAAAGAAAAATTTTATATTAGTTTCTTTTTAGTTTACAATAACAATTAATATAAATATGTCAGAATAATAATATTAAGTGGCAAAATAGAAAGCGAATTTCCTTGTAATTTTCTATTTTCCTTAACATTATTTTTGTTTCTTACTATTTATATGGTTCCTTTTTTTGTTGCTTGAATTGTATTGTAGTTTCTTTTCAATTTCCTTTTGCATTGTCCATTTGTAAAGTGAGGTTCGATAACGTTAATTAAGCTTGTTTGTTTATTTTACTCTTTCATTCGTTTTTAATTCTAGAGCATTATTTATGTTATTGTGTGGTAACCATCTGACATAACCCCCCAACTCTTATAATTTAATTATTGAATAAATATTTGAAAAAACTGTCTTAATATCAATTGTCATCCACTATAGGTTAGAAAATATGTATTTGAACTTGATTGGATGAATGAAAACGTATTTTTATTAACAATTGAAAATTTTGTACAAGATATAGCCTATATCAGAAAAGTGTGAACTACTAGAAGAAATTTTAAAAAAATTTCAAAACAGTTGCAGCAAAAACAGATTTAGGACTCTTATAATCCATCCCTTATGAGTAACAAAATACTTTGAATAAAAATACCTCTTTTTTATGTTTTTGTTTCCAACTGAGTAAAACCATAAAAGATCTAAGATAATGCTGGGTGTAAGGTGTAGTGGATCGACACAGAAACCTTTGACACACAAAGGTTGGATGCTATTGTAGGATACTTTAGGATCTATCAATATGATGATTGTGATCAACCTGAAAAAGTGGCCTATGTGTGTTTAAGAAACACAGGTAAATTAAATTGTCTTTGCAAAGGCAACATGGAATACCGACTGAATACCATGAAATGTCACAAAAGATAAAAACAAAAGTTCTGTTGGATCGAAGATCTTAAAATATTTTAAAATCATCAAAATTAGCTTGGCGAAATCGCTACTTAAGGCAATTTCTCAGCTGGTACAACATTGAATGGACTGACCAAGTGTAAAGAAAGGTCTGCTGAGAAATATCAGTAAGTAGAGGTTTTACCAAATTATACTGACCAATAAGCTATTAAAAATTCAGTCTATAACTAATGAAAAAGTGCTACTAAGTTATGTTGTTCACCCTAGTACAGTGCACTACCGGTAATGGTTTAGTCAAAATATTTATATCCTAAACATACCTAATTATAAATTTTGTTTATTCATTAAAATTCAACAGCTAAAAGTAAATTAAATTGGCTGAATAGAAATTGTCTAAAATTATTTACAATACTAACTTAAAAGAGAAATAAATTAAACCTCTTAATCACATATACTTTTTATTTAAATCCTGATTGCCAAGCAATCATCTTCAGAGAAAATAGAAATGTACATCAGGATTTAATCAAACAGTTTTATTTGGTTAACGAGGTTTTATTTATTTATAATAAAAAAATACACCACACAGGCTGAAAGCTATAAAAGACATCTTTAGGCCATATTGTAATATTTTAATTTTCATAAAAAAATCAAATCAGTTTAATGAAAAAACTTTTTTAAAACAATGTCTAAAATTATAACTTACGAATTTCCAACCCATTCGTAGAAATCTATCGGTCCTTGGGTGGTCTCAGCACTGAAGTTTGGCACGGTTTGTCCAAGACGCATTTTGACGTGAGACTGTACTACTTCAACACAACTGCACAACAACTTCGCAAGTAATATGCCACCGACCGAGTCACGTAATTTATACGGTCAGCTGGAGTGGGGGTCATTTGAACTCTGATACATATTATATTCTTATCAAACGCTAAAAACTGAGTAAGTGATAACTATGCAACCAAAATTACATAACTGCATAGGAATATGTTTTGAAAAAGAGGGAAAAAATAACTAAAAAAAAATACTTTTAAAATATCTACGTTTAAGAAAACGTTGGAAATTTAAACTCATTTTTAAGGAACGTTGTAAAAAGTGTTTTCCATTCTAATTACTAAATTGAATTGTTTGGAAAATTAAATGTTTTACTAGAAATGGAAATATAATTATAAAATTTTATAAGCTGGCACTGGGGGCTGTGGGCCTTGGCGAAAAGCCGAGGACGATGGGAAGGTGGAGGTACTCGCAGTTCATTTTCAAAAACATTGACACATACACTTCCGCTGGCTCTTAAGGTTTACTCATTATTTTGTTACTTATGAATTCTTTTTAATATATAATAAAAATATCAACAAATGTTAGTAGAACGTTCACGAAAGCGTTTTAATAGGATTGTCTAAGGGTAGGTCGCGATTTATGGCCCCGATGACTGATGTTTTCTAGACGCCTAATACACAATTTCTACCTAATAGCCAAGTGCCAGCTTATAAAATTTGACCTATAACAGTCTTGTTCACGTTGTCTGGGAAACGACCTAGTATTTATATGTCAAAATGAGGAAATCTTGAAAAGTACCAAGAAATAAATAAACTTTGTCAAAACGTTTTGCAGCCAAAAGGCAGGAGGAACAATACAAAGATGAAAAACAACATATAAGTCAAAGACATACATAGATACAACCATTTGGGCTTGAGAAAACAAAAAATGCCACAATTGAAAGAAAACAGTGAAATACAAGGTCGAAATCATGTGAGACGAAACTATAACAATAAAAACGCAATCGGTGGTTACAATTCCTCCAAATGGAGGCAAGACCGGAGATCGTGAGAGGATACAGTGGATGTATGTATAAAGAGAAGATGACCAAGGGATGTAGTTAGGGAGGAGAGTAGAGACTGGAAAGACTAGCAGAAATAAGGGAAACTAGTTAAAGAAAGCATAAGCTTTGGAGGAGGTTAGTGGTCTTCGAGTTTATGCCACATCTGTCTGGAGCGACAATGTATCAGGTGAGAATATGTGAACGGGGCTTTCTGGTAGAGGGCTAGAAATCTAACTTTGTGCCAAGCCTTTCCAACCTTTTTATACCTGCTTGTAAAACAGGGAAATTCTGCTGGTCAACCAAATACACACCTCCCATGGGAAACGTACATAAGAGCACTTCGGACTCATAGATGCGAGAGGGCTGGCGAAGTATGTGTTAATTATGATTTTCAAATTAATAAAAAGTAATAATAATGACGACGACAACAACAAGAGAAAAAAAACAAGAACAAGAATAATAAAAACAACAACGACAAGAAAACCACAACAGAAATATAATAGTCTAATAATAATAATATTATTATCATATTTGTTGATTCCATCTTCACGCTAGCTACTAGTTTCACTAAAATACTTGTAAATATGTTACAAACTTGCACTTACTTACGGCCTGAGATGACAATGGGACACATCTCCCGAAACGGTCGTCCTCAACAAATATAAGTAGCCTAAGTGCTACTATAGGCAAGTTAGTAAAATATTTACAAGTGTTTTAATAAAATTATCATTATTATTAATATTATTGAATGACAACAACAGCAATAATAATAATAACAAGAACAATAATAATAATAATAATAATAATAATCTTTCGGGTCCCAAAGCGAAAATTATTCAATATTATAATTCCGATAAAACAATGCTATCAATGCCCGAAATGAGTCGGGCTTCCAAGAAGTGTTTATATCAATACGGTATGCAAAGGAAATGAGTAGGGTTTCCAAGAAATGTTTATATCAATACGGTATACAAAGGAAATGAGTCAAACTTCCAAGAAATGTTTATAACCATACGGTATGTAAAGAAAATGAGTCGGGCTTCCAAGAAGTGTTTATAACCATACGGTATGCAAAGGAAATGATTCGGGCTTCCAAGAAATGTTTATAACCATACGGTGTGCAAAGGAAATGATTCGGGCTTCCAAGAAATGTTTATAACCATACGGTATGCAAAGGAAATGAGCCGGGCTTTCAAGAAATGTGCATATAAAGTTCTATAAACTTATTTAGTGCATTTAAATTATAGCATTAGGGTTCAAAAAGCACTTATGTTTTCTGATGCACAGGAACGTATTTCCATGTAATTCGAGGTTTCGGTAATTGGATGGGGTCTCGGTTCCATCTACCTCGAATTATCGATACTCTACTGTACTATTAACAAACTGATCAGTTCATTAAATTGAGTATTTAAATATTTTAAAGTATGTCTATAATGAAAAAAATATTAAAGTACAGTGCCAGATTATTATCTAAAAAAAAGGCAATAGTTATTAGATTAAGCATCTTTCCACAATAAATTTGACTGAAATTTCTATTCCTAGACGAGGGCACCAAAAAAGTAGGTCGTGGGCTCCGCATTGGTCAGGCTCACTTTCTAGAATACAATTAGCTCCTATTCGAGGTATTATTTATACAATTTTTGGTTTGAAGGATACCTAGATTCGAAGGATCCGCACCCGCTTACCTCTAAAACTCATTGACAGAGTTTAAGTCAACAACGTCCATCAGTAAAGAAATGGTCTAAAATCCTCTTATCAGTCGTACACACGGAGAAATTAGTTCGATGAGTAGAACATTTAAAAGAACGGCAATGAAAAAAAATAAATGCTTTCCTGATATTGCCTTCACTTTCAATGTAACCTTAAAACATTTTAAAAATATTTTTCGAAGTGAAAAAATTAGTGTATTCAATTTGCTTTTACGCTAATAGAGGTCCCAAGCAAAAATTTTTATTTTTAAACATTTACTAGTATAAAACAAATAAAAAAATACACTCAACTCACAAATTAATCATTTATTACCTCATACGCGTTTCAATGACAAAGTCATCATCACCAGTGAGTGTTACTACTACAAACTCTAACTTACAACTCGCACTCTCTGATGGTGATGACTTTGTCATGGAAACGCGTATGTTTAATAAATGATTAATTTGTGAGTTTTGTGTATGTTTTATTTGTTTTAACATAACCTCACAAGCCAAGCTCAAAGAATAGTTGTATTTACTAGTATGTAAGTTTGTCAAGAAGATTGGTTGTTGAGGTTAGTTGGTTCATGCAGAAGAGTAGAATCATCATTTGAGAGTAAACATTGAAGTAATTAGACTTTTTTCTATAAAAAAAACATTATATAAGTATCCAGATGTACGACCAATGTACCGTGTTAAGGTTTGCTTCGAGGTAGGAAATCAACAGTTAGACCTGCCTAGTGGGTACTCCAAAACACCTCCGCTAAGCATGTGTCCTAATTTTAAAGTGCCCTGAGGATGGGGAAAATCTGTCTCATAAGGAAATAATTTCATTTAAAAGGAAACAAACATCAGGCCTAAATTTAGCTTCAGATTAATACAATTTTACGTAAACAATACAGATGATTTCTGTATTTATAAAATTATAAACTTTCGATCGATTCAAATAAATGGTTAAATTACTTAAAATTTGATGCACAAAGTTATAGTTTCCCGACTGGACGAAGTATTAACGAACTCTGTAGGACAGATTTTTCGAACTTCATGTTTAGAAGTTTAAGCTATTATATTAACAGCTGAGATTTATTTACAGGGCGTGAATCTGTCAATATATTTTAGTGAGTCAGAGTATAAAGTGCTGATTACATAACCTTTAAAGTTATTTATCAATGTAGGCCTAAAATCGTCACGAAACAAAAATAGACTCGCCTGGAAGCAGATAGCACAAACTGACCAACATAAATGTAAGGTTAGGTTTCATGAGGTCAAGAATTTTTCACTTTGTTTTTGATCAGATAACCTCGCTAAACTAAGCTGATAATCAACTGGGAGTGTGATGAAAATAATGGACACTAAGAAACACTTATATTTAACACATTACAAAATGTCTAAAAATAAATTCTTGAAAATCATGTGTTTTCGAAACACATGTTATCGAAACTGATTAATTTTGTAAAAGCCAAAGTCTAATTATACAATATTTATATGTCATAAATATGAATAAATATTCATGTTTTTGCATAAAAAGCATGACGTTTTTTGGGAACGATGTTGACGGTTCATAAACGAATCAAATCAATTATTTATTTTAAGAATGACTAAATAATAAAAAAATGACATTATTAAAATAAATAATCGATTAACTTTGCTTATAAATGCTATTACCCTTCACGGAAAATGAATATAATATGTTATAACATAACAATGGTTTATTTTATGAAAGAACTTTTTGTGTATGTTACAAAAACAGTCTATTTTGTACAAATATATTTAAACTTAAAATATTAAGTTACTTTAGTAACAATTGTTCTTAATTCCTATTATTGATAATGATTTACACAATTCATTATTATTAATTAATAATACATTTATTTGTAGGCGTCAAATCTTGTATTTCTTGATTAAATTTAGTGAAGGATTTTTAGAATTTCTGGAATTAACAACAAAAACAAATACACACACACACACACACACTCATTCTCACTCGCACACACGGATTACGTTTTTTAAATTTAGTGTAAATTCACTAGGTTCAAATTAGTTTACACAACCAAAATTAATCTATAATATACTAGTTCATAAAGTAATTATGAATATTGGTTTGTTTTTAGACATTTAAATTATTTTTATAACGTACTTTATTGCTTTCTTAGTTCGACCTACTTATTGTTCATTACACATTGAGCAGTTTACTTATGTCATTCATTTCATTTCTACTAAAACGAGCATTAGCGTTATATAGTATGCTTTAATTTTATTTTAAATTTCATAAGCAAATTCAACATAGGTGTCAATTAAGAAGGCTGATCATACGTTGCATTTCATAACCAATATAAACCCAAATAAAGAAATGTTGAATTTATTTTATTAATAATTATAATACAAATATGATAATAGTTTTTGTTCTTTATTATGTTATTATTAAATTTATATTTGTTGATCCATCTTCACGTAAGCTACTAGTTTTCATTAAAAATACTTGTAAATGCTCTACAAACTTGCCTATAGTAAGACTTACATATATTTGTTGAGAACCCCCCAATATAATATCCCACCCCGACCCTAACCTACGCAAACCTTGAGATCAGTTACGGTCTGAGTTGACAATGGGACATATCTCCCGAAACGGGCGTCCTTAAGAAATATAAGTAAGTGCTATAGGCAAGTTTGTAAAATATTTATATGTTATTTTAGAGATTTAATTTATGTATAGTTTTCATTTTATAACCGTCCGCTAAAGCAATTTGATATATATCACATTTGTTTTACTGTTTGGTCCTTTTTAGACATAATTCTTTAAAACTCCACAAACAAAATCAAAGATTGCATTAGCATTTCTGTAGTTAAAGTAGACTATAAACTACGAATATATATATATATATATATATATATATATATATATATATATGTGTGTGTGTGTGTGTGTGTGTGTGTGTGTGTGTGTGTGTGTGTGTGTGTGTGTGTGTGTATGTGTGTGTGTGTGTGTGTGTGTGTGTGTGTGTGTGTGTGTATGTATGTATTCTTGTGTATCAATGAAAAAATAAGAGAAATACAAATACAAGCATAATTTATTGAATTATACAATTCAAAGCTTTTCGTTGGCAAACAGTACCAACACCATCAGGAATAATGAAGATGTTGTTATCATTATTATTCCTGAAGATGTTGGTATTGTTTTCCAACGATAAGCTTTGAATTGTATAATACAATAAATTATTCTTGTGTTTGTATTTCTCTTATTTTTTCATTGATACACAAGAATACATATTTTATTATACTCGTATATATATATATATATATATATATATATATATATATCGAAATAACAATTAAATTATCAATAAAGGGTATATTGTCTCAACGTTTTGTGAAAGTAATATCTGGCTACATAGGAGGCCGGATGTTCCATCAGATACAACTCTGTTATGTCACTACCACACTGGAACGTTAGCGTTCAATTAAAAGGCTTGAACACTTAAGATGATAAGGAGTCATTATCAAAGTGAGAAAAAAACACATACACTCACGCTCGTGCTTGTGAATATAAATGAATTAATCGGATGAAATATTTCTTCTTAAATATTAATTCAAGAATATAAATTTCGAAAACAAAAATATTTAAAAGGTACATCCTCCAAGCTTTCGTTAGTTTAACATTAATAATAACAACATTATAAATAATGCACATCACATCTAACCACAAACATTTCTATTCTAGTCTTGTGTATATTACGGTTACAAATTATCCATCCTCAGAGACATGACTATACATACATAGAGGGTTGTGAATAAATTATTCCAAGTAATTAGTGAGTTATATGATACTCTTTACTCATCAATAAAAACACTTATTGTTTCAACAAGTGAAGACATGGGCGCCCAAATGAAAGTTTGTAGGGGGGCAGGATGTAAAAGCACTGCATACTAAAACATTAGGTAGCTAAAAAAATAAAGTTTTATCTTGCTTTAAACCTATTACTATTTATAAAGTTCTAGGCCACGGTACTTAATGTATACATAAAATAAATTTAACAATCTAATTACTTGTAATTTTGATGTAAAAAGCAATATAATATAAATATTCATGGAAAACACACATTTTTTGTAGATATTTTAGTCATTAGTCATGTCCTACAATTCACCAATTTTTAAAATAACTATCTCGAAAAAATCATATGGTCTACAAAAAGGCCTGGATATTTGTTTTTTTTTTAATCTAAGGGTAAGCTAGTGAGGCCGCGGCCCACCCTGGCCCCCGGGTGTAGGCACCCATGAGTGAAGTCTCTCTTGATGATGCCAATAATGGTAAATTGTTCAGAAGCTTAACGACAATACATGTTTATACATTCAGAACAAAATAATTTATTAATGCCCTTATAAGACCGCGCACTTAAAGCTATGGATTCAAAATGAAACGTTTAGTTAAAAAAAATCATTTTACAATTTCCTCTATGTTTATTCAATTTGGTCATCTCTAGAAGGTTCTTTTTGGCAGAGATTCGTCGTAGCAGATTTAGCATTACCCAGGGTGCACGACGAAGAGGCCTGCTACATTTACACCCCAGCCACACCTCTGCCAAGCACCTTATCGATACAACGCTCCTTGAAACAAGGGCAAGAGGAACCAGCAGAGGGAATCAGTGGGCACCATTTATCAGTCGCGGCCCTCTGGTGCCCACAAGCGATAGGGCAACTGCCGTGGTTGACTTTCGACTCCAGACAGGACACGACTATCTCCAGGCTCACTTCTACAGTTTTGGCCTAGCAGAATCCGATACGTGTCCGTTCTGTCTCGATGGTGTCAAGAATGGGGACCACATTTCAACCTGTCCTGAGCTGGACGACCAGCTGTCAAAATAGGTCGTTAATGGGAGGCTCGACGCTGAATGGTTCAACAGCCAAGTGCGACCATTGGCTAAAATAAAGTAAAGTCTATGTTTATTCAGCATGTAATTTCTATACATCTTTATATGTTACTGTTTCCAGTACTATTATACTTTTATTTTCTCTTTAATCCTCCTTCCTGAACAACATATAGTTATTTTCGTTTTCCAAAATACATGGCACTGAAATTATTAACCTGTGTTGCTCGTGAATACAGTTTTGCAATCATTTGTTAAAACAGAATTCATAGCCTTTTTAATATGGGATCTTCTATTTCTTACGTTCTATAAGTAATCAACGTTAACTTTCATTCGCTATTCAGTAAGCAAGCTATTCCCATTTGTTATATTTAAAATTTATTGTTGCAATGGCTCAAAAATGGGGCCTCTGAATCAAAAAAATAATAGAGCTTTAAGAGTCAGTAATGCGATCTTTTAAAAGGTTATATAATGTGGATTAGGTTAAGCCAATAAATAGTGTTGTGCTAATATACGCACGAGTAAAACTTCCAACAATGAGGCCACGACTGTGGTTTTACAAAAACATTTACTGTGGTTTTAACCATAATCCTAATTGTAAATCTGTGGTTGTGTTTATTAAATAATGAAAGTTAAAGTTTGAATTTCAGACAAAAATAACTCACAGATGGTAATAGTACACACACACACACACATACACACACACACACGCACGCACACACGCACGCACACACGCACACACGCACGCACACACGCACACACACACACACACACACACACACACACACACACACACACACACACACACACACACACACACACACACACACACACACACACGCACGCACGCACGCACGCACGCACGCACGGACGCACGCACGCACGCGCACGCACACGCACACACACACACACACACACACACACACACACACACACACACACACACACACACACACACACACACACACACACATCACCCAATGACACACACACAAACACACACACACACATACACACACACACACACACACACACACACACACACACGCGCACACACACACACACACACACGCACACACACACCCACATCACTCAATGACACACACACACACACACACACACACACACACACACACACACACACACACACACACACACACACACACACACACACACACACACAATACCTTGTAGGCCTAAATGCGTGAAGGAATACAGAGGCTATAGTAAAATTAGAGCTAAGCTAGTGAGAAGAATACACAACGGTAAATGTTAACAGATTTTACTCAAAAACTCACTACACATTTCTTTATTAACACATAGTGAGTATTTGTTTAATAAATTAATAAACTAGTAGTGCAGTGAGGGCTTGAGTAAACTCTTTTAACATTCGCCGTTGTGAATACAGTGGCTGTTAAAGTCATTTAATAAATATTTTTGGAATTTTAGAAATCTTGTTTTTTTTATCCGAATGCCATAGATTAGGAATTAGGCTTCGTGATTTAATAACTGATAAACACATAAGATAAATTAATTTTGATATATCACCAAGTAGAAGTAATTTTGATTAGAAATTAAAATATTCTACTTCGTCTTCAAACAAGCAAAGAAAGTTGTGTACCACATGTAACTTGCAGACGTTTTCAGGGGTAATTAGGTATATAAAATTCTTATCCATTGAATTTATCTGAGTGAGATGATGTGTTACAGAAAGAATAAGAACATTCATCCACTCGACTCTTCTCCATCTAACAGATCCTGGGTTTGGTGTCTAAATCTTGTTCCTATTACCTCATTCATCGCCTTCAGTTCTTGTCAGAATGTAGGACTTATCTAAAGTCCAGTATGAAATCAACTACGTCTAGGAGTACACCCTAAAGTCGCACTTTGGTGATCGTAGTCGGCCGGAGTGTTTTGTGAAAAGTCGAAGAAGAAATAATGAGATGAAAAGAAGAATGGTGACTCGGAGTTCCTGTCTTTCGACTTCAACTAATCGTCATAGAACCGATAGTTGCTAAATGAAAAGAATCTACAGTCTAGTACCCCCACTAATCCAACGTCAAACTCGTTCCTCGCTCCAAGGTAGCAAGTCCGAGACTGGCCTTGGTGCAACAGCCCTTAGTATCAGTGTGTAAGAACCCGAAAGCCTTACTGTAAGGCATGGACTAGTGACAGGTTCGCCCCCTGGGACGAGTCGATACTCCGATCAGACACTACGGTCTGACCGTTTTTTCAGAACTACACGGGACGGCTATGTTTTGCGTACCTTCAGCATCCAGTTTGATTGGCTTGGTCCAGGTAGTGCAATCGGATTTATATCCACACTTTGTTGACCTTAAGGCTGGTGACTTAATCCATCCCGTTAGACCTTGAGAGCGGTCATCCTAAACAGGAGGGAGGGGAAGAGTCGTGTTGTAATGATCATGGTAAGAGCTAGAACATCTTACTTCAAGGACTAGTCACCGGTCCTCCACTGGGTCGAGACTAGTGCTCATTCCAGAACCTAGGGGTCGATCGCTATTCCAGAACCAGTCAGGATAGAAGGCCAGGATAGCAGGTAACCAAGTCGTTAACCTCTACCTAATAGAATAGAAACTAAACAAACGGCACCGGTTGTTCAGAATGTTACTGATCCAAAGAGGAGCCGACCCACAGAGGCTTCAGTCAGACAATTCTTAAACAAGCATATATTCAGAAAACACATTTGACATTATAGGCTACATACTTAATAAGTATATTGGAAATATAATAATATAATAAACAAGTAAATATAAATAAAAATAAGTAAAAGTAAATAAATAAAAAATAAAGTCAACTCCTACTTAGGTCAAATGAAAAATTTATTTTAGTTACTTTTTATTAAATAATTACAAATTATTTAAATAAATTAACATAACCTAAGCGTTAAAACATCTGTTTAACACATAACTTATATCATAAAATCAGCTGATTTATGAAATCATATGTAATCACTCACATGTAAGCCAAGTGTGAGAAAATAACTATATTGCATAACTTGCCCCTTTTGTGAAACGTTTTTCTCCCGTGTAAAAATAAACTTAATTTGTTAAACCTAAATAATGAATAATTATTTGAAAGAAATTGTATTAACACCAAGTGTCATCCACTACAAGTTTATAATATATATTAAAAATTTATTTGAACTTGAGTGGATGAATAAAAAAAATATTTATTAACGATTGAAAATTTGCACAAGATATATAAATATATTTAGGAAGAGTGTGAACTAATAGAAGGAATTGAAAAAAAATAATGATAAGCTTGAAAGAATTTATTGTTTGTTGATAATAATTTAGCTGCGAAATGTTTATAACTAACAATATTTTAAGCAAGAGAACGTTCATGTCAAAGTTGCTTAATATGTGTGTATAGCTTTGTAATGAATAAAACATGTAAAGCTATATTGTTTCTGTAGAGACTAGCAGCAGATTGCAAATGGAGGAATGCAAATAAGTCTAAATGGTTCTATTGTATCTTACAAGCAGTTTGTTTAAACACGGAAAAGTCTTTATAGCTTTCTATCGTCGATAAGAAACTCAGAATTCGAACCTACTTAATTTTTTTAATTACCAAGAGATTAGGAGTTTTTTTTAGATTTTATTATATAAACTTAAAAACAAGAATAATCCCCCCCCCCCAACAAACTAAAACTCTGGTTAGATTAAGTGATTAAATATTTATGCCAAATGCCATTTTGTAATCCGTGTCATTGATAGGCGCTCTTATCAGCAACTGAATGAATGCGTCCATTTGAATAAATTATGGAGAACATTTCCTCTTGCAAATATATATATATATATATATATATATATATATATATATATATATATATATCACAAAGCATCTACTCCTTTATTATTTACACTTTTTCTAATAACCAATCAGTATTTCTCTATCACGTAGTCGGAGTGAGTAAATTTGTTTTTTTTTCTTTTAATTTCTGTCAGCTTTTTGGATTTATTTGTAGTGAGCTAAATAAACATGTATATTTAATTATCTTCTTCTTCCATGGCGCTACAGTCCGATGTAGACCTTGACCTCCTCAACGAGCCTTCACCAGGCAGCTCGATCTTTTGCTGCTGCTATGCAGTTCCTCACATTCTGTAAGGTTCTGGCATCCTGAGCGACGCAATCCACCCAGGTCTAGGACGTCCTGTTGTAGATAGTTCCATCTAATAGCCTTCTGGGTACACCACTCTCCTCCATGAGGTGCACATACTCTGCCCAGCGCAGTCTTCCAATTCTTATTACTTACCCTATATTGGGTTCTCCAAACAGCTCTTAAAGCTCACAATTTCTTTCCTGCTCCACCCACCAACAATCACAGAATCCTCCTCTCAACAGACGTATGTATTCAATAGTCTCCGAAAAAGAGTAGGTCTGTATTAGACACGCGAAACTGCACAAATGGTACCGTCTATATACAAGGACATAGTGGTACGTTAGGGGTGTAAGTCCCACCCTAATCCTATTTATATTTACAGTCCTTCATAGGGGAAGTGCTCATACTGCCTGGCTGATTTAAAAATGCTAAACAAAGAGGACTTGAGCCAGATTTTTTCTAATGTTTGATAACAGCCGCAGGTGGAGTAAGCAGAGCAGTGGAAGGTGAACGGATGTCATATGAAGCTAAGGGTAGATAAATATATAGAAATTCCTTCGATTCTTGTTTTTACTTTCGTTGTGCCATGGTTATTTTACCTAAATATATTAAGCATATTCATTTGTTACAATATATTTGTGTGTGTGTGTGTGTGTGTGTGTGTGTGTATATATATATATATATATATATATATATATATATTATGTTATAGGTTATCTACTAAACAGCTGTTTTAACGCTTAGGTTATGTTAATTTATTTATATTGTAATTATTTAATAAAAAGTAACTAAAATAAAATTTGTATTTGTTGACCTAAGCAGGAATTGACTTTAATTTTTTTTGTTCATATATATATATATATATATATATATATATATATATATATATATATATATATATATGAGTGTGTGTTTGTGGGTGGGTGGATGTGTATATATAATAAGGTCTTGCATGTAATCCTTTATTTATTATAGCCTTTATATTCACACCTTGCAAAGGACGAAAAAGAGCTAATAACGGGTTAATATAGGGTTTTATATTTACTGAGGAGCTTCTAATGCTTCGAGCTGTATCGGCTCCAACGTCACCGCTAACTTTTTATTTTACGTTTTGCCTCTATTCTGTCCGTTATGTTAATTTTTTGGATGTAGTTCTTTGGGCCGCTTGAATCAAATTCTGTAACCAACGAACCACGAAGCTCGTGAATCATTTACCTTAAAAAGTTTCCCACTTTTACTCTATGGAACTGTTCCTGTGTACATGTAGGGGGGTATATGTCGCTATAAAGAACCTGAATATACAGCTGTCTGGATGGTCGTAGAGGTAAAGACGATCAAAGTGAAGGTCACTATATTTTCCGTAGAAACCACTTTACATTCGTCCTTGGCATACTGCCAGTTTACAACATTCAGTTCTTCACGCACCTCCTTCACCCACCTCCTTCACCTGTACAGAGGCGTGAGAGCATATTAAGTCGTATGGTCGTTTCACAATAGTCATCTTTTACTACTGTCCGAATCCACCCTCAGAAACCATTAAGGATTATAGTCATAATGATCTAACCTGTCTTGTAGACCTCGAACGACACAGACGTGCCTTATCACTTGCAGCTGTTTCCTAACACCACCATTATGTAAATTAACTTTCTGAAACCTAATCGTAATTTCCAAGTTTCTATAAAATATTTGAAAAGAACGTAAAAATAAAATAATAATTATATTACCGAAGGTGTCATAAGTTTTTGAATTCTAATTGTTACCGCACACAAAAAGTCTACGCCTATTTTTCTTTTTACCAAATCATATCGTGATTGGTACCCTTCTTTTTATACTGTTACTCTTCTTTTTATACTTTTCAGATATTCGAAAAAAATGTAGACATTATAAATAGGGCAAGAAGTTATTAGACTGGAGTTGAAAGTTGGAGCTTGTAGTATCAATGCTCACTGATGATGATGACTTTGTAATTGAAATGCGTATGAGTGAATAAATTATTGACTTGTGGGTTTGTGTACGTATTTTATTTGTTAATAACATAATTTCACAAGCTAAGCTCAAAGAATAGATTGTATAAATTTTACTATGTTTTAACAGATCCAGAGTAGTTCAGGAGAAGCGTTCGAAACTGTAGTGTCCGGTTGGAATTCGTCTCGTTCCAGGGAAGGGGCGTAGTCACCAATCCAGAACTTACAGTGAGGTTGAAAGACTCTTGCAGAATGGTATTACGGGTCGTAGCACCAAGCACTCTGCCTCGGGACTGACGCTAGCCACCCGGGCGGGAGTTACGTGCTTCAGGTCGGATTCATGGGGGCAATGGTTCCAATAACATTACAAAATTATGTTTGTGTTCTTTGATTTAAATCGTGAGACAGGTAGACGTAGGCCTTACCCCTTTCTTTGTCGCCATCTTTCTTTCTTTCTTCACTTTTCAACAAAGGTCACTAACTAATGTGTTTAAAAGGTGTATACCCAACTAACATAAAGCCCCTAGGCCTAGGGCAAGACCAACCGAGAGCGGATAAAATTGTTGTATCACATGGACTGAACCAATCTTATAAAGTAATAAAGGTACGGCAAACCTAGGCGTTCGGAAGGCTCTACTGGTCCCGAGTAGATCTGGAAGAGCGGTCGAGGTTGAAGTTCGGTTACCAGTCCAGGCCTGACAGTAAGGTCGAAAGCTCACGTTCTGGTACCACACGTCGTGGCTCTAGGCTTCCTGTCTGGGTCTGACGGAAGTCTCCTGAACAAGAGTCACTAGTTTGAGGTCGAATTAGTGGAGATCTTATACTAAAGACGTGGAAAGGATCCCATGAGTTTCTCTTTTCATTATATCATAACACACTAGAACTTCCGGCTCTTCTTAATCGAAAGACACACTATAAAACATCTGTGTTTAAAAGGAAATGTTTTACAAACAATAATTGTGAGGAAGTAATAAATGTTTCCCGTTAAATTAAAACTAGGAAGTAGTAGAGAAATAGTATTAGAGTTATAAAACAAAACTTAAAGAGCCAGACGTTAATAGTTTAAAAATTGTAATTAAATACATTTACCAACTCAATTGAAGGGTAAATAGCCGCTTTCATAAACAGAATTAACGGTTACGTGTGTCTGTCAATGTAAAACCGAGAAGCCAGTTGATGTTATGGTTCTACAGAATATTACTCAATGAAGATTTGGTCGTGTGTCAGCGGCTACTAAAGATCTTTTATTTTACTTTGGCTCTTCATCTTTGTTTCACTCGCTCATAGAAAATGTCAAGCAGCTCTATAACGTCGCTTGTATGTGCTCTATTAGGCATGAACTGTTCGTATTGTTGATATGTATTCAGTCAATGTTTAATCACATTATATCGATCGCTAACTATTCCGGTAAATGCTACCTTCGTTGTGGGTTAGTTCGCAAGGTCCCCGTCTGAAGGTGATAGGGTAGCGCTAGGGAGGCTTCAGATAGAAGCATCAGACGCGGAAGTACTGTTGCTATCTAGTTAGCGTGTAAAAATTGAATTGTAAACACAGACACGTTGGATATGCACATTCTAATGAAGGTCAAGCTGCTTCCAGATGTAGGTTCTGAGTTGAGCACATCAGCATAGACCACTCCCACACACATCTCACGTCTACATTTATGCGTGTGTACAATATTACCGTGGTAAGCATTCTAATCTCAAGCTGTGGTTACTGTGACTCGACCCTTGTAGATTACGTTTTTTATGAAGACTGTGTTTCTTTACGATATATTGATTACGAAATATTATTTAATTTATAAAGTTAATTTATGTAAATACTTGTAAATTAATTTATGTAAATCATACGAGTACAAATAAAACAAAAGTATAATTTTAAATTTGTATACCCTGTAAAATCTCAAACTCTGAAATATTTATGCAAAAAAAGGATATTTAGTACGGATAGGTATGCCATAGCATAAATGATAAATAATGATAACAATTAATGCCACTACAGAATAAAAATATTAATAAATTTATACAAACAAGTGTGGTGAAGACACGTGCAACGCATCATGTGGGCAATAAAAATGACAACTATGATCTATGATGTGGTACAAATATCATACCACACGGAACAGAGGAAGATATGAGTGGCGAACAAGAATACTCGTGTACTAACCACGGAAATGAAGTTATGGAGCGAACCTTGTAAATAAAGTAAGTTAAATAGAATCCCAAATATATTTATCAAAAGGAGAATGATCATTTAGGCAAATATATAAATCTAAAAAAACAAGAAATACTATGGTGTAGCCATGTCAGAATAGCTGAAGCAGGCGGTAAGACAAAATCGCTGAATGAAGTTCTAGTGGAACGAAAAAAGATGTATAGAATTACTATAAGAAAAATCGCTAGACTCAAAGCGCGTTGGACAGCCACTTGTGCGCATGCGTCGGCAGACGACAGCCTCCATTGAGACTTCAGTTTGTCTCAAAGTCGTTACACGCAAAGATCTGGAACGTTGATAGATGTGTGTGTTTTCCTTATTTAGAGCTCTAGTACTTCCGGTGGAACCCTGCCCCCATTCTGTCATAATTGTCTCCTATTCCTAGAACTAGGGGATCAATATTTTCTTTACTTAGTCCTTCCTAATTCCATTCTTTGCCCTTCTAAGTACAAGGGATGTAAACTGGTAGACAACAATAAAGAGTAGATCTACTTCAGGCACGCTGTCCCATACACATTTGTCGCGATTCCTTCTACATCTGCACGCTGTCCCATACACATTTGTCGCGATTCCTTCTACATCTGCACGCTGTCCCATACACATTTGTCACGATTCCTTCTACATCTGCACGCTGTCCCGTACACATTTGTCGCGATTCCTTCTACATCTGCACGCTGTCCCATACACATTTGTCACGATTCTTTCTACATCTGCACGCTGTCCCGTACACATTTGTCACGATTCCTTCTACATCTGCACGCTGTCCCATACACATTTGCCACGATTCCTTCTACATCTGCACGCTGTCCCGTACACATTTGTCATGATTCCTTCTACATCTGCCAATTGGTTTACCTGCTAATATTTACATTAGTTTTCTATCTTTCTTTGGATAAGAATCTTACTGAATGATCGCTTAAAGAAGAAACAAAAAAAAACACACGCTACCGAAACGATATATAAGGTCAATTTTAGGCGTTACAAAGCAAATGACGTTCATAGAAAGACAGTTAAACAGTTGTAGCAAAAACTAACGTCTTTATAGAACTGGTGAGAATACTTATTACAGAAAAATACCTGAAACCATCTGCTTAAAGACGAATGAAGTGTTAGGCTGGAGGCATACTGGTTATGGCACGGCACGGTGAGGCGCGGCGAGGCGAGACGTTTTTTCCTTGCCTCGCCGCGCCCTGCCCAATGGTTAGGCCGGCCGCACACTGGATACGGCACGGCACGACGCGGCGCTGCGCGGCGAGGTGAGACGTTTTCGC
The DNA here is from genome assembly GCA_036971475.1 of Prosapia bicincta. Lineage (NCBI taxonomy): Eukaryota > Metazoa > Arthropoda > Insecta > Hemiptera > Cercopidae > Prosapia > Prosapia bicincta. Next base: position 43,395,639 of record JBAIZL010000008.1, read on the forward strand.
CTTGCCTCGCCGTGTCTTGCCCGATGGTTAGTAGCAGCATACAACACGGCACGGCAAAGCATCCCCTTGGAAGAAATGAATAAATATTTGAAAAAACTGTATTAATATCAGTTGTCATCTACAACAGGCTAAAAAAATTGTTTGAACTTGATTGGATGAATAAAAACGTATTTGATATCAATTGAAAATTTGTGTAAGATACACACACACACACACACACACACACACACACACACACACACACACACACACACACACACACACAATGAATTTAATAACAATCTATTGCAAGCTGTGGCTTGTTCTCTAACTGTCTAACCAAAGAATGCTTCTTTTACTATAAAATTTATCCCAAGAGTACAACACACTTATCCGCGCTATTCCCGTGCATGCGCAGAACAATTTTGTCTTATGCATTTTACCCGACGTACGAAAATGGACGAGGTAGTACAAAGCGCCTTAGGGAACCCGCCTTGCCGTGCCTGATACCGTGGCGGCAGCTCCTTTTAAATCAATGCAAACGAAGTCGCCGTAAGGCAAAACTCCGCGCCGTGCCGTGCCTTATCCGGTGTGCGGCCGGTGTTAGAAAACGATTATTAAGATGGAACAATAAACTATTTGGAGAGTTTTTCAAATATTTGTGAACAGTTAAGAACTCTTTGAAAATTGAAGAACCTTTTATCGCACCTCCAACAATGGCATGATGCAATAGTGCCGATAAATCTTTCAAAGTAAACATCTATTATCGATTGTTACTACTGGTAAACATTGCTTATTTATAAACATTCTAAGTATAATACAGGTCTAATCGTTATTGCAGTAGATAACCGCTCCGATAAGACCGAATGCACCTTTCAGTGATTCGTTTTATTGCAAGGTTTATTTTTAGCAGTGATGTATACATTCATTATATTTAATTATGTATACAATTCTCAAGTTGTTTAAATCATTGTCATATACAGGAAAGTGTTTGACTCTTGGAGAGTGAAGACGTTTGTGTTTGTGCTCCGATAGTGGAACAGATAAGAAGAGGAAACAGATAAAGGCTTATGCTGTCCTATTAGACTGGCTCTAAGGCACTAAAGCTATATAGGTACTGCTTACGATTACTCATTTATTCACTTTACATAATTCATTGACTATTTTAATCAAAATTCAACTTAATTGGAATAGTTTTTATTGTTCAACGTAATTTATTACTGTTGCAGTACATCTTATAGACATTAGTAATTTAAATTTAATACTTATAATTATTAGATATTTTGTAAATTAACTTGATTGTAGTGAGCGTGTTTTTATCTAAATTTGATGTTGGATAAATAACAATCACCAAATGGAAATGGACACACCGTTTCGGAAAAGTAATAACATAGAAAGATCGCCGATGCGAAATAAAAGTAATACAGTATCTGGGAATAGTAAAATTAATGAATTACCCTTACAGAGTATATCAAGTCAAAGTCGTTCATTAACTGAAATTTCATCAGCGTACTTACCTCAGGGTGGGCTAGAGAAATCAAATTTGCTAGAGAATCAAATTCAGTTACCTGGAACAAAGCCAATGCCCAAACAAAGTAATCTTCCTGCATCAATAATGCACAAGGATATGCTACATGTTAATCAAGTAGCTAATGAGACACCAATAGAACAACAAATAATAATCAATAAACTAAAACGAGAGCTAGAACGAGCTCTAAATAACATAAGACACCTGGAAGCAGAAATACCGAAACTGAAAACTAAAAATGGCAATGAATGCAACTTAGAAAGTGCCACCAAGTCCGAAGAGGAAGATATAGTGAACAGAGAAACAGCCTGGTTCACACGTGGCTCTAAAAACAGAAACGCTGCTGAAGATCCTAAAACAACAAAGGGAATGGAGAACAGTATAAAACTAAACAAACCGCCCCCGGTAGTGGTAGACAAAATCAATGATTACAATGAAATAAAACACTTCTTAAACATTAATAACATAAACTACCGGGCCAGGTGCTTCTTAAAAGATCAGGTAAAAATAAATGTAGATACACGAGAGGAGTATAGGAAAGTACTAGAAATAGCTAAAGAGAAGAAGTTGCAATGGCACACCTATGAAGATAAACAAAATCGACCAATAAGAGTAATGGCCAAAAATATGCATTCGTCATGCAATCCAGAAGAGATAGTTCAAGAATTAGCAGCACAAGGTTTTAAAATCATAAGTGCTGAAGTAAAATGCAGAAAGATAAAGGGGGGCCTGATAGACTTACCAATGTTCATATTAACATTCCATAATACTGAGGACATAAAAAAAATTTACGACATAAAATATTTGTGCCATTTGAAAGTCAGAATAGAAGCAATAAGAGGGAGAAGACTGATTGCACAATGTAAGAAATGCCAGAGGTATGGACATACTCAGAGATTCTGTGGAAGGGATCCCATTTGTGTTAGGTGTGCAGGACACCATTTATCAGCACAATGTACAAAGTCGAAAGAGGTACCACCTCAATGTGCTAATTGCTCAGAACATCACTCTGCAAACTACAGAGGATGTGAAATAGCCAAAGGGCTGCAAGAAATAAGAGAAATTAATTATTTACCAAAGTTTCAGCACCAAAGAAATGTTATATCAAATAGAGTAAGAGAAGGCATCAATTATAGCCAAGTGGTTAAAAATGGGAAACCTGAAACAGTTCCAAATCAAACTTCAATAAACCCAGATCTAGACATAAAAATGATGTTACAAAACATGATGGAAATGATTATTCAATTTAATACTAAACTTGACACTGTGGAAATTCTGTAATTATTGTTGAACAGGGGAGACTTAAGGATAGCTACTTTGAATGCCAACGGAGTTTTAAACAAAAAGGAAGAGATCGAAGTATTTCTAACCGAACAAAAATTTTATATCTTCCTGATGACGAAACGCATTTCACAAAAGAGTCATATCTTTAAGAAAAAGGGTTTCATAGTTTATCAAACCTACCATCCAGATAATAACGCTAAAGGTAGAACTGCAATACTAATAAAAGAATCAATAAAACTTTATGGAGGATGTCATCTTCAGACTGTAGAAATACCTTAATGTGTTTAGAGTCTACTAAGCAAAATCTGATAGTAGGAGCAGTATACTGTCCTGATAAAATTTAAAAACATCTGATTACAAAGCAATCCTCCAAAAAGCCGAGGAAAGATTTGTACTCGGTGGTGATTACAATGCCAAACCTGTGGACTGGGGAACAAGACTGGTAACAACAAGGGTAAAGAGTTAAAAACAGCAATTAAAGAACTAAGTTCTGATTTTTATTCGACAGGAAAACCCACATACTGGGCAACAGATACGAACAAAATACCAGATCTTTTGGATTTCTTCCTAACCAGAATGATAGCAAATATCATAGATATTGGGGAAAATTTGGATTTGAACTCAGATCACCCAGCAGTGAAACTAGCGTTGACTGAAAAAATCATCAAGAAAGAGATTCGGCCATATTTTAGGAACAAAAACGCAGATTGGGATGGCTTCAGGCAGGAGCTACAAGATAAAAATGAACTGAATGTCCAGTTGAAGACCAAACAGGAAGGAGAATATTCAGAAATTAAGGAAATCAAAGCAGGAGTACCCCTAGGTAGTGTACTGGGTCCAGCACTCTAAATACTTTACACCTGTGATATTCCAACCACAACAGAAGTAACCATAGCAATGTTTGCAGATGACAAAGCATTATTAGCAACTGACATATACATCCTACATCTACGGACAAAGTCCAGAGAGCAACAAACAAACTCCTAGAATGGACTGATAAATGGAAAATCAAACTGAATGAAGTGAAGTCAGTCCACATCAACTTCACAAATAAGGTACTGAAAGATCCTCAGTTAATGGATGTTAACGGAATCATCATCCCTTATGAAAATAAAGCTAAATATCTAGGTATAAACCTAAGATGGAAACACCACATAACGAAAAAGAAGGAGGAATGAAATATAAAATACAGTAAGCACTATTGGCTCTTGGGTAGAGATTCAAACCTCTCAACAGAAAATAAAATAAACATCTACAATCAGATTTTTAAACCAGTTTTACTCTATGGCAGCAAACTGTGGAGATGTGCACAGGAATCTAATGTAGGCATTCTTCAGATGTTCCAAAATAAAGTACTAAGAAATATGGTTAATGCTCCTTCGTATGTAAAAAGCAAAGATATTCACAGAGATCTAAATATTCCGACGACAACAGAAGACATAAAGAAGATGGCCCAAAACCATGAAAACAGACTTCACCTTCAACCAAGTACAGTGGCTCTTCAATTTCTCGATAATTAGTAGATCGTTAGACGATTAAAGAGAACCAACAAATTTGAGTTAGTGTAGTGTAGTGTTGTGTTGTGCTAGTTCTAATATATGTAACTGACAATGTCCAGACAAGAACTAAAGAGTAAATGGGCACTTTAGTTATATGAGTATTTAGGTTAAGATAATGCAATAAAAATTAATTGTTGGTCTAATAAAACCAGTTTTAATAAAAAAAAAATTGTGTGTGTTTGTGTGTGTGTGTGTGTGTGTGTGTGTGTGTGTGTGTGTGTGTGTGTGTGTGTGTGAGAGAGAGAGAGAGAGAGAGAGAGAGAGAGAGAGAGAGAGGTTGTTTGTGTGTGTGTGTGTGTGTGTGTGTGCGTGCGTGTGTGGACTCCATATTTCTAAGAACATTATTTAACACATTAACTAATCCTTACTCATTACGAGAGACACTTGTGTCTCTGATCCCAATCCATAAAACGACCTAGTAGACATCTACCCACTTTTCCAGTAGACGTCGGGTAAGCGACCCGAAATACGAAATACATTTTTTATTTTTTGTTGCTACGATAAATCCAAATAGTCACGAGCTATCTCAGGACCTACATAGAGGGGTTTTCAGAAAATAAGTTCAGAATAACCCTGACTAATTAAATATTAGGCAAAGAAAACATCGAGCACGCTCAATGATTCCCAGAAGACAATGCGTTAAACTATGCTGCTTGCAGTGATTTTTCTGCAGTCAGCTTAATTCAGTGTGTTAAACATTTGTAAACACTTGATGAGTGTGCCTGGTTCCTGAAATACTGACACAAAGTTAAATACCTTCGGTTCCACTACCAGCCCGTGAAATATGCTCCGAGAAATAAGTCAGTACTTTGACCGCAAGGTAAGTTTAAGCAGCGGAAATTATCGAAAGATAATTGAAGTGTAGGGAGCCCAAAGCCTAAAGGGACAGCAAAGTGCAAACTTTGTTGAAAGATTTCAAGGACGGACGATAAAATGGGCATGATGAGCCGCTACCAAACCGACCACGAGTGCTCATAGATGGCGCGGACGGATTCGTGTAAACTGACAACACACAAATTTCACTTTACCATTGAAATTTAATATTGAAATATAGTAGAACTTGCACAAAATTGTGAATGGTAATTTGCAATATCGGGAATTGTATTCACTTTGGTTTCCCAGGCTGCTTAATGACTCACACCAAATTAAAGAATAACTTAATAAGAGTCACTGGGGACGAGAAGTGACTCACATAATCCTAAGTGAATCATAATCCTTGTCTATGGTCTATTCCAAACAGAGATACTCTTATGTCTCTACTTAAAACCCATCTGGCATTCACAATCTTTTTCAGTGGCACCTCTTTTCACAATCAATTGGCATTAATAGGTTGGGATTGGAATAAACTTTGTCCCTGTTGTTAAATAATTGTAGATGATGGTAAAGGAAACTCCTAATAAATAAATAATAATATTTTCTGAAAAACAAAGCCGGATGTTAGTAAAGGGAGGACATTTCAAGAAACTTGGAGCCATGGGGTTGAAAGGATGTAAAATATATAGGGGTTGAAAAATGAAGGGGGGATTTGAAGAAACTTGGAGTCATGGGGTTGAAAAGATGTAAAACATATAGGGGATGAAAAATGTAAGGGGGACATTTCAAGAAACTTAGAGCCATGGGATTGAAAGAATGTAAAATATATAGGGGGTGAAAAATGAAGGGGGGCATTTCAAGAATCTTGGAGCCATGGGGTTGAAAGGATTAAAAATATATAGGGGATGAAAAATGAAGGGGGTACACTGTTGGATGAAGTTATATATGAAGAAAATGGGCGAAAACCAAATACTGTATTTTGGAACCGTTCGCCAAGTGGTAAATAAGTTACCTAGAGCATTGATAAGGATAATTGTTTGAAGGATATATTGGGAACAAGAAATAAAGGTTCGAGGCAGAATATTAATAAATCCTTTTCGATAATATTAAAAAGTCTGACACATTTGATCTGATGCAATGTTGGAAAGTAGAGAAATTGGAAGTTTGACAGTTGAAAGGTAGTTTTTGGGAGAAAGGAATTATTTGTTGAAAGAAAAACAATGATTACATTAAAATTGTATAGAATTATAGAAGCTTAAAGAAAATATATTCTACAAATTTGTCATTGGTTTCAAAATTATAGATTAATATGACTAAAACAATATACAGGGAATATAAGGTACAAATGTAAAGATTAAAGAATAACACTATTAAGGTTAATATTTTAAATATAAATGATTTATTCTAATATAACATTGCCAAAGTTTAGAGGATTTTAATTAATTATGAGAATCACTCATAATTAATCTCTCTCTTAATTTCTTTAAAAAATTCTCACAGAGAATTGAACATGTAAAACTAAAAGTAAGAAAATGTATTATAAAGATCTAACATTTTAAAATATTTAGTTTTAGTTTTAAATTTCTCCTTAAGAGTGCACTATTATCATACATATAAAAACCATGCCCAAAAATTATCACTTTGAAGGAAACTTTTATTTTTCTGTAAAATGTTTGAGTTAAAAATTATAGAAAATGTATAGAAAAATTATTAATGAAAATATTATAGGCGTATTTAATCTCAGAACAAAAACTGTTGATTTTGTTTTCGACAACCTGCTTCAAGTTATTGCTATTAATTTCTAGATTTGTCGTTTGGGGGAGTACATATGCAATGTGACCTTGATCATCAGGTGACAGGGTAAACGATCTCATTGGTCGAATTGTCCCTGGTGCCATTCGCAATCTTGAGTTTTTGTCCGTATGTCGTTAGGCTAAATGATTATTTATTCTTTTTACATTCGTGTACGGTTGCCGCGAGTGTAAAGGTTTTGTGCAGTGGTTAGTGTTGTGTATTGTGTTCTGTTTTGTTAAATTTGTATAAACGTCTTGTGCGGGAATTGTGAAGTGATTATTCTTTTCTTAAAAGCAGTCAACTAGTTTTAATTAGTTTTTGCCAGCCAACGCTTGAAACCAAAATGGCAGCCAAATGAAAGGTAAAATTGATACAATATTTCTTAAAAACTTACTGATTACTTGAAGTTTAAATACTTAATAAATGATTACAAACAATTTTATAACGTATGAGGAACATTCTGTAAATATTAATTTGCAAAACTCTATACCCAATTAGAAAATATCGCTAATATTTAAATCTATTTTGTAGCTTTGTTACTAGACAGCTACAAATCAAAATGTGTTGATGACGACTATAAAATGGCCGCTATACCTAAAAATATTTTCAATAAAATACTTACAGTCATTTAGAAACGTTATTACAATTCATTTATTCAATTCCTTTGTTTTGTTTAAACGCTATTATTTTATAAGCTACATATTAATTATTACTTAAAGTTAAATTAACTTACAAACCTATTATATTTTGGAAAATAGTATTACAATAAATTTAAAAGCCATCAAGTTAAAATTATTTATGACATTTTTATATTGGTAGTATAGGGATGCTTTCTCAAGTTTTAACTGTAAATTGTATGTTGTAAGAAATTATTAATTGAAGTAGAGTTTATATATAGTTTTTTTTTGTTTTAATGACCAAATAGTGAATGTGAAGAGAAGAGCCTAAAGTTTATCGGAGTGTATTTAATAGGTTGTACATGGGACTGTACATAAGGTTTAAGAACCTCAGTTTCTATTAGGTAATTGTCTAGAATATATGGCTATTTAGTAATTTAATGTAGTATAAAATATCTAGGCGCTCTGTTTTATAAAGAATCTTTGATTTTTTCAAAGTTTCATGAGTGTTTGTAAATTTAGTTTGTTTGTTCAAACATATGCACTAAGTAAGATGTGCAAATCTGAAAAAAAATTGGAGATGGCATATGGCAATCTTCAAATTGTATATAGTTTTATAAGCAATTATATTTATAGCTATATCTGTTACTCTATTAAAATTCAAGGTAAGGCCTACCCCTAGTTGTTTATGGTAATAAACTACTTATCAATGTAGTTTTTGGTATAGGGAGGTTAGAATTTACATGTAATACTGACTTAAAAAAAAATACTGGCTTTGATAATTTAAATAATGCAAGTCTGAAAGTTATAAAGAAGAAAAGATATTGATTTTTATTTTAAAAAAAATTATTTGTCTTTATATAAATTACAAAATAAATTTTTACTAAATAAATCGAGGAAACATTTGATTTCAAGAATTTCAAATAATTTTTTTAAGAAATGTGTTTTTTTATACATGCAAAACGAATTATGCCTGTATTAATAAACGAATTATTAATGATATTATTTTCATTATTATAGGTTTTACAAAAATCTTAGGACACGTTTATCTACACTTAACTACACTGTATAACCCTAGAACTAAACTGTGTTGAACTAAAAAATTCAAATAAAACTTGAATAATTTGACATGATATTAATTATCAGAATATTTAAAAAATATCTAATTGAGGATTAAAAACAAAAAAGCATTATTGATTGATTATAATCTTGCTATTACCTCCTTAGAATTAGTTAACGTCAATTAAATACTCCTGAAAGGTTTTAGGTATTTTTAAATTGTTTTCAAAATACAAACAAATAATAAGCTAGAAAAATCAATAACACATGAAAAATGTTTAAAATTTAAAACGAAATAAATGCCACAAACCATATGAATATAAAACATACATTTACTTTTGATAATAAAACTCTGTATTAAAAGTATATAAAAATTACTTAACTAACAATACAAGTCCTACAAGGTACACACTATTAACCTAGAAATAGCTACTCCATTACAAATATGTAGAAATAATCAGTTGAGTTTATAGTGCCTTTGAGGCTAGTTACTTGTTAATCTAAATGTAAATAAGGTAAACATAAAATATATTTGGTTAGAGGTTAAAATAAAATATATAATATATTTGGTTAGAGGTTTTTGAGTATTATTTTTTGTCCACTTTCCAGAAACAAACCTTATAATAGATTTATATTAAATAACACAAACACCCTCTAACCATAACAATGTTTTTTTAACAACCAAAGTAAAAAAATTATAATGGTTAGAGTGTTTGAGTTAACATCGTTGAAGTTATAAAAAATGTAGGCCTATTACATATTTTTCTAAACAATTAATGAATTAAATAGTTTTATAAAATCGAAGAATACGTTGTAGGTTTTATTGCAAAACATTTGTTCATCATCTCTTGGGTCAATATGTTTATTTATAAATACATTACATATGACATTTATCGTACACATTTCATATATAAAACATAATATAATGTAAGGCCCAAAAGGGAGAACTAGCCACAAGGAATATCTTTCAATGCAATCACCAACAAAAACAACGCAGTATTTAAAAAGAATAAGAAATCAATAGTGTGTTTGAGGAAAAATGGGAAGTAATTTTGTTCACTTAAAAATTGTTAATAAAGAATATCTGGAGTTACAAGTTTATCTTTGTATCCGACACCCACTCACTTTTAGATTTTGCATATATGACTAATACTATCATAGCATATACCTCCCTGGGTCCTGGCCCTGGGCATTCTCCTCTTGATGGGCCAGCCAGATGTTAGAGATCTGTTACTAAATTTTACAAATGATTATAAAACAAACAAATGATCTTGGTAAAAAGACAATCAAGTTTTAAAAGGTTGACAAACTTCGTATTGCGTCGTTGTATGGGGTTGTTGAATATTAAGCAAAATTCCTCATTGGTTAAAAATCGGTGTAAACGTGTAGAAAAGTATCGGACGAGATCTTGGACGATCAGGCTTTTGTAACACAGAGAGATCAATCCGGAAAAAGGGAGGCTCAGAGAGAAACAGGGAAGAAGAGGAAGACGACAGTGAATCTACGTCCAAGTGCGGGTTAAGGGGAAGTCAATAAAAAGAGAGAGAAGAAGCTAACACAGAGTCTAAGCCCGAGTTCTAGTAGAGGAGGATCCGGAGAGGGGAAGGCCCAATAGAATACTGAGTGCACTCGCCTGCACCGTAACACACTCTATGTGCGGATCCGAATAAAAGCGGATCTAGAGGGAGAGCAGGAGGAAATAGAAGCCGAAAAAGATTCTACATTCGAGTCCGAGTAAAGGAGGATTCAAAGAGAGAAAGAGAGAGCGAGAGAGAAGGGAAAAACAAGCTGACAGTGATCCTTTGTACGAGTTCTAGTAAAGGAGGATCAAGAAAAAAGAAGTTAACTCAGTGAGTCTATGTGCGAGTCCGAGTCAAGATGGATCGAGAGAGAGAAAGAAAGAGAGAGAGAGAGAGAGAGAGATAGAGAGAGATAGAGAGATAGATAGATAGATAGATAGATAGATAGATAGATAGATAGATAGAGAGAGAGAGAGAGAGAGAGAGAGAGAGAGAGAGAGAGAGAGAGAGAGAGAGAGAGAGAGAGAGAGAGAGAGAGAGAGAGAGAGAGAGAGAGAGAGAGAGAGAGAGAGAGAGAGAGAGGAGAGAGAGAGAGAGAGGAGAGAGAGAGAGAGGAGAGAGAGATTTAATGGAAGCAGAGCACCGTAAATCAACTTCAAGTTACTTGTAAAAGTTGACTTAAAAAAAATCATATTCTAATACTATATCAAAACGTACAACAAATTATTTAGTAATAAATATGGATCTTTCTATACTATAGCGATCGAGATAGTAATTAGAGCAATATTTGTAGAGTTAAAATACACTACAATAGTGTATTTACACTGAACGGTGTAAATATTTGCAAAATTTATTCTCTAATTAAAACGCGCAAATGGCTCTATTATAAAGATATAGCTTTAATCGTAATAACGTTGTAATTTTAGTAGGCCTGTTGTAAACACTAGGTAAGTTATGGTGTTCTTAAATAATTTACTTTAATTAAATATTTGATTAAATGAAACGATTTTACTAATTTGTGTGTTGTTATTTCAGTTAATAAATATTTTGACTTTGTTAAACAAATCTCCCTTGAGAAAGTAATATTGAATTAATTTAATTTTCAAGTTAAGGAATAATTTGTTTTTCAACTACTGTAGCAACATGTTATATTTTTTTATTTGAATTTTTTTTGTTATCGAAATGTCAATTTTAATTTATATAAAATACTTAACAAAAAACAGTTTTTCCTAATACTTTAATACTAGTAATAGGCAAATACTACTAATACTACACACTAAGGTAAAGGATTAGGACGGGCCGTATTCCTTCCAGAGCTCTGTTTATTAGTCACCTAGTGGTGCTTCCTTGATCAAACTCTAATTTTTTAAATTTGATAACACGCCTAATAAAGTTTACCATAAATTAATTCTGCACATCATTACGAGAAAATTGATACCAAATAATGTACAATCTATTATCACTGTTCACGAGGGGATAACATGAAATAAAAACAATGTCTTCTTCTTTCTTATCCCTAGGTCCTTAGACCAACTTCATGAGATCATATTCCTTTAGAAGACTTATTACTTCTGCTGGTTCCTTGTAGATGAATTTCGGGGTAAGTCCAATGCATGACAAGATGTGGGCTGGTGAGGCTGGTTCTTGGTTGCATCTTGTACATGTTGGATATATCTTCCGAAGGTCTGTGATTTTCATAGGTCTTGTATGGTTGCTTTTTAATCTTGCTAAAGATGTCTGTGAAATTCTGTCAAGTTGACAGTTGCTGCCAGGTTGGTGCTCTTTGTACCATTCATGTTGCGAGGTTGTTTCCATTTTTCTTCTTTTTCCTGTTTAAATTTGGAATATACTTCTAAATAGGGTTTCTTTGTGGAAATTACTATTATTGCAGCCTTCTTCTGCTAAGTTGTCTGCCTTTTCATTTCCTGGGATATTGACATGTGATGGCATCCATTGTAGGTGTATTTGTGATGATTTGGAAATACTTTCTAACTTTTTTATTATATTTATTGATATATTATCAGATATTTCATTATAATTCTGTAAATGTTGGAGTAAGCTTTTACTGTCGGTTAGAATCCATAGTTGTTCTGGGTTCTGGTATTCTTCAAATTTATACAAAGCCTCTTCAATAGCAACCAGTTCAGCTGTGAAGTTTGATGAGTTGTCTTGATTTCTTAATTTAATTTCCTCTTTTGACTCTTGTGATACAACATATACTCCACTATCCGTTTTTCCATTCGCTTGTCTGCTTCCATATGTGTAAATTTTTATCGCTTGCTATGGGATGGAGTTGATTACTTCCAGTGCCAATTTTTTTAATATTAATGGGTTGTTCTCATTTTTGTTTACCGGTTCATGTAGAGTAGTATGAAAGAAGACTGAATTCATAGGATTTATAAAATTAGGTAAAGATGTCGGATCTATATTATAGTATATTACTTGTTTGTTTTGATGTTGTGGAAGGCGGTCTTTTCTTTAATCTTTGATTGCTGTTCCATTTCCTTAAGTATTCTGCTGTTCTGTTTATATTTCCCAGACTGTAAAGTTTGTTGAAATATTTTGTGTTGTTTATCTCTCGATGTAGATGTAAGGGTTTTAGATTTGCTTCGTACAAACTTATTTCAGTCGAACATGAGTTTCTTAGTCCTGTAATAATTCTTGATGCACTGCTATGAATCCTGTCGAGTATGTTTAAGTTACTCTCTGCAGCTGTACAGTAAAATTTGATAGCCATAGACCATAATGGGTCTTATTAGTGATGTGTATGTTATTTTAAGGGTCTTAGCATTTGCCCCCCAGTTTTTGCCAGAAATATACTTCATTATGTTAAGTCTTTTCCTAGCTTTATTTGCAATGTATTGTGACAGGTTATTTCTGGATCTAGAATAAATCCTAGGTACTTAATATGTTTATTATATTGTAGCCTTTCACCATCTAAGTATATGTAAAAATAATGTAAAAACGCTAAAAGAAAACACTGTACGTAATACGTTAAAGTGACTCATAACTACCAAAGTAAATCATGGGTGGTTTGGTATCATTTATCTTGTAATTTTAAGTATAATCAATATTTATTAACTATTTTTAGTTAAAATTACAAATTAAAAACTTAGAGTTAGGTTAGAAGAAACCACTAAATGGAACTGAAATGGTCTCGGGTTTGTCCTAATCCTCTGCGCTACTAAGGGTGACTGTGCGTGCGTGCGAGAGAAACTGATTTAGCGTCCATGGGCATTCGCAGATACTGCTATAGATATTATTTGTAACATTTTATTACTCTTAATTAACAAAAAACATACTATTAACTTGTTTTGTTACCAAGTAAATCTTTATACTTCGCAAACTATTTATAATACAACATAACTTTTTGAGTATTTCTCAAGCTTTAGAATTTATGATACAGACTTTTAAAATGGAATTTCTACTCATCTTAAAATTAACACACAATTTAATGTTGCATTAGTAACAGATTTAAGCATTTATGATATAATTAGGCTTGCTTTGGTTGCGTTAGAAACGACGGTGAGGTTGATATCCACCTGTACTTCCCAGGCGTGGGATTTCTCTGACATCATGCGGTCCTTCACGTACAGTGGAAGGCGAAGTCTACAACCCAGACGTTGGCGTAAAAATATAACCTTTTTTACGAAAGTAACGATTTTTATACGAAACTAGTTGAAAACTAGTACGGCCGTTCTAATTATACGGTCAAGATCGACACCAACGTAGTACACGGCAATGCCTAGACTCTGTTGTCGTTAACCTCGGCGCGAAGGTTTGTACAGGGTATCCCCGAAGGACTCCGCGTAGCCTGGAGCAAGAGTATTTATATGTTTTTGTTCGAAAGATACAACCAAAACAACCTGCTTACCGGAATCTCGTCCCTTCTGGTAATGTGTCACTTTAGTTTTATACCTTGTCCTGCTTCCTCGCTACAGATACCCCTTCAGCCTAAACCTAGGGGTTCAGAAATATTTTGCTACCACGCCCCCTCCTCTTGAAATGAAGTCCTCCCACGCCCCCTCCACTTTACACTATACATAAATGCTATGGAAATATGAAAGAGAATCAAATATTATATACAGTATATTGAAAACAATTTATTTATTTATACTTTCACAAGAAACATGATGTAACATTTCAAGTTTTAATTTGCAAAGTAAATTTTAACTGTTACGAGAAAAATCTGATGAGATGCTTGAGTTTGCATTTTTTACACTAGCATGCCTATTTGAGGTTGTATTTTAGTAAGGGCACAACACAAATCATTAGCAACATCAAGTTTATTCCTATAATATTAAATTTTTTAAATTTATCTTATTATTTTCTAAATGGTCTTGCACCCCATGACGTGCTTTCTCGCCACCCAAGGGGGCGGACTCCCCGGTTTGGGGACCCATGGTCTAAACGAAGAAAATGCTTAATTATAATATACATAATTAAGTTTTTTACTCAATTATAAATTATACTTAATTCTTTACCATTACTAATGTTTCTTGTGTGTGTGTGTGTGTGTGCGTGTGCGTGTGTGGGTGGTTGAGTGATCCTCTCAATACGATACAGTCATTGTAATGGATAATGCATAAATACACATATTTTATCCCTATAGTCAAGTCACAGGGGACTAAATAATTTTTTATTATACGAAGATTTTGGAGAAAGTTTGAAAGTGCATTTCAGTGAACTGGAATACGTAGAGTACGTTGAAGCTCCAAGAATAAACCCAAGTTACAACATTTACGTCTATGATTATAGTACGTCGCATAAAATGTACGTGAATCCCATAAACTAATACCTAAGATGGATACAAACGTTCAATGCATGTATTTAGTAACAACTATTTTCTTGTCTAAATGTTTGTTTTTTCAGTTTCGCACTTTGGCTCATTTCTACGTTTAGAACAATTCTAACATTTATACTTGAAGAGAAAGAAGTCAGCATTTCATCCAGGCGATATCATGACGTTTCAAAAAACATCCGGTTTGCACAGTGTCTAGACTTGAATTAATTTCCGGTCAGAAACCCTGTGTTGCCGAATTGTTTTACTTTCATTTGACCAGGAAATATAGTATTTTTTTTCACAGACAGGCAGGTGGCATCTTTCCAATTTTTTTTTCATTAGTCGTCAAAACGACGTCTTTTGAACTATTTTGTAATTTTTTGGAATTAGAATAAAATTAAGAGGCAGTCTTGTGTTGAGTTGATGTTGGCAAGAAAACGTTATAGCAAAAGTTAAAAAAAGGGGAAAAAACAAAATATTAGTTAAATAATGAAAGAAATTTTACAATAAAAATTTAGCAAAAACACCTGCGTTTAAAGTATAAACAGAGATTTAAATTAGTTGCAAAAATTGACGCGTTCAAATAAATTGTTAGTTATCACAATATTGATAACTAATTAAAACATTTTTTTGTCCTTATGAAAAAAAAGTCTTCTTTTTCTAATTTTAAAAATTAAAAATAATTTTACTATCAGTATAGAATTTTTTTTGAGAATTATCTAAAAGAAATGCTCAATCTTATAAACTATACAGGTTTAGTAATAATAGAAGTCGAGGTAATCAAACATAAACTACAAACAACCTTTAAGGCAGACTGTGCAGGAGGGAGGCACAGTCTTGCACAATAAATAATATTTTGCGGTTTCTAAATATTATTTAAACCTTAATATTTTGCGTTTAAATATTAGGTTTAACCTAATGTGTTTTGTGATTACAAAAATAGCAACCAGGCTCCCGGGGACAATACGCATGCTATTAGTATTCAACTTTACATTAGAGCATTGGTGCCTAGGATGGGACGTGGACCCAAAAGGTTTGGGAACCCTTTACTAGAACTGCATATGCAGTTCAGGACTTGGCGGTGCGCTTGCATTCGGACGAGTTTGGTATAGTAATAAAATTTGGTTGAATAACCGTCCTTCTCTTAGTGTTGTCATTTGACTAATCACGCTAGTCTTTGTTTAAGCTCTTCTTACGCGCCTTACAGGGCTCAGGGCAGATCTGCAAGATTCTAGATTTACTCTAATGGACTCTACATGTGTATTTGTACTTCAACAGTATTTGGTATTTCCGTATTTTTATAGAACACTATAAATATTTGTTGACGAACATTTAATCTGTATATTAACCGTCATCTACAAATTCAATATTATGTTGCTAACTTGGTCGAATTGGATGACATAGCTTACTAAACCATGGTTTCTATGTTGAATTGTGTTTCTATTTTATGTGAGTTTCGATATTATTGTAGTAAAATCGATATTTACTTTTCTAAATTGTATTTTTCTATGTACCCAGATGGTAGCTTGTATTACTAATACGAAGTCAAAGTGTTATATTACATTAAACAAGTAATTAAAAAAATAAAATTTAAGTAAATTCCTACTGAGGTCATTAAAGAAAAACTTATTTTAGTTTTTTTTAATTTTATAATTACATATACGTTTTTAGAAATTCTATTCAAGGTATTGGAAAGTTGGCACAGTTCCGAAGCCCTTAGACATTGAATATAAAGATTCACAGTTCGAATCCGGCCAAACCCCCCAAATTTTTATAATTTTATTATTGAATAAATATTTGAAAAAACTGTATTTGAACTTGATTGGATGAGTAGAAACGTATTTTATTAACAATTGAAGGTTTGTACAAGATATACCAGGAGAGTGTGAGCTAATAGAGGGAATTTAATAATAAACTATTTCTCTATAATTGAATAAAGTTTCTTTTCCTTTCCAAGGATAATGAAACTATTTCTGTTGTTTTCCAGCATTATGGCATTATTCCAGTATAATGGTTTCCACCATTATGGTTTGCGGGATTCGGTATGGAGCTGTCTTTGTTGTAGCATTAGGTCTGATCGGGAAGATAGAAAAACTAACTAATTTTAGTAGTCTAAGTTCTCAGAGTCTTTCTTTATAACGTTTCGTAGTTTTGATTTTCATAAGGAAAGACTTCGGCAAAATATTTCTTAACGTTTTTAACTATTTTTTCTTTGCTGTTTTTTTCCATTTCCTTTTTTTAAATGTCAGTTGTAATATATAAAAAAACTAGGTAAAAGTGTGGATTGAAATATTATTAGTTTAAGTGTATTTTACATTGAACGATTTTCGAATAATTATTTGATTTAAAAAAAGTGAAATTTATATCTGTATAAAATAAAATAGTTAACTCAAAATCTCACAAAAAATTAGTTTTTAATAAACAAACACACTAGTTCGCAACGGACTAGTTTCGGCGGCAATGTCCTTTTTCTCAGTGCTTGGCTACTACTGTGCTTGGTTTAACTAAATATCCCCTAATTTATGTTCTTTTTAGAAAATAGAATGTTTCTTAATCTTCCATAACTCTGAGTTCCATAAGTAAAACCATGATTTAATGTTTTGACAGAGGTTGGAAAATACACTTTAAACTCCTTGTCATAACTTCGAAATTTATATTTTTCTAACCATTATTTTTCTCTTAAAATTTGTTCAAATTAATCATAGGCCGTGATATGGAAGATAACTCGAAATCGCAAAGTCCTTGAGTTTTGTATTGGAGTAACACAATCAAGATTGTTCAACGATTATAATAACATTAGCGACAAACACGGAAATTAGTCAATCCAGAAGTTGGTAAAAGGAGTTTTACAATTTAGTGAAATAGTATCAAGGGACTGTTAGGCAGCCCTTAGGCTCTAGGTAATCTGGCTCTTTCGTAGAGACATGAGAATGTTTTATTTTCGTCTTGAATTCGGCCTGGACAATGCCGCAGGTGTGAGCCATCCGTTTTTTCATTGCTGCAAATTGGGAATATCTCATCAGCGGCGAGGCCAAAGCGATGTAGATATTCCTACAGGTACAGGTCAAATTTTATAAGCTGGCATTTGGCTCTCAGGTAGAAATTGTGTATTCGTCATATAGAAAACATCAGGCACTGTCGTCATCCCTCATCGGGACAATAAATCGTGAACTACCCGCCGTAACCCTCAAACAATCTTATTAGGACGCCTACGTGAACGCCCTATTTACATTTGTTATTTTTAGTATACATTAAAAATTATTAATAAATAACAAAAGAGTGAGTCAACTCTAGAGTTGAATTGCAAGGGTCAATGTTTTTGAAAATTACCTGCAAGCACCTCCATCCTCCTTTCGTCGTCGGTCTCTAGTCAAGGCCGCAGCCCCCAAATGCCAGCTTATAAAATTTTACCGATAGCCGTGTCTGGCGAGAAGGCGAAATTCCTGTCTTGAAAGGTACCGGGGAATCGGCTCTTGAACCAATGAATAAGTTCCTGAGGCCTTTGTTCTCTTATTGGTCTTTACGTAGGTCCTTGTAGCATTTTCAGTTTGGTTGTTTGCTGAAGTTAGGCTGACATTTTGTGTTGGTTGCAGTAGACTTTCTAATCATTTTGCTAGAACAGGGGTTCCCAAACTGGGGGGCGTGGAGAAAGTCCAGGGGGGGGGGCGTGACACCCAAATGAAATAAATAAAAAATACAAAAATAATTTCCTCAGATCTTTGAAATAAAGTCTTTCTAAGTTTTCATAATTGTTTTTGTAAAGTTTCAATAAAGTTGTGTGGTGTGTGTACCGATACCTCCGTTTGGTCTTTCCATTCTGCGTTACCGCATTTAACAGTGAACAAAAAAATCTACGTGTAGGAAGGCATGGGGGTCTCCAAATAACCAGAGGGAGGCGTGGTACAAAAAAGTTTGGGAACCTCTGTGCTAGAAGGTCCTGCTTCTCGTTTCCGGCTATATCGACGTGGCTGGGTATCCACTGTAGGGCCACTGTCCATTTGCTGCTGAGCAGGGCAGAAAGGGTTTTGCAGCATTCGGTAGAGAGAGAGAGTATTCGGTTGGAGTGTTGTTGGTGAGTGCGATAATTGCAGCCTGCGAGTCTAAAAAGTCAGGACTGTTTTTATAAATGACTTTTCTTGACTTGTGATTAACGTACTCTAGCTGTTTTTATCTCAGATCAAGTACTGTACCATTGCCAAAAAATACTTTTAAGAAGTAACCGGATGCAGTTAAAAAAAATGTAGAGGAAGTTAAATAAGAGCGTCTGCGAGAGAGTAGGCGGAAGTGAGCCCAGTCTTTTTGTAACTTCAGCGAGATGCCTTATAAAACATTTCTGTTATTAAAGGAAAATTATATTTTTCTAATAGTTTGTAACCTGAAAAGTCGTATATTACAACCGAACTGTTAACTGTGGGGTTTTCTGGTCTAATAAGATTTGATCAGTCATCGCAAAGTGTTTGGAAATACAGTAATAACTTTGCACTGATTACTAATATAACGTAGCACACATGTGCTAATGTAAACAGCGTATTGCACAATACCGCCAAGGTAAATTTGTTTGCAGTTCCAATGTAAACAGAGTCAATATGCAATCACAACAATACTTTTTGCAATTCAAGGTCACGCTATTGTCGCCATGAGTAATTTATGCCTTTATGCACATGCATTATCTACAGGATACTCATTTATAAACAGGCAGAAATATTTATAGTTATTAATAAGTTGCTTATATTAAAAAGTCTTTAGTTTTAACTTCATAAACCAAAACTTTAATTGTTCGTTTAATTCATTTGCTGTATTCTTTCTTTTCTCGTTTATAGCTTCACCTCTTTTGAACGTTACGTAAGTACCTCTTTTCATTTTAATAAAACCTGGTCTATTGAGCGTGTTTCTATCAGTCAGTTTCCTGGTTGGGATTAATAATTCACCTGACACCCCCCAATCTTCTTATTATTTTCACGCATAAATTAGATCTTATTTTGGCAAAATTTAGTTTTAAATACGTCGGTATTACTCAACCTCCGGTAGTCAATAAGTAGTCGACAGGTGAATGTAAAGGTTATTTTATTTATGGTTACTTTTGGACATCATCAGAGGTTTATATTCTACCTCTTTTTAAAACCCTGTTCATAATATGTTACCGCTGATGAATTTTGTTCATAATATGTTACCGCTGATGAATTTGAAGTTTTTTAGGAACTCTTTGTAAGTTTATAAGGTCTAACAGGAAGGGTTATCCTCACCTTGGACCCAGTTCCGAGTCTAAGGCTCCGCCCCTTAGGTAAGCCCAACCGAGAGTGTATAAGGTTCTGATTGCACTACCTCTATCGAACGAATCAGACAGGGTATCTAGGGATGGAAACCTGACCGTTTTGAAGGTTCTACTGGTCCCGAGTAGTTATGGGAAAACGGTCGAAGCCGTAGAGTCTGGTTGGAGTCCTTCTCGTACCGTGGGTCTTCAGTCTAGGCTTTATAGTATGGTTGCAAGTTCTTGGAAACTGGTACCACGGGTCGTGGCACTAAGCCCCGCTCTCGGTATTGACGCTTAAGTCACTCGGGAGGGAGTTACGAATTTGAGGTCGGATAACAGCTGTTCTACAACATAACTTACAGTATATGATAAAATCAGCTACACAACTATTCTTTGAGCTTAGCTTGTGATGTTATGTTGAAACATATAAAAGGCGTACACAGAACTCACAAATTGATCATTTATTGACTCATACGCGTTTTAATGACAAAGTCATCATCATCAGTGAGTGTTGCTAACTTAGTTGTAAGTTAGAGTTTGTAGTAGCAACACTAAGCGATGATGATGCCTTTGTCATTGAAACGCGTATGAGTCAATTAATTTGTGAGTTTTGTGTATGTTTTTTAATTGTTTTATAAAAAAAGCTGTTTTACGAAATAATATATTATCACTTATTTTAAACAAATGGATGAAATAACTATATTGCATACCTTGCCCCTTTCATAAATAGTTTTTCCCATGTTAAACTAAAATAATTCATTAAATTTAATTAAGGAATTATTATTAGAAATAAAACTGTAATAACATCAATTGTCATTCTCTATAAGTTTAAAAAATGTATTAGAACTTGAGTGGATAAATAAAATGTATTTTATTATCGAATTTAAACAAGATGTATATATATATATATGTATATATATATATATATATATATATATATATATATATATATATATATATATATATATAAAGAATTAAGTCAAAATACAAATACAAGAATTATAATTGAATTTACAATTCAAATTATATTTCAACTGAAATATTTGACCCTCTTCTACTAGTTCTTTTGGCTCCTGAAACCAATGATCCCTTATCTTGTATTTGTATTTTGACTTAGTTCTTTATTAATACACAAGAATACATATTGCGAATTTATATATATATATATATATATATATATATATATTAAGATATATGTATATAAGGAGAGTGTGGACTAATATAAGGAATTTATAAAAACAACGAAAAACATGAACAACAGCAAACAACATATTGGTTACTAAGTTTAGTTTATTATTTGTGTATATAACAGTTTAATTTACGTAACATTATGTTCGCTTATTCCTCATATTTTATGTTCAGTTGTAACAGAACGATGTGCTGTAATTTAGGTTTATTCTCTTGGTAGGTTTATTTTCTTTATACTTAAATTTTACCAATGCATACTTTATCTGAAAATAGTGGATTACAGTTACAAGAGTTTTACCTGAACTTTTCTGAAAACGACGTTTTAGAAATAATTTATCTTATTCCAAAAATGGAGCCTTTGCAATTTTTTTTATACGCCGTACAAGCGCGTGAGGTTTAACCGAGTCTCTGACCTTGAGATAGCTAGGCTGGACTGGGCTGTAGTGCGGGGTCAAAACCCAACACTTCAGAAAACATCAGTGTCGTGTTTAAAGTGTAAACAGCTCTAATTAACTAAATTATAACACTATAATAGTTTGGTGTAGACATGATCTTTAAATGTGTTGCTCTGCTTCTGCAAAGAAAGAGACGCGATTACGAAAGAGACGATATATGTATTGTATAATGTTTTCAGTTAGGCTAGTAGTCAAATGCTAGAGAAGAACGAAGGATACCGTTAAACATCACGCACTGTACATTGCCAACGCTTTTTCATGAGATACATTTCCAAGATCTCTCAATCCACACATCTTGCGACTCACGAGGTCAAACGTTTTTCCTACGTTTAAAACTCTTGAGGTCAAGCTTTTATTATAACTTACTTTTTTGTGACTTGAAATTCGGCTCTCTCTATTATTATCAGTACTTAAGAACTTTAGAAACCAATGATCCTCTTCTACCAGTTATTGTGGCTCCTGAAACCAATGACCCTCTTCTACCATTTCTTGTGGCTCCTGAAATCAATGATCTTCTTCTACCAGTCCTTGTAGGTCCTGACTAACTATTGGTGTTAACCTTTCTCTTTTACTTAAATACCAGTTCTCTTTATTACCTGTTGTTCTGTTTTGGTTAGGTTTATTATTTTACCAGCTGTTTTTACTCTGTAGTTAAGACCTTATCTATTATAAAAATTTGTTCTTGTTACTGTTGGTACAGTAACTCATGATATATCCAATCATTGTGAGTGATGTTACCTCAATATTATTATCAAGTTCTTTTACCATACAGAACAACAGATAAAAAGGTAACTTATTATAAATTATAATTTCCAGCATTTTCGACAAAGTTTGAGGAAAATTTTAAAAAAATGTCCAAAAAAAATTAAGTTAAATATTCACTTTAAGTTTTTCTATGACTCTTCCTGGAGATAACGTTTTTGATGTGCTAATTTGGAGACGTTCAAGTGCCTAGTATACTCACTTATAGTGGTTGTATAGGTGTATTTAATTATTAAACGAACTAAATTTTCTAATTACACTTTGTAGCACAATGAAGAGGAAACGAGATGACACCTCTTTATGACTCTAATAAAGAGTAGGTTTAATTTAGATACCTAATACTACGGTACTAGAGGTATATATGACTCTACCCTTATCCTCTACCAGGAGGACTATAGTCACTATTCTTCTCATTCTTCGTAGGAAGCAACAGTAGTTTTCACCACCAGTGAGTTTTATGGCCTTAACGTAGTCCTACCTATAATACGGACCACGTAACTGTGCACTTAACCTTGAGAGAACGCACAAGATTTCTCGTGTACTACCCCTTCTGAAAACATGTTACATATTGAGAATGTTCTATATGTCAACAGCGTCTGCATCCGATATGTCTACACATATTTCACGATTGTTTGTCAATTCATACAAAAGCTAATTTACCTAATCGTCCATCTCACGCAAGTCAGTGTTTTGACAGTCCTTGTCATGTTTGTAGGAAAGTATTTATACTGACCCTCTACTGCCGTCTCGCCTACTGCGATCTCTCAAGGCCAATTGCACGGTTACGTGGTCCACACTATACATTTGCCATTTTTCTATCCTTTGTTGGTGATAGTAGTCCCACTCGCCGATCATTTTGAAGCTACACAAAAATTTTATCTAGAGGTATTGCGTTAACGAAACTTTCAGTACAGTGATGCCAATAGGAATGTTGCAAATATTTTTATACCTTTATTGCCATGTGTAGGGAAGTTTTAACTTTGACATTCCTTGTCAGGTTTGTAGGAAAGTAATTATACTGATCCTCTATTCCCGTCTCGCCTACTGCGATCTCTCAAGGCCAATTGCACGGTTACGAATTAACGAAATTTGCAGTACAGTATTACCAATAAGAATGTTGCAAATATTTTTGTACTTTTATTGCCAAGTATAGGGAAGTTTTGACTTTGACAGGTTTGTTAGAAATGATGGAAATTTAAACGGTTATGTGGAATAAATCGAACGAATATATTGTACAAAGTACAAAGGATAAAATAAAATTATTATCAAACAAGCTACTACAATAATTATTGTTATTATGCTTGAAAATATCACTGAAAAAATCAGATTGCAATAAACACAAGTGATTGAATCCTGTGTATTCACTCAGTTGCTATTTTCATCTCTAACTGCTCCACGTGTGCATGTAATTTACTAATGACTCTGTTGTTATTTGTGGCACGTGTTACCTAATTAATTTGTTTTAATTGTGTAAGTATTGTGCTAACATACTGAAATTATTGCATATTGAGAGAAGTGAGAAAATACACAGCCACTCATGTTACTTGCATGAAATGATACTTAATTAATGACAAGTGTTTGCTTGAGTTATATTGGTTTTGGTAAAGGAAATATTTCCACTTAACTTTTCGTCATTACTTGGGAACTTACACAAAAGTGTAACAATCCAGAGATCAACGTAATTTTGTATCGATAATTTCCGAATGGAAAACATAGTGCAAATGCTACTTTAACGCTAACAACTATACTTTCATTTCTATTCAGAGGTTATTTGGAGGTTATGTTTAAATCGTTTTAAAATAGAGTTTTCGATATACAGTAATCAGAAATATATTACATTTTATTTGTGTGTTAATGCATGATTTCATACAACGAATGTATTATATAATTGTAGGTTATGTTACTTTTGTGTATTGTAGATTAGCAGTAAGATGAAATTTGTGTATGTGTAATTAGATTATATCCCAGTACGTAACGGCGAACAAAGTTATTCATTAAGCAGCCTGTATAGCTTTAGCTATATTCAATAAAGGCAAATTCTAGTTAACAAAATTTAAAAGTAAAATTGAAACACTTATAAAATGAAGAATTTAAAATGTAAACTTATGATACAAATTTTAACTATGTTACGTTTTGGACTGTATGACATCAGGAATAAATACTTCAGGAAACGTAATTTTTCAATTTTTAAGTATTTCAAGGAAGTGCTAATGATTTTGTAAGGTTGTGTTATGTTCTCATCTTCTTCCTTTTATTCAGTACCTACTGTTAGTTCAGACTATCCTTATATATCTTGTACAAATTTTAAACAGTTAATAAAATACGTTTTTATTCAACCAATCAAGTTCAAATACATTTTTTACCCTACAGTAGATGAGAATTGATTGCTTCGGTCAGAGGAACTACATGTTTGAAATCCAGCACTTTGGCACTGAACCAACTTTCCCATAGCTAGAAATCATTTACTAAAGATGCATATGAAATTATTAGAGAAAATCTCATTGCATTACAAGATCGGGATAGAATGAGAAGCTATAAACCCCAATCAGCTTCATAAATTAGAAAGAAAAAAATAAAGCGAATAAATTTTAAACAAAGATAATAGTTAACACCAAGTACTGTATAGAGGGAAAAATGGAAAATCGCAAGGAAATCAGCTTTATATTTTGCCACCTATTATTGTGATCTCTAATAGACACTATGTATATACAGTACATATTTATATTAAGTGTAATAATAAAATAAAAGTAACTTAAATAATATATTTTTTTTTGTCGACCTCAGTAGGAATTGACTTTTTTAAATATATATTACTTGTTTTATAAATCAAATCATTTCAAATTACACTTCTGTTGGTAGCCTCATAAGCACCTGTTTTTTTCATCGCCCGTTTTAAAATTTTGCTTTACAAATGTAATTATAAAACCTTTCACTTGGCAGATCAGCTGATTTTGTTTTATTTTTCTTGGAGTAATTAAACAAGGCTAAGAATTTATGAAAATGTCGAATGATTGTAACATCTAAACAATAAATAAATTGAACCAGGAGTTCTTTAAATTGCCTTGAAACAAGTATAAAAAATTATGTTTTTTCAAGTGTCATATAACCTAAAAACAAAACTGGGAATACAAAATCTGTAAAATATAATTGTTAGAAAAACGTTTGTATATAAATTTAATGTAAATTATTTCCATTTTTATTACAGAAAAATAATTATTATAGGGTATTGACTAAAAACATTGTCGTTCTCCTTTAGTCAACGTAGCTATTAAATGTAAGATTATGTTAAAAAAAAGGGTCTAAAAGGTATTATTACAAAAGTTTTACGACAAATTAATTTAGGTGCCGCCATTTAATATATCACCATTAAAAAAGAAATTAAGACATAAAATACATCTTGTTGCTAAAACATATACATATAACACGTTTAATGTCGTTTATTTGATGGAATATTGCCATTTCTCCCCATAATTATGATTATCGTTCTTCTTTGACAATTAAATTTGAATTTGAAGGAGTTTTTGTTAAAAATATTGAGTAAAAATCGTGTGTTTTTAGCAAATGCATTTACGTGAATTTCTGACAACGGGAGGCGTCTAGTATAGATTGATAAGGATTTGCAGAAAGAACTGAATATATACATAATTGCAGATACAATATTTATTGTTATGTATGCAATATATAAGTTTATAATTGGGTAATTTGAAAGAAAAATGTAAATGCTTAATATTGAGAGTTAGTGAGTAAGACGATACAAAATGGAATTCTTTCCATGAGCATGAGATATGTCAGTACTACAGAAACTGTTTGTTTTTATCTGCAACTGTGGTGTTGCTGCTGACCCGACTGGTTTTTGTGCGTCGGGACTTAACCAAACCCTTAGACAAGCGGATCTATTGCGTGTATAGTGCAGAATAATTCACTGTATGTTTTTCCTTCCGGACGTTGCTGCTTATCAGACTACTTACCGACTGAAGGTCATAAAAAGTGTAATGTTCACCGTTACTATTTTATAGCGACCGTTATCCGTGGTATAGAAGGGCGCCGCTGATACAGCTGACACTTCTGCACTACTAAACACTAGCTTTTTCTCGGACTTGGCTGGAAATTACTTTGAAATGATACTTAAAGGTTCGGTCACTCCAGTTCGGATGCAAAATGTCCAGCTAAGTTTCATGAATGTTGCTTTTGTAATCGTCACCTGCTCCCTGATCGGTTGTCATTATAGCAGATCTAAAGGTGTTCGTTATACGAAGTATAATTGGTTATTTCACAAACGGGAGGAGTCTTATAGTCGTTAGGGTTCTAAAATATGCTGATAGTATTTTAAAAAAAATTCCGGTAAAAGATTTCGGGTATTAAATAATCACTCAGTGTCTCCTCGGTTTGCCATTGACCTTGATATCAGTAACCTTATGTAACCAATCATTCATTGCCGGCAGGCAGGCAGGCAGGCAGGAAGGCAGGAAGGCAGGAAGGCAGGCAGGCAGGCAGGAAGGCAGGAAGGCAGGAAGGCAGGCAGGCAGGCAGGAAGGCAGGCAGGCAGGAAGGCAGGCAGGAAGGGAGGCAGGCAGGCAGGAAGGCAGGCAGGCAGACAGGCAGGCAGGCAGGCAGGCAGGCAGGAAGGCAGGCAGGCAGGAAGGCAGGCAGGAAGGGAGGCAGGCAGGCAGGAAGGCAGGCAGGCAGGGAGGCAGGAAGGCAGGAAGGCAGGCAGGCAGGAAGGGAGGCAGGGAGGAAGGCAGGCAGGCAGTTAGGAAGGCAGGCAGTCAGGCAGGAAAGGAGGCAGGCAGGCAGGCAGATACTCATTTTGTTCAATCTGCTGAGTTAAATTTGGTTTCTATAGCCTAAATAATTTTACTATGGAATCTGTTCTATACAAGATCTTCTGATTCTGATATGTTAAACTATTTTACTTTCAGCAGTAACAACCCGTTACTATTACATATATATGTTACGGAACTTCTTCAAGATGTTTATTTCACAATTTATGTTTTAACATTGAATGGAAAATGTTGTTAATAAAGTAAGAATCGATGAATTATATTTTCACCTCACAAGTTCTTGTACAACCAAAGTAGTTCCAAATATATACGATAGGTAGCAATGTGTGTGAAATAAAGGTGTTATAAGGTTATTGCGTTTGTTTAGTGTACAAAATTTATGATTTAGTATGTTCAACAGCACCAAACCGGGTTTAAGGAACAGTATGGACTAAAACTGACTAAATCCTTGGCTGTTGTTCTATCCATATAAATGTAATATTAGAAGTGACAAACTTCAATACCAGAGTTCTCTATTTATTTCCTAGCTAAGAGATAAGGCGAACTCAACTACTCTACAAATAAAACAATAAATTGACATGTAGCAGTTTAGAGTCACTGCTCAGACGTTACTCTTACCGGATAAAATGTTTAGGTTTACTTTAGACAAATAACCCTAAGCACTTAAGCTGAGATTTTTCTGTAATAGCAGTCCCAAGACTTGTGTTGATAAAATCCCAAGCCATGATGTGAACACAGTTCGTATGATCTTTCCGCCTTGGAATACAAAATAACTACAGATAACGCTAATATGCAAATAGATCCAAAGTTGGAGAGTTTTATCTTATTAACACTTTTAAGTTATAATTTTAACTTTATTTTCAAATGAAATTTAAATATTTCAACAAAAAATGTGTTGAACGGACATTTTTATATTCCTATTAAACAATAACAATGTTTCTGTGTAAATCCTCAAGTATTTAGTTTAGAAATTGTCTCCTAGGTAGCAGGGTACTCCACAAATTACATAGATACGTCTCCTAGATTGCAGGGGCATTACACAGTGATTTTATTATGCAAGTTTAATTAAACGGCAATTATAACAATACAAACTACTCTAGTTTGCGATTATGTATACCAATTGGTATATTTAATTAGTTTTAATTACTTTATTTACTGTAGAATTAATTATTAGCTTAATTTGGGACTCTCAATTTTGAATCTTTTATTTCATTGATTGTTTAGGTGTAAAAACATAATTTAGAACTAGAATATGTTCGTTCTAAACATTTTCAAGTGGAATAAATATTTTTAATAATTTTAATTTCTTTTAAATTCGAATGGCTGAATACTTTGTCATTTTTTTAAATTGTAAAAAATAAACATAATACCACAGAAAATTATACATACTTAAAGAAATTATGTATTATTGTATACTCGAAATTTTCGAGCAATAAAACATTTAAATTTAGTTCAAGTTCAGAATTTGTCGAATTTATTTGAGAAGTTGCTCAAAGTTTTAATTAGAGTGTAATATAACGCTGTCAATGAAACTTTAATCGTAATAAAAAAATAAAACTAATATACTGTATATTTTACCAAGAATCTCCAATCTCAAACAGTTGTTATATCTCCTCATGTATATTTCGCTAACACTGTGGGCATCATCAGTACTCAACGGAGCCCAAGTAACCTTCTAATGATGCTAACTGCGTTATCGAAATGTGCGAAAGACTTTGCCACTACTAATTTTAGAGTTTTGTTAGTCAAGAGTTTTCTTGTTTATATTGCAATTCAAACTATTGCACCCTAGTTATTAGGGATATTGTATAATAACATCGTCTAATTTTCCAAGTTTAACACCTTTCAATAAATCATGTGGATAAACATTAAAGAGTTATACACAATGTTTTAAAATTTTATATTATAAAATTTGTATTAAAATAATATGTTTGTATTTAAATACAATAAAATTACGAGATTTGAAACTTATGTTTTGTAAGTTTTATAAGGTCATAAAAAATGTTTTTAGTTTCAAGTAAATTGAACACAAACGCTGCCACCTGCACATAAACCTCAGAGAGCGAAAGAGAGAGAGAAAGAGAGAGAGATAAAGAAGGAAAGAGAGAGAGAGAAAGAGAGAGAGAGAGAAAGAGAGAGAGAGAGAGAAAGAGAGAGAGAGAGAGAAAGAAAGAGAGAGAGAGAGAGAGAGAGAGAGTGTAGGGGTGGGCGTTGAATGTGCTTTGTGAACATGTGGCATACATTTTTCAAAAAGTGTACATTCTAAACTTGAATTCATTGACTTCATAACTTTCAAATAATGTTTAAATATTTTGAAAATTTAAGAAAGAAAAAAATTAATAACAGGAATTAAAAGTTAACAGTTTATTTGCCTGAAAAGACATAAAATAGTATAATTAGACATAGTTAGTGTTACATGTAAAAACGTTTCTATATTTATGAATCTTAGTAGAAAAAATAGTAGCAGTAATATCTACGCAGTTGACTATTTGTAGAAAATGTATTTTCAAACCTATCTGAAAGAATTTAACAGTAAGAAATACTGTTCAATATATAGAAACAATTCATGATTTAACTGTCTCCATCGACAACATTATTGGCGAATTCTTCAAGTTAGTTTACTTTAAATGTCACGTTTTCCTTATTGTATTTAATCAGTATTTATAAGCTAGAGAGAAAATATAAAAACCTAAATCCAGGTCAAATCCTGTGTGTAGCCAGACTAGATAACTTCTCCCTTGGACGTTATTAAATTATCTCCAACTTGAAAATAATTCACACTGACTGGTTTTAATAAAGAAAATAACCGTCGGGGGCCAGCGCCTTATCCGAGAAGGCTCTCGCCAATATGTCCCATCACGTTTTTATAGGACGACCTCATTCTCTCCTCATATTTTCCGTTCATAGTATTTTTTGTTGCTTAATTTGTCAGCAATTAAAGTTTGATTAAATGAATTTATAATTTTACCTCCCGTTGGTATTTCACTTCTTTTATATAACTATTTTTCACTTTATTAAAACACTGGTAACTTGTTTTAAATTCCGACCCCTAGAATTTCATTTCCACATCTGGTCGTAGAATACAGTAATACGAATCTATTGTTAACAGAGTCAGTCCGATTTATCAATAAATCCGGATTATCCGGAACCCATTTAACGTTTTGAGCACAGAGGAAACCGTAATATAATAATTCGTTTTATTCACCGAGATACTCCTTTTTTTAAATTTCTAATTTTGTTTACACTAATAAAAACCTAAGCTAGTTTTTTTAGCTTGGCTGGATCTTAGTATCATTTTGTGTCTGTTACCTACACACGTCAAGTACACGTACATGACAGATTAGAAGCAAATCAGAAAGAAATATTATGATTAAGCTCACAATGTGATATCAGTGAAATTGATTGAGTCTTGTCCCCATTTAACTTTACTCAATACAGTTTCATTGTGAGAAGAATTAAAAACAATACAAATATTTTGTTTTACTTTTGAAAAATTTATAAATAAGGTATGCGCTTGGATCACTGACAAAAGTTATCGATTAACGATATGACGAACACTAGCTAACAATAAGTAGAAAGTATATAATTTTTATTACATAATTGTAAAGTTTACCGCTTCTCAAAGGTTGCTTGAAAGATAAAAGGTATCGTCTTTCAGTAGGATTTATATTTTCGTAACACGTTCTAAAACTACTGTGCTTAGCTCCTTTTGGCTGTTACTCGACGACGAGCTACAACTATTTTTGTCTTTCTCGGTTTAATAATTTATCAAGAAAACGAATTCTCGAATTGGGAATAATTCACGTCTGACTGGATAAATTGGAGGGACAATTAAACTCCAAGCCGCAGAACGGCGCTCTGGGGACTCTACTTGGCCGCAGTGTGATATATGCATCTGTTTTACCCGTTGAGCATTGAGGCTTTGTTCCCTTCTGAAATACGGTTGTATTTAAAATCGAAATTTGCGGTCGTGGCCGTTCTAAATTTCAAACTTTGGTTGTTCAGAGTAAAATACGGTCCAGCGTCGGCAAAAGCAGCTGGAGTGTTGAGGTATTCTATTGGAAGGGCGGTATTGTGGTACGTCATGTGAGGATTTAGTTCGTAGAATGTTGTGAAGGTATCAGTAGCGTGCTTTAAATGATATCTTGTAAGATAGTAACAAGTATCGAACAAGTAGTGCTGAATAACTAATAAAAAATATATATACTCCAGCATAAACAATAAAATAAGTGAAGACCAACTGGACTCCTCGACAAAGAGGGTTTTTGCAATGACTAAATGTGTACAATAGAATAAGAAATAGAGAAAAACCTGGTCACCCAGCAGACGTAGATCTTTGAAACGTCCAACGATTCTGATGAAGGGAGAGTCACTTTACATCCAAGAAGGAACTTAACATCTCCAAAAAATACTGATTCGATGCAAACAAAAATAAGATTGGTAAACACTACAAAACAACGAAATACATATTTACACTTCTCTTATTCTTCTTAGTATTTACTGAAAGTAAGGATGAGAATAGAGAAGAAAATTGTAAAGGCAAAAGAATGTCAGTTAGAAATCAATATTTGTATGTTACAGGTCGTTATAACCATCTTGAATAAATCATTAGCAAGTATTTTAAGAACTAAGTGGAAACTATTTACATATTTCTCTCTTTACGAATCCGTGGTTTCATTGACAAAGCCTGGATTGCTGCTCCGTGTGTAGGCTTCGTGTAGCAGGTTAGGTTCCGTAAGCGAGTAAGATAATACCTTTTTACATTTTGTTCTTCAAATAATTACTTGTTATTATTTGTATAGGCTAAGCTTTGCCGATGCCCAGAGAGTAAATGCTTTACATGATGCTTTAGACCCAGCGAGGAAATAATGGACTATATACAGTAGATACTGAAGCAGATAGTATTTAAGGAGGAAAACAAAAATGATGGTGTACAAGACGTTAATCCGTCCCGTACTAACCAATGCATCTGAAGATTGTGGATTAACGAGGACTGAGGAAAATAACCTGGCTATCTTCGAGAGGAAGATCCTCAGAAGGATTCTTGGCCCTGTGAATGTTGGTGGTCAGTAGAGAAAGAGAAACAATTGTGAGCTTTACGAGGTGTTTGGAGAACACAATATAGGCAAAGTAATAAGAATTTGAAGAGCGCTCTGAGCAGGGCATGGAGGAGAGTGATGTACCCAGAAGCTGTTAGATGGGGCTATCTACAAAATGAAAGCAAGAGGACGTACTAGACTTAGATGGATTGCGTCGCTCAGGATGCTAGAACACTGCTGAATGTGAGGAACTGGAAAGCAGCAGCACAGGATCGAGCACCTGGCGAAGGCTCATTGAAGAGGACAAGGTCTACATCGAACCGTAGCGCCATGGAAGAAGCAGCACAGGAGCGAGCTACCTGGCGAAGGCTCATTGAGGAGGACAAGATCTACATCGGACCGTAGCGCCCTGGAAGAAGCAGCACAGGAGCGAGCTACCTGGCGAAGGCTCATTGAGGAGGACAAGGTCTACATCGGACCGTAGCGCCCTGGAAGAAGCAGCACAGGAGCGAGCTACCTGGCGAAAACTCATTGAGGAGGACAAGGTCTACATCGGACTGTAGCGCCCTGGAAGAAGCAGCACAGGAGCTAGCTACCTGGCGAAGGCTCATGGAGGAGGACAAAGTCTACATCGGACCGTAGCGCCCTGGAAGAAGCAGCACGGGATCGAGCTACCTGGCGAAGGCTCATGAATGAGGTCAAACATTACATCGGACCGTAGCGCCCTGGAAGAAGCAGCACAGGATCGAGCTACCTGGCGAAGGCTCATTGAGGAGAACAAGGTTGGTAAAATTACAGGATATCCCACGAATATGTATCGTAAAATAAGGCAATAAAGACAGTATAGTTACTGTGGAGGTTCTAGGATAATGAGTCCTCGCCTTATCTATTTTGTACAACACTGTAGTTACTTATCGCAAACAAATATTTTTCTCCAAACATCCGTTATACTGTACACTACAAGGCCTACTACTCAAAAGATAGGCATTCCTTATTTATAACAAGTGACGTTATCGTCACTGACAAACAACGATGAGTCAATCCGGCGCTCGTATCCAACTCCATACATACGTTTAGCAACACTTCTGTTTAGTTACTGCAAATTCAATAATTTTCGAAATCCAAGCATCTATAATCGTATTCGGTGGCCGTAACTTACTCGGATTTTGTTTCCCCCGCCATTACGCGTGGAAGTGTTCGAATTGAAGGAAAACGTATATAAACAAAAAAACCCTCCCTTTTCCATATACAGTCGGTTTCAGTATTCGCGGTAAGTTTGGAGAACGTAAACTCCGCGAGTAACGAGGGATAACTATATTAATTTCGGAACCAAAAGTTACAGCTTTAGTTAGACATACAATAAAACTCAATTACATCAACTCTATTGTTTGACTTATATACTTGTCTCATTAGGGCTAGACACGAATATCTCTATCGCTTAAAAACTATCACTATTTGTAAATATTTTTACTCATCTAGTTCGACTCTTATTGAATCGTTTTTGGGTTACAAAGGACCAGACGTATTTCTGACAGTTAGTTTGCTTCTGTTGTCCTTAACACGTTTATCTTGCCCTTTTATTACAACAATTAGCAAAGAATTGCTGGACGGAGAAGGTAATTTAAAGGCTTCGGTTACCTGATTTCTAGTTATAGCTGTTCACTCGTAAGTTGGCGATCGATTGATTGATAAAAAACCAAAAGCTAGCCCTATTAAAAAACATTGGATTTTGTAGTGCTTCTTGCATCAAAGGCCATCGCTAAGAAATTGCAGGCGTTGCGGTCGCTTAGGAAACTGATATAAGTAAACTTGTTCACAACTGTATGTAAATGATCTGGTTAATCTGACAAATAAAATAAGATGATACTTTTAGCGGCATTGTCAAATCTACATTATTGTAATAAAAATACTCATATTGTATAATATACCTCATATTATAATGTCCTTTCCCCCACCTGTGCTCGCCCTTCCAGGTCATGCTACAACTTACGTGTAACGAGATATAGTAATTTAGATTTATTTGTTAACCTTGAAAATTCTGACATGTAAATTGTATTACTTTAAAACGTTTTTGGAAACATTGAATCAACTGTAACCAATAGTTACAAAATAGTTCTATATATGCTTTTGTTTTTTTATAACAGTAAAATTTCAATATGGCGGACACCACTGAACGCCTGTTCAAGAGATACAGCTTTTAGATGCTTCTCTGCTATGTCATAAAACTTAAAATTACAGAAATTAATAAATTGAATTTCCTATCCTTACATAAAGAAAAATGTAGATAGGAATTATTTCCGCCCCATACAAGCTTTTAAACTCATGTAACCTTATCGTGAATGTTAAATAAAAAGCTTTCTAGATAATTGCATTTCTCTGCCTTTTTTTGCCGGTAACGCCCACATTGAATGAAAGCCGAATAAATGTACCGATTCCTTAAAGCTACTTTTACGCCTAGTGCTCAGAGGGGGAATTTTATCCCGCTTTAAATTTATGCTTATACATTTTTTGTTTCCAAAAGAAATTTTTTGCCGTTTGTAAGTCTATTAAATATATTTCTTCTTGTTATAAGGAATAATCTAAGGTATAATCATACGATAGGTACAGGACTGTCATTATGTTAAATATTAATATTATATAAAGTAATGAAACACACACACACACACACACACACACACACACACACACACACACACACACACACACACACACACACACACACACACACACACACACACACACACACACACACACACACACACACACACACACACACACACACACACACACACACACACACACACACACACACACACACACACACACACACACACACACACACACACACACACACCCACCCACACACCCACCCACACACACACACAACACACACACTCACATATATACACACATACATATATATTTTCGGCGAAAAGCTTTGAATAAATATATTCATTAAAAGTATTCTTGTTTTTGAAATATTTTAAATTTATTAATTATATATATATAAATATATATATATATATATATATATATATATATATATATATATATATATATATAACACACACACACACACACACGCACACACACACACACACACACATATATATATATATATATATATATATATATATATATATATAAAGAACTAAGTCAAATAACAAATACAAGAATTATAATTGAATTTACAATTCAAAGCTTTTTGTTGGCTTACAGTACCAACATCATCAGGAATATTAAACAATTAAAATTCCTGATGAATTTTAATTGTTTAGTATTCCTGATGATGTTTGGTACTGTTAGCCAACGAAAAGCTTTGAATTGTAAATTGAATTATAATTCTTGTATATGTATTTTGACTTAGTTCTTTATTAATACACAAGAATACATATTGCGATATATATATGAGTATAATCATCTGTATTCTAGTTGTAGGCACGATTTATATGATAACATGAATTTCTCGCAAACATTCTAGATGAGAACGAAGTATAGAGTCGCTTTCCTGTAGCAGATAAGCAGTCTATCTGGTCCAAAAAAAGTTCACCAGCTAGGTTGTGCATAGGATAAACTAATTTATGGGTAAGATTAAAACAGGGTCCGGGCAGCTTGTCCCTCTAGATACCGGCCGATAAATTTACCCTACTTGCACAAGAAATTATTTTTGTCTCACTTTAAATTTAATGTCAAAGGTTTTTTAACTAGGCTTTTACCATGTAGTAGCTTATAATTTCTCCGTCTCTCATAAAGATGGCTACGGCATGTCTATAAGGATGACTGTTTAAATGATAAGACTAACATTTAATGACACATATTTATTGTTCAGCGCCGCATAGAATAGCAGAAATGACAAGAGTTTGGATTGGATAATTAAAGTAAATATCACGCCTATTTTAGACCAAGCTGGTCACACTTACTATGTGAAATGGCATCACTGTAAACTAAACAAGGCCTGACTAATCTTTTGTCTCAGATGTGATGCAGGGTATTTACAGAAGGGTTATAATGCACAGTAAAGTTGTTTTAAACACAAGCAGGGATATTGGATTAGAAAACAAAGTAATTCAACCAGCATCGAATTTACTCAAGTTCATTGCCTTTCTATTTAAAATATCCCTGGGAATATAAACATGACATCTTTGTTAACCTTCTGTTGACATTTCTTACTGTCTTTCAGTGTGTGGAGGAAGTCTGTTCACATTTTGGATAACTATTGGTGTTGTTTTGATTGGCTATGAAACGTTTTTACTTATTTTTAGTGGGAAACGTGTGCTCCAATTTTATCGCGAAAAAATAATTGTTTTTTCAAAGGAGCTGTAGAGCAAAATGTGAACTCTTTCCCAAATATGTCTTTCCGAAAACAGTCCGAAAGCAGTGACCGACACATGAAAGACCTGATTGCCTACAAGTGTAACCTATTTTTCAATTTCTCAACTTTTTAAAATGTACCCAAAACAACTGGAAGATCAAACACTCGTACTGAAACACCGATATTGTATATTTTAGATCGAGAATAAGAGATTGTTAATTGGATCTAAGTTGCATAGATCATGCTATATTTTGCAAGTCGTTCTTTGTGAAGTAGGGATCGAAACCTAAGCTTCCAAATACTATATAAACAATTATGGCAAAATATATGTAAATCGATTTATATTATAGTTGCAAACATGAAATAATTAGTAAACAGAAAATGTTTTACGACTGCGAGGAGACCTACACTAAATTATATTACATGAAATAACAACGAAGAAATATACAAACCTTTTACATTCTCGCTGTCTGTCAGAAAATGTAGGGTTTTGTTAGTCCCTGAGTTTTTGCAGCATCGGTCAGTGGACAATGTTTACGTGTAAGAATATGAGATTAGGGATGTTGTTTAGGTTAGAGTTGGGTCAATAGAGAGTATTTCGTATTTTGAAAGGACGTTTTATAATGTGGGGCAAGTTAATTTTGTCAACTGAGGA
This sequence comes from Prosapia bicincta, assembly GCA_036971475.1. Classification (NCBI taxonomy): domain Eukaryota; kingdom Metazoa; phylum Arthropoda; class Insecta; order Hemiptera; family Cercopidae; genus Prosapia; species Prosapia bicincta. The sequence goes on from JBAIZL010000008.1 coordinate 43,433,018, forward strand.
ACTGGCCTGATGTATTTTTTTAAATTAAAAATAAAATTCTCTAAAATTATTTACAAAATACACGAGTAAAACATATCACCATATTTAATATATATATATATATATATATATATATATTTATATGGTTAAATATACAATATACAGTTATATGGTTAAATAACACTTTCATTAACAAGAATATGTATTTTATTTTTTCTATACATTTGAAGCTTTATATATTGTACTCATAGAAGTATGAGAAAAGTTTTGATATTGCTGATATTACCAATTAGTGAAAAGCTTCAAATGTATAAAAAAATAATAAAATACAATGTCTTGGTTATGAAACTGTTATTGAACCATATACATAAAACAAGAAAAGGGATTTCATCCTAGGATTACAATATATATATATAAGTTATGTGAACGATTTATATGAACCTTTCATAATAAAATGCGTGCTAGGAAATTTCCTGCTTACGCAGCTTTTGTATTATATAGGTGGTGAGAACAGAGCCGCAGCAGTGTGTAACTCGCCTCTGTATCGAACAGACGTCTTCCACTCCAATTGAGTGCATATCAATTGAATTGTTTTATTAAGTAATTTATGTAACAGTTTTCTAAATTAATTGTTTACTAAATTCAATAAAGGTTTATAAAATTAAAAATCATTTTAAAAAACCTTTCCAGCTAATATAACACGTTTTATAATGTGGGGCAAGTTAATTTTATCAACTGAGGAACTGGCTTGATGTATTTTTTTAAATTAAGAATAAAATTCTCTACAATTATTTACAAAATTCACGAGTAAATGGTGTTCTAAGTTTAATATAAATCAATTTAAATACTAAAATCTTACAAGTTAATTTTCTCCGTGAGAGTTATTTTGCAAAAATTCATATCTTTTGAGGCTATAGATACAAAATTTTGTGTAGTGGGAGATGGGAAATATGATAAATAGTGGGAGAAGCACGACTTCCTTTTAAAGTATATTATTTTATTTTAAACACTGAAGAAATTAAATAATAGTAATAGAATCTTTTGTCTCTTTTTTATATCAAGAAGTAATATAAAAATATTTAAAAAAGTAAATTCCTACTTAAATAAAATGTATATATATATATATTTTTTTTTCTTTTGTTTCTTTTTATTTAATAATTACAGTTAATATAAATATGTATATACATATGTTAGAATAACAATTTTAAGTGGAAAAATAGGAAAAATCCTTACGATTTTTCGGTTCGTTTCTATGTATTGTGTTCAACTATTATTTTTATTTATACTCTTTCTTTTTGTTCGTCGCTTGGATTGTGAAGTAGTTTTTTTCTAGTGTCCGTTTGTGAAGCAAGGTTCGATTATGGTAATCCAGTTTGTTTATTTTATTCATTTTTAATCCTTGCTTATTATTTATGATATTGTGTGGTATCCATGGTAACAATTTTAGGCTTGCGTTGAATGTTTTTCATATAGATCTTTGAGAAATTCATTTCTAGACGAAAAGTTGGAGAGAAAAAGTGATAGATTTCGAAAATTAAGATACTCAGTTCGAATCAGGAAATAAAAATGTATTTGAACTTGATTGAATTAATAAAAACGTATTTTATTAACGATTGAAAATTTTTACAAGATATAGGGAAGTGTGAGCTAATAGAAGGAATCTTAAAAAATAAACGCATTAGGTGTACTAAGGTACTTTTCCTGTATGTGATGTGGTAGGTTTCAGACGAAAGATTGTGACGTCATAAACAATCATTAAGAGACTCGTTCAAATAGTATCATTGGCTGCAAGTTAATACTCGTATCTTACTATGGCAAATAGCAAATGGCGCTTTAAATTACCATGGAAGTGGAACGTCGGTTATGGCATCAAAACGTCTTCCACCGCCATTCTGCAGAGGCGAAATTACTAGCGGTAGACAGTATAATTTCCTATTCAACTAATTTACGGTTTCATCTAAACCAACCATAATTTTACACAAACCCTACAAATATTTTGTAATGACAAATTTACAAACTAAAATATTGTAAATGTCACTCTAATAGAAACATGGAATTTGTTTAGTGTGACCTTTTTACAATCCAGCACTTTGGCAATGAGCCAACTTTCCCATGGCTAAAAATCAATTACTTAAAGATGTAGACCTATATGAAATTACATGAGAAAGGTTCCTTGTAATAGTGGAGCATTACAAGAGATGGTTAGAATGAGAAATTATAGACCCCTATCAGCTCCATAAATTAAAAACGATAAAAAAGAAAGTGAATAAATAGTAACAAACAAAAATAATAGCCCATCACCATGTACTGGATAAAGAGGAAAATGGACAAATGCAAGGAAATTTGCTTTCTATTTTGGCATTTATAATTGCGATTCTGTCATATTAATTTACTCGATTTTATTATTTGTAATTATAAAATTAAAAGTAACCTAAATAACATTTTTCTTTGTCTACCTCAGTAGAAATTGACTTGAAATTGTTTTAAAAAATATTACCTCTTTTCACTTCTGTTCAAGAATAAATATGTGCTGATCGTTCGCCTACTTGTTATTATCAGGAGACAAATAATATATTATAAGGCCTATCTCATTGTCAATGACTAATTTTAAAAATTAAAAAACTTTAGAAATACTTCAAACCTTTTTATCACATTATTATTTGTTACTAAAGAAATAAAATAAGAATTACTGTTTGTTATTCACGGTTTTTTCTCTGTGAATAAAATATGACCTGTGACAAAAATGTGTGAGTTAAAATATTTACTCACAGATCAAAGGTCACACGTATACAAGAACACGTTCGACCTGTGTCACTAACTATTCACAAAAGACTCACAGCATAGCTAGATGTTGCGATTCCTTTTCACTATGTTTTCACGTTAGCTCTATTGATATCATCAATAATTCTTTTCGTTCTCATCCTGACATTAGGTTTGCATCAGCACAACGTTTATGCATCTTCTACTTCAACACAATCTTGTTTAGTTTCTTTATTGCATACATTTCATATTATATTAGGCATTTATCTGTTTGTGGTTCCTACTGAATCCTAGTCTATAGCCACATTACTAGTCCTAGAACCGATACATTACTACATTGGGAGACTATTTACGCTAAATATATTGTATCAGAGATAGCGTGTGTTCACTTTGTAGTTCTATGTACAAATATTGTCGCCACTCCCTCTCGCGATTACATCCCTTATGGCAAGTGTCAAAGCACGTATCGCGTGGGATAACTGAATAAGTCAGAGGGAGGGTTTTGAAGGCCCCCCTGAAGCATCTGTCACCGACAATGGCTACAGGTAGGAATCTAGGGCTTTTGGTAAGGGCTGGATGTAGGAGGGGTATCTTCAAGGCAGGAAGTTATTCTGGCTGGGACGGGAATAAGGTTTTTATGCAAGGGGACTACGTTTATTTCACACATGTGGACTGGCTGACTCACTCACTCCATTTTTTGTGTGACATTTTTACTTTACATGTGGATGAATACATTTGTTTAGTACGGTTATGTGACATGGCATAGTGTAAGAATGTGTATGGAAGTACTACTTAACGGCTAGAATGAGCTTACAGTTTTTGTACGAAAAGCTTAAGACTAAACTTATCTAACTTTTAAGTGTCTACATGATACAACTTAACAAGGTACTGATACAACTTAACAAGGTACATGATACAACTTAGCTTAACTTAACCTAACAAGATACATGATTCTAGCAAAGACTTAATACATGGGATAAATTTGATATAACTTAAACACACATAGGTTACTTACAATCAATGTGAACTTAATAACAATACATAGTGTTAAGGCGTACTAAGAATAAAATTACATCTAGCTTATTCTAGGAGGCGATAGGTATACGACTGGGAGAGGAATTGCGAGTTACAGAGGTGTTATGTAGGATGGAGAAAGACTTTGAGACGAGAACGGAAAGTAGAAGGGAGACCAGCTGAGTTTGTCAGATCTCTAAGGGGCGGAGAGCTTTGCTGAGAGGGATCTGAGAAAAACAGCAAGTGAGGGAGAGCGAAGGGAGTTCCGGATGGTGAGGGAGAGCGAAGGGAGTTCCGGATGGTGAGGGAGAGCGAAGAGAGTTCCGGATGGTGAGGGAGAGCGAAGGGAGTTCCGGATGGTGAGGGAGAGCGAAGGAAGTTTCGGATGGTGAGGGAGAGCGAAGGAAGTTCCGGATGGTGAGGGAGAGCGAAGGGAGTTCCGGATGATGAGGGAGAGCGAAGGGAGTTGATAGGAACCACGTGAATACGTGATTGTCGTTTGAGATGTTTTATAGTAGAATCACTATGTGAGAAATTGCTAGGCAGGAAGCGCATACGGCAGTCACTTATGCGCATGCGCTGATAGACGACATCGACTTTGAAGATTACATGTGATCGTAAGGCTCTCAGCTGGCAGGCAGCTACACACGTCCAAGAAAAACATTATATATTCTATTGGGTACTGAAAACAAATTCAACTTTTAGTTTGTAGTTTTATTTCAATTTCATTAATTTTTAAAAACGTAGTAATCTTGTAGTTTCTATTAATATTTATACCGGGCGATAGTAGCAGTAAGGCTAGCATCGCGTTCTTAAGAGGATTTCCTCTCGAATTTCCACTTCTTCTCCCAGCCACCTACGCAAAGTGATTCTACTGTACGTTTTCAGAGAAAAATCTCGAAAGAAATTTAAAAAGAACACTAGAAAAGTAATAAACTAAAATAAAAAGGCGTTTAGAACGAATAAAAATCAAGATAGCGGTAAACGAAAACGTCAAGCGGAAATTGAGCACTATCATGAAACAGACACTTCCCGCGACTGGAGCTAACCTTGTACTGGAGCTTGTGTTTTCTTTGCACTATAGATCGGGATCTACCGAACGTTACTGGCAGTAAAATGCCAATGTATTCGCTTGGACATATTTCCGACATGTTTTTTTTCTTTTTTAAAAAACGTTAAGTGTGCAAACGTAAAATAAACCATTAGTGAGCTATGCAGTTCTGCTCCATTACCATGGATAACTTTAATTATATGAATAATAATAGCTTATAAGTTGTATTATATTTTATATCTATCTGTCAAAGTCAAGAAAATCTACCGAGTCAAATTTTTTCTCATTATTCTCTCTCTCTTTATATATATATATATATATATATATATATATATATATATATATATATATATATATAATGAGTGTTATGTATATATGTATATACGTATGAGCCTTATGCATTATAAAAACATCGATCCGATCGCCATGAAACTTTGGGAAATTGTTGAGTACATTCCTGGGAAGGTTTCTGGTGACATGATGTTTTCCAACATGTAATTTCTAAGTGCCATAATAGCCAATAATATGACTTTCTATCTTATATTTAATAATTAATTAAATTCATTACAAATCTTGATTGCTACTCAACACTCAACAATCTAAAATTATTTTTCAACACATTTCAAACAATGTACAAAAAATATTGTATATCCGAATGCACTTCAATAAATAACATTCAATCTAGAAGCTTTATTGTTACATTTTTCAAAACAGCTTACTATAAGTTCAGCTATTGTTATGTTAATGAAATAGTAAATTAAGCTCAGCAAATTTAACACGCCATTTACATTTATTGCCTTTTAGGCGATACGAAGTTCGTCGGGTCAGCTATTTGTTTATAAAAACTAATTCATGATAACATATTAAATTTGAACTTATTCATTTTACTTTTAACAATATAAATTATGAAATTGTTTCCTCTCACAGCTTTATGAAAATAACGTAAAAATGTACGAAATCATGCTATCACATCTAGAATCGGGAGAAGTTAGATTTTGGTTCGTAAAATTACAGAGTTTTATACGTGTTTAACTGTTTCCCCTCTTCAGCGTTACAGTCAGTGTATTTATAAATAATAAATTTCTTATAACAATATGAATCCTAACCGAATTTTTTGTAGCTATAATGAAATAGCTAAGTAGTCTAATAAGCTCTATTCATAGTTTATACAGTTTTGTGTTCTTGGTAATTGAGGTTATGTTTAAATATGTTCTAGGAAAAAGCTGTTTATGGTCTGCGATACGTAAAGTCACCTGTTTCTTATTTATAATCTAATTTTGAGTAACACGTGAAAAAAATCGTTGTTTGTATTACTTTGTTACGATTTGCCAAAATTAATAATAAATGTTTAAAAAATTCGCGTTATTAAATTTGGTTTTTGAGCAGAACTATACAATTTATTACAACAATAGTTTTCATTTTAAAATATTGACGCAGACGCAATAATACTGTCTGTGTTTTCACTCTTTTTGTAACAAATAGTACTTTTAGGGATGGGAAAGATGTAATTACCGAACTTTTTAGATCAAGCTCTTTAAATTCAAATCTTTTGAAGCATTTTAATATCTCTTCAAGTGATGGATAACCACTAGAAAGTTGAATATAGCGGGCAAACGTAATATCAGACTGTACGAAGTGGATGAGTGTTTGCGCGAGACAGAATAATTTCTTTCGGAATGATAAACAGTTCTTTCTTTACTTGCGCTGAGGTAAGTTTTATAGTTAGAAAGTTAACAATGAAATGTGTGTATGATTCTTGTTACACTGACGTCACTCTTTGAACACAAAATTAATACGTAACGGAATACGTTTCAGTTAAGGATTGTAAACAGAACTACATTTCGTAGCATTCGCAAACGTTGTTTGCATTCATATCTATTATGTTTAAATAACACAATATACTTCGTGTATGTATTAACAATTGTTAAAGTGACCCAGTTCGTGAGCAATCGTTCAAATCAATAACGTTCGTTGCACCTGATTCGCGGGAACGTAACACGTTCCATTATTAGTAAACGGAAAACATAGAGGTTTTATCTGGTTGTTGCAAAACTGGAAATTGGAATTTAATTCAAATTTACTCAAATGTAAATACAAATAAAAAGGATACAGTGCATTCCAGAACTTTATATATATCGCACTTCAGCGAACGTTGGGATGCTATTTGAAACTGTTACCATACTTTGTTGCTTAATGTGTGGAAGTAACTAAGCTTTAAATATTTTCTGCAATACGTAATACAGATTTTTATTTTGGTTTCAAGTTTCATAATTCAAACCTAACCTAACTTATAAGCACCTAACCTTCAATAAATCTAACCTAACCTAACTTACAAACACCTAACCTAACCTAATTTATAAGCACCTAACCTAACATAATTTATAGCACCTAACCTTCAATAAGCCAGCCTAACATAACTTATAATCACATAGGCTTCAAACAACCTAACCTAGCTTATAAGAACCTAACCTAACCTAACGTTCAAGCACCTAACATTCAATAAGCATAGCCTAACCTTACTTAATTCACCTAATCTTCAATAAGTTAACCTCTCTAAACTTATAAGCACCTAACCTTCAATAAACCAAACCTAAGTTAAAACACCTAACCTAACCTAATTTACAAGCCCCAAATCTAACCTCTTAAAGTCTCCTAATCTTCAATAAGCCTAACCTTACCTAACTTATAAGCACCTAACGTAACATAATTTATAAACACATAACCTTCAATAAGCCTAGCCTAACCTGAATTATATGCACCTAATCTTCAATAAGTTAACTTATCTAACTTATAAGCACTTAACCTTCAATAAACCTAACCTAATTTAAAACCCCTAACCTAACCTAATTTATAAGAACCAAATCTAACCTAACTTATAAGCGCCTAACTTTCAATAAGCCTAGCCTAAACCAACTTAGAAACACCAATCTTGTACGAAATGTGATACACAGTAAGGATTGCAAATGATAACCATGAAGGTTAAATCTGTTTATACAAGTAAATGTCCTTTATAGGTTTGTTTGAAATTATTAATCATTTATACGTCTGTTTTTATTTTTCATTCATAATTTTATTTGATTGAAAAACGTTGGGCAGTAAATTAAAAAGTACAGTTTAATTTAGTTGTTCCCTTTCGTGCATTTTACTTCCCTTTCGTGCATTTTTCTCCAATAGGACATAATTTTTTTCATCCATTCAGGAGTGTTCTGCAAATATACTCTTCACATACCAGTAACAGTTTTCTTTCCCCTCATAATGTTTATTTGACTTGAAATATACAAATTGAAATAATATTATTTGTTACCATCTTCAACTTTAGCTACTAATTTTCACCTTATATTAATTATCGAAATCTTGTTGCTGTTCATGACGAGCTGGTTGTAAATTACAAATTACACTTTTGCTTAGCAAAAGTGTAATTTGTAGTTTATATTAATATATAATAATAAGTAAAACCTTGCCTTTAATTATTTGTATAGATGAGGACGATGTAAATGAGATTAGTTCAAAAAGTAAGCACTACTATAGACATCTTAAAGTGACAATGCATTTTTTAATTATTATTATTGTGTAATTTGTAAAGGGGTGTAAACAAAGTCATTAAGTCTAGCGTTATCGAAAGCATTTCACATTCCAAAAGTTATTTTACACTACAAAGTTGTGAATAAATTGTAAGTTGTGATTTTACACTAAAAGGTTGTGAATAAATTGTAAGTTGTGATTTTACACTAAAAGGTTGTGAATAAATTGTAAGTTGTGATTTTACACTAAAAGGTTGTGAATAAATTGTAAGTTGTGATTTTACACTAAAAGGTTGTGAATAAATTGTAAGTTGTGATTTTACACTAAAAGGTTGTGAATAAATTGTAAGTTGTGATTTTACACTAAAAGGTTGTGAATAAATTGTAAGTTGTGATTTTACACTAAAAGGTTGTGAATAAATTGTAAGCTGTGAGTTTACATCACTGAGTTGCGATAACAAGAAGTGAGGAAATAGGTATTCAAGGAGTATTTTGAAAATAAAGTTCATGTAAAATAAAATTATTGGGGCAATGCCATTTTTAAATCACTTGTTTTGAAATTATTTAGAAAGTAAAGTAAAATTAAGACGAAATATAATTAAAAAAAGAAACGATCAAGTTATGGTAATTTTGCAGCAAGAAAGTTTGGCAAAGAACAAAAGGCTAAATTACTTAGAGGCAAAGTTCATTGCGGCATTGTACCTAATAACTTCCCCGCAATAAATTGGAAACTTGTTTTACCGTTTTAGTATCTTTTTGTATTAATTTACAACGCCCGGAGAATGTTCATTCCTATAGCCATAATCACTTCCAACAACACTATTTTAACCGAGTTCACTTATATATATATATAACATATAATTATTTTCAGTTGTAATTTTATGAAGCTGAAGAAATCAACCCTCTTTAAAAATATATTACAGTATCTCCAAACACCCCACACATTTAGTTTTACTCGTACTAAAACTAAACTAGTTTTCCAAATTTAAAACTAGTTTTCCAAATCTCTGGTACCAAGAAATATTTTGTTCTTTTTCGATCATTTCTATATAATGGTGTTTTAAAAAAGTACAATTGATTTTTTTAATGATTGATTCATATATTGTCATCGAAGATAGATGATTTAAAAAAAATCCAGTTCATTTAGGCTCAAGTGGGTGAGAAATCGATTACAATGTTTGAAGTACATTAATTGAAATGTGTTATTCCTTTAATCTATGCTTTATGACGGATTCATTTATGGTCAATATTGATAGGCAACTGCTCAGAATGTTAGATTAATTGGATGGGAAAGTGAGTGGAAAATCAAATTAAAAAGTTTGAAAAAAATAGTAAAGCATTTATCTTAGTTTTATTTATTTTAGCAAATCTTTTAATATTAAATTGTAATTTTTCGCAGTGGTGTATAGTCGCCAATACCACAGTTATTTGAAATTAATGCCAAATTTAAAATTTCTCGTTTATTGGAAAGTTAATAAGGTGGGTTTATAATTTTGATTGATAACGACTGCCCACACACACCTCGGATTAGTTAAATAAAAGCGTACAAAAGAATTGTGTTTTTATCCCAGGCGGGGTTTTGAATATGTACTTTTTTACGATTTCAGATGCTTTTGGGGTTCTTCCTCTTCAGTTGTTTTGTTCACAATAGATATTTGAAAATATTCGTTTGTTCTTTTCGCTTAATATTGTAACAATAAATTTGTACACATATTCTAACTTTACAAGCTAGTTCACAATTTCTAATCGATTTATTCCTTTCTTTATTAAGTTTTACGTTTTTCAGTACTTTTGTTAAAATCTAATCTAAAACGACACAATAAACTGGACTTCTTCTATGTACCTTACAATTCAAATTGTCCTTTACAATCAATCCAAAACAAATTGCAAATTAGAAAAAATTCAATGATCTGCTAAATAATTTAATAATATAGAGTATTGTAAATTTATTTAAAATAAAAAACCTTGGTTACATCCACTTCTTTCTTAGTGTAAATTTGGTGTTGATTTTAATAAATCAAGTACGATTATAGTTTTCGATTTTTAGGTTAGCTATATATTTAAACTTTGAATTTTGAAAAAGCAACTGTAGTAAAGTAAGCAAAACATCAAAGCTCGAAGCGTCCTGCTGCTTATTACTGGATACTCGTCTGTCATGATGGAACAAAATTCCATAAAAGTCTTAGGCCTGTGCTGAATCAGAGATTATAATGTTGAGTTTGTAGACACGTCAGCATTTATTCTGCTTCCTCGTTTGTAGCAATTTTTTGGTGACGGTATTTCTATCGCTATGGTCAAATTTCATATTTTGAGATAATTTAATAGGAGAGTAATGCATAAAGTTTTCAACTCATCTCTGAATACAGTCATTTTATTGTAGTAAATAGTTGAAAGTTAAGATCATAAGGGTGTAACAGTTACGAAATATTTTTATAACTTTTACGTCTATACTTAATATTATTTTGGTTTACTAGGAGCAATTATGTACAAAAAAACAACGACCTATAATATTAATTTAATACATTGTTCTATGTTTTCTTATTCATTCCTCTTCTTCTCTTTCTTTTATCCAATTAATAACAATATATAAATGAAATTATTGAAAGAATAATGCAAAACACAATTATTACTGAAAATATCCTATCTGAAAACATTAAAAATCTTTTTTTAGAATAGTTAGACAAAGTTTAGTTTAATTTCCTCCATTCAATGTTTGACTGCTGTTGCATAAAAGATATTTTTGTATAGTTAATATTTTAAGTATTTTTTGTGGTTCTTATTGTTTCTTAATATTTGAATTTATGTATTGTTGCGTGATTGATCTTAATATAAATAATTATTTTAGCTGCTGAAGAGGATTGCTGTTGAAAATGATTAAAATTAATTATATGTTGTTTAATTTTTGTGTTTATAATTGTTCGTAATGAATCTAATTATTCTTTATCAAATTGTCTTCCACACTGAAAGATTTTTTTGGAATTTATCAACATTTCTGGAAAGCTAGAATAAGTTTTGTGCAGGTAATGATCCATATCTTGTCAAATAAAGCAATTGAAAAAGCCCAATATAACTAAAAAATGTTTGTCAACAAACTTAAATGCAAGATCATGGTTATCGTTGTGGTTATAGAGTTCGTGCCATTGGCTTATTCAAATCCAATCACCGAGCACTGCTACGCAGTGAAGATACAAGTGTCTAGCAACAATGTTAATTAACGTTTTAGTAAAGGAATTTATCGTTATTGATCTGTTTTTTATTATAAAAGTATACTTTTTTAGATGACATTCTTCTTCTTCAGGCCAGGCATTTTCTCGCGAATCTTGACATCCAGCTGGTCAAGAAGGCGTGAGTAATATTCACTCCTAAAAGTTCTGGCTTTTTCAAGGTAATCAATTAACTAGAACCCTTTGTCATGCCAAACACACTGGCCATGAAATTCCACCAAATCCGATCAACTTCGCCCTCTTCGGCACTTCCACAAACTGTTTCGACTGGTGTTTAGTTTTGGGCGTTCAGTGGGTTACCCATATCTCATACATAGTGACGGATCGCCGCACAAAATTAGTCGGATTCTTCTTGAATCAGTCCAAGCATTGCTGTGAATGTAGTTTGCGAATTTGTTTTCGATCCGCATTCAGCACTCAATGTGGCCTTCACTTTGCGCAGAGCTTTTGCATCGTTAATTCTTCGTGCAAGATGTTTCGCCCCCTTTCGTCTGATACACACCTTTACTCTCCTATCGTCCAACACAATAACGTGCACCCTTTCGTCTGATACCCTCATAGCCTCCGCTATCTCACGCACCTTTACTCTCCTACCGTCCAACACGATAACTTGCCCCCTTTCGTCTGATACCCTCATAGCCTCCGCTATCTCACGCACCTTTACTCTCCTATCGTCCAACACAATAACGTGCACCCTTTTGTCTGATACCCTCATAGCCTCCGCTATCTCACGCACCTTTACTCTCTTATCGTCCAACACGATAACGTGCACCATTTTGATAATTTCCGTTGTGGTTGGAGTTTTTGGACGTCCTTTAGATTGACCATCTTCAAGCGACGTACGACCACGTTTAAATGCAGCTATACACTTTTTAGCTGTTGATATTGAAGGAGCAGAGTTCCCGTACACGTTTGTCATCTTCGGATTAATTATATTAGGGGTTAATCCGACGAAAGGGTGCACGTTATCGTGTTGGACGATAGGAGAGTAAAGGTGCGTGAGATAGCCGAGACTGTGAGGGTATCAGACGAAAGGGTGCACGTTATCGTGTTGGTCGATAGGAGAGTAAAGGTGTGTGAGATAGCCGAGGCTGTGAGGGTATCAGACGAAAGGGTGCCCGTTATCGTGTTGGACGATAGGAGAGTAAAGGTGCGTGAGATAGCCGAGGCTGTGAGGGTATCAGACGAAAGGGTGCACGTTATCGTGTTGGTCGATAGGAGAGTAAAGGTGCGTGAGATAGCCGAGGCTGTGAGGGTATCAGACGAAAGGGTGCACGTTATCGTGTTGGTCGATAGGAGAGTAAAGGTGCGTGAGATAGCCGAGACTGTGAATGTATCAGACAAAAGGGTGCCCGTTATCGTGTTGGACGATAGGAGAGTAAAGGTGCGTGAGATAGCCGAGACTGTGAGGATATCAGACGAAAGGGTGCACGTTATCGTGTTGGTCGATAGGAGAGTAAAGGTGCGTGAGATAGCCGAGACTGTGAGGGTATCAGACGAAAGGGTGCACGTTATCGTGTTGGTCGATAGGAGAGTAAAGGTGCGTGAGATAGCCGAGGCTGTGAGGGTATCAGACGAAAGGGTGCACGTTATCGTGTTGGTCGATAGGAGAGTAAAGGTGTGTGAGATAGCCGAGGCTGTGAGGGTATCAGACGAAAGGGTGCCCGTTATCGTGTTGGACGATAGGAGAGTAAAGGTGCGTGAGATAGCCGAGGCTGTGAGGGTATCAGACGAAAGGGTGCACGTTATCGTGTTGGTCGATAGGAGAGTAAATGTGCGTGAGATAGCCGAGGCTGTGAGGGTATCAGACGTAAGGGTGCACGTTATCGTGTTGGACGATAGGAGAGTAAAGGTGCGTGAGATAGCCGAGGCTGTGAGGGTATCAGACGAAAGGGTGCACGTTATCGTGTTGGTCGATAGGAGAGTAAAGGTGCGTGAGATAGCTGAGGCTGTGAGGGTATCAGACGAAAGGGTGCACGTTATCGTGTTGGTCGATAGGAGAGTAAATGTGCGTGAGATAGCCGATTCTGTGAGGGTATCAGACGAAAGGGTGCACGTTATCGTGTTGGACGATAGGAGAGTAAAGGTGCGTGAGATAGCCGAGGCTGTGAGGGTATCAGACGAAAGGGTGCACGTTATCGTGTTGGTCGATAGGAGAGTAAAGGTGCGTGAGATAGCCGAGGCTGTGAGGGTATCAGACGAAAGGGTGCACGTTATCGTGTTGGACGATAGGAGAGTAAAGATGCGTGAGATAGCCGAGGCTGTGAGGGTATCAGACGAAAGGGTGCCCGTTATCGTGTTGGACGATAGGAGATTAAAGGTGCGTGAGATAGCCGAGATTGTGAGGGTATCAGACGAAAGGGTGCACGTTATCGTGTTGGTCGATAGGAGTAAGGTGCGTGAGTAAAGGTGCGTGAGATAGCCGAGGCTGTGAGGATATCATCCAAAACGAAAAATGGGATCATCGCATGATATTCAAGTTTATCCGTTTTAACTAAAAATGAGCGATGTCTACTAAAAAAAGTCATGTACACAAACTACTTGAGCGAACAAGTTAAAGCTTATCATAGGAACTAATGCCATGTGCGTGTTGGCAGGAAAGATACATTTTCACTGATTGGAATGTCATCTCTTGGTGAAGCCGAGAACGTTTCACCCTACCCTCGTATTTATTACAGCATTTGATTCATAACAACCATCTCTTAGTATACAGCAATAGGATTAACAGAAAGAGTTGAAAACCTTTTACATTTACGTAAAAGGTTAAACATTAATTAGAAATGCCAACATTTGGGCAGGGCCGAAACTACATTTCGTTTTCGTTTTGTTTTAATCACATTCTAGCGTGTTGGGTCTAAATATTCTAAACAGTGGGGCCACACCCTTAATACTTGCTAAAAGTGCATTATATCGTGTTGGCCAGCTTTTATGCTAGCTATTGTTTGACCAAAATTTGTTTCCTTTTAAAAACGGTGTCCTGTAAAAATTTAAATACAACAATGGTGCCAGAAATATTTTTTTAGATGTAGTGTAGAAAGCATTGTAACATATTACATAATTTTGATGGTCATTAGGAGAGGTAAATGTCACAATTACATTGTAAAAAAATACAATTTAATAACATAGAGTACTATGGTTACTAATAGGGACCACATTTACTTCAGGGATATTTTAAGCGATACAAAAATAAATACCACATTTCCCCCTTTAGTTTAGTAAAGGTTTTCTGTTTGTACCACTTTACTCTAGAATTTATTTGCAAAAGATTGAAGAAATTAAATAAATAATTAAAAAAAGCGTGCGCCACATTATTCTCTCCGTTGACTTAGTTGAATCTTTCACTTCTAGGTTTCGTTACTATCGCTACTAGGATAGAGTCAGACTCACTAACAAGGTATTTGCAAGGTAATACCTCTCCTTATTCCTTAGCATAAGGTGATCCAAGCCCCCAGGGTTCCTGCATGATCTGTCGCGGTATTTTTCCTGGCAGGGTTTCTTTCTTGCCAGGTTTTTTCATCCCGCTCTGAGAGCGACACTTACCGTACTGTTTTTTTTCACTATCTCCTGATTCTCCATGGAAATAGTTTATCAGTTTGGTACATGGGCAATTAATCCCGTTTCCTTCACTCGCGGTAGGGATACTAACCACATGCGCATGTGAGACGGAGGTAGCTCGCTAGAGGTTGGCTGCCACGAGGGCTAGGCGGATTTTGGGAGCACATACCCGGGTAAAAATAAAAATAATAATAATAAAAAACATCAAAAAAATGATTTTAATCCTTTAATGCTGATCATAAATTCGTTTAAAATCTTATTTTCGTAAAACAGATAATTATTACACAGCGGCCGAGTGGTCTTGTGGGTAGGCTATAAATATAAATGTCCCTTGTGTTGGGGTGCAGAGTTTTAATAATATAAAGCAACATGAATTATATACAGAGACACATTGTTTATTACATACTTTTACAAGCAAGACATTCCAACACAGTGTTGCTAGCATCTACATATAAATATAAATATTTTGTTTGTAACCAATAATATATTATTTTACATATTATATCTTATTATTTTGTTAATATTTTCATATCAAACGATAATATTTATTTTAAGTAAATTAGAGCTTAGCTAGTAACAACAATTCACAACAGTAAATATTAAAATATTTCAATCAAAATCTAACTATACAATACTTTATTAATACAGACTAGTTTTGACGACAACGTTGCCTTCTACAGTGATTGGCCACTACTAAAAACGTTCATCAAACTACATCAATATAAATTCACGATAGGCTCCGTATGCAACAATAAAACAAACAAGATAATACAAAAAAAAGTCAAAACAATAAAGACAATACGGGAAAATAATAATAAGTAATTGGTATCTTTCTTGAAAAAGGAGTTTGTGTTCTGTAGGTTATGGTGTTTTTATTGTTTGACTTTTGGATGTATCTTCTTGTTTGTTTCATAGTTGTATGATACGGAGCCTATTGTTAATTAATACTGATACGGTTTGATGATATTTGTTAATGGCAGCCAATCACTGAAGCCGAGATCATCGTTGAAACTAGTCTGTATGTATTAATAAAACCGAGTGTAGTGAGATTTGAGTGAACTATTTTAATATTTATTGATGTGAATAGTATTTAATGTCGGGTTCGATCACCGATACTCCCATTTAAATATAGGGCTGTTTTCTACCTCACATGTGTACCCTTTTCTGGCAATAAAGGGTGTATAATTTACTAATATGTTGAAGCATAATGCAACATTAGCTTTCTTGCGTTCCGTATGGCCCGAGTAAAGCCTATTGCACTCTGTTCCATTTTAATCAAAAATCGAAACATTATGATTATACAAAGTGAGCCTACCATCTTTGTGATGATCAACAATATTACAAGGAAGATAACCTGCCGGCTAAATACAGACTCTCATTGCCTACCACCTTACCAGATTTAATGTTAGCTTCTTTACCCTGTGAACGTTCTATCTGTATATATCTTTACAAGGGGGTTTATCAGTCGGACATTCCCTATATCTTTATTAGAGGGATCTAAATCGAGGGTGCTGCCCAGCTAACAACTTCTCCACTTCTTCGAGAGAGCAAACTTTCAGTCCTTATCACGATTCCTCTTATAATTAATACAATCTCCACATCCCTTCCGAGGTATAATAATGTTAAAGTGCATAGAGCAATGAAACACATAACCAGTAATACTGCTTCATTATATGTTGTAGTACAAAGGACGTAGCACAAAACGTAGGCAGCACTAAATATGTTCACAATTTTATATACATCTAAAGACGAAAATAGGGTTTCCTCATAAACACACACATAGAAACCTTTATATAGAAAACTTTCAGTTTTTGTGTCGTACATCTTGAGGTTTTTGTATAAATTACACTTTTTTTGTATTAACTTGCCAAAAAACCAATACTTCAATCTTGTGTGTGTGTGTTTGCGTGTGTGAGTGTGTTCGTGCGTGTGTGTGCTTGTGTGTTTGTGTGTGAGTGTGTGTGTTTGTGTGTTGAGTGTGTGTGTGTGTGTGCGTGTGTGCTTCTGCGAGAGAGTGAGAGAGAGTCTCAGATTGATGTTAAATAATATTATAAAGTTCAATTTTCTTTTTAATAACATAAACTATTTTCATGAGTAGTATATATTACTTTGTTTTACGTGAGTTACATTTAAAATTAGATGACAGACGTTATAACAAAGAAATTCCTTCGTAATAAAGGAACGATCGTTGATAACTGTAAAGTCTGTTTAAAAGAAGAAACATTTTTATTATTTTGAGAAAGCCTCCTCTCGTTGAAAATTGTCCTCAGAATTGTCATCGTTCTGGCTTCAGTCTTCTCAACGCCGCCACTATTTTGTTAAACGAAACCAAGACAAAATTGGCGCCTCGCACTTTGGGGTATGAGTTGTCTCTATTACGCCACGCTGTAGCGGCTAAATTGCCCCTTGTGGAAGCCGTATTGAAGAAATTATTTAACACATACTAAAATATAAAGCGCTCTGACGTCACCGCAAGTCAACTTGACGTAAATCGTTCTCTTAATGATGGTTTACTACTATGTACTAAAGTTCTATGCTCATTAAACTAAAATTGAGTTAATTGGAGAAAATTGAGGCATGAGATGTAATTAAAAATTCTTTAATTATAGGTAAGGTGTTTTAACATTTGAAATGTTTTGTAACTATTGAGGAATACTGAAAAATTGATTTTAAACTATTTTAAAAAAATAATAGACAGTTGATACAGGAGGGTAAAATTCTCTTGGTCTGTAAAATTGGAGAGGAGTTTTTTAAAGTGTATAGGTCCAATTAAATATTGCGGACCTATTTTCTTTCGGGGTCGAATAAATTTGTGTGAGAGATGCCACCTCGTATAGAGAAAAGAGTAGGGGACGGGAACGGAAATACAGTTTGAATTACACGAAGCACAAAAGCGTCCTTAGCATCAAGAATGAAAAAGTCTAGGCAGGAACTTTTACTTGACTTAAATCTCTCTACCTAGAGAGGTTCCAATCGTTATTCGTATTATTGGTGAGAAATGTTTACCAGCAGTGTGATGTGTGTGTTTTAAACATGGCGCTTGAATATGGCGGATGAAAATAAAATCAAAGACTTTAATGAAAATCTGGGAAGATTGTGATGAAGGTAAGACTTGTCCAAGCTAAGAAATGAATTAATTATAGGAAATGAACAATCTATTTATATACAGATATATGAACATGTTGAATATGTACATTAGATACATATATTAGGAGGAAGAAATAGAAAGGGCAAGAGGATATTGTATAAGTAATAATTTTTTACTATTTTTAATAGAAACTTTTATCATCTGGTTCTTGAAAACATCCATATCACGTTTCGTAATAGCACAATGGATTGAAAAACCTTAAAAAATGTATCTTCAAGATTATTCGACTTTAACAAATAAAGGAAATGCAAATAATTGTGCATAAAAGATATGACTAAGGTATGGAACAAAATATCCCAAGTGGTAGGGTGGCTGAGTAGTTGAGGCATACGTAGGTCCTACGAGACCGATGACGTTTTAAAACCGACCTCATAATAAATGGCAAGTTATTGTTGCAGTCTATCAGAGTTGGAACATTAATGGTTTTTACTTGTTTTTGCGACCTCCGATATCGTCATTAATAGTGAAATTATGAATAATGACTTGGCGTAAATTAACAGTAAAACTTTGCTTGCCGAACATTGTTACACAGAATTTTACTTACTGCACACAAATACGCTGACCTCACTCACAATACTTTGGTCATTTATTTTAGGCCTTTTTTTACTTTGTTGCTCATGATGAAATATAGCAGTGTTTTACTTTGATTTTCGATTTATTTAGAGCGTGATCAAGCTTATCTAATAGTTATCTATCATCAGATAATTTCACCCTACTATACTATCCTGTATAAGTTTAGATAAGAAGGATTGTTTCCTTCTGAGTAATTTTCCTCATTCATGTTATCTTTCTTACAAAATATATTTTAGTTAATCTGTTCAATAGAGCGCTCTAAAATCAAAATTCGAATGCTTTTCCTTACGACATGATGTTAAACCTCCAGCGACATACAACCCTACGTTCTCCAGAAACCAAGTTACCGGTCATTCAGTCCTTTTAGTGCAGTTCCTTAGAGTATATATACGCTTCTGCTGGACTTTTACCTCCCACACAGCCTATACCACTGGTTATACTGTAAGAGATCCACAACTATTTCAAGCTTTCTATCTATTGGACTACTTTCTCCTAGTTCACACAATAAATTTACAAATTTTTAATTTATAAACACAGTTAAAAAAACGTTCATATGGGATTGACGCCCTTGAATTTTTTTCTTTGCACTCTATTTAGAGATATAATGTGTTAATATTGAAGAAACCTTAATAGTTTAGGCATAACTGTTAATTATACGCTAACTAAATTATTAAACAGGATCGCGTGTAATTTGTGTATAAATATAAAAACTCTCTTTTTTTATTAATTTCGTAACAGTCGTGAATGAGTCCTTGAATCGAATTTATTTAATGAACTCATTTTTATAAATAAGACTTTTTACCTCTGCGGTACTTCAAGTCTTTTGTTACGACTCGGGTTGCTACGAGTCAATCATATTCTAAAAGTCTTCTTCAGACAGTTATGAAATTTAAATATTTTTTATTCATACAATAAATTTACTAATTTTTAATTAATAGACACAGTTAAAAGAACTTCACCCCTTGGATAAGAAGAGTGGCGCCCTTGGATTATTTCCTTAGCACATTATTTAGAGGCATAATGTTTTTAAATAATAAGGTATTTTTTGAAGAAACCTTAATAGTTTAGGGATAGTTGTTATTCATACTGAAACTAATTTATTAAATATATTTGTGTGTAATTTGTGTTAATTTAGTCTTGGAACCCCTAAAAGAAAAAATCCTTTTTTTTTAATATCCTAAAAAGTTGTGAAGTTCTTGATTAGCATTTATTTTATGAACTCATTTTTATAAATAAGACTTTTCCTACGCGGTACTTCAACACTTCCTTTGCTAGGAGTCAATCACATTCTATTCGTCTTTCTAAAACCATTCTAATTTTATTTACTTGTCGGTAATATTTATATACACGGTATTGGAATAGGCGTAATACAGTTTAGATACAAATTTTATTATCAAGCAAAAAATAATTAAAATGTTCCTTAATTTATATCTCGAAGACATTTTAGCCACATTTGATAAGCTACACCTACGTTCTTCATTTAGCTGGGTACAAATTAATTTTAGAAAAGGACCGGGAATGTGTATACAACACTCTTTGCCAACACTAGAGAGCAGGGTATGGAACATAGGGTAACATTATACGCCTTCGAATTCCAGAATCAGGACGCTTTGTGCGACAATACCTTCTTCCCTTCTCTAACCCTGTTCCATATGCTCGGCGAGTCGTAATCTACCTGGAAGAGACGATCTTGCACAGGATCATGTAAGGATTATATCACATATCTGGGAAGTTTTATAGCCACACCGCAATACACCCCCAAAACCAACCCCACATATAAAAGTGATAAGAGCGTAAATGTTTCCTGCTCGTATTAAAAACCGATAAGGAGAAGATACTGTAGTAATAGACAATATTCGAGGTGGTTTGTGAGTTAAGGTTATAAACACAAGAAATGTACACTCACAATTATAAAACTTTAATTTTATACTGGTTTCAATGACTTATAGTCATCACCAGTGATGCTTTCACAAACATATATAATTAATTAGTGAAAAAAAAATCCTACAAGTTGAAAATGGATTTTTTCTTTATTTAAAGTATGAAGTTGAAGTCTTATAATTGTGAATAGTGTATATTTCTGGTGTTTATACGTTAGTAGGTATTTTCTCTTTAAAAATATTGTATCATATTTTGTACCAAAACGTTTAAGTCGTGTGTGTGTGTGTGTGTGTGGGTGTGTGTGTGTGTGTGTGTGTGTGAGTGGGTTTCAGAATGACTTGAAATATATGACGTCTTTGTTTTACGTCAATTAAATTTAAAACTAGATGACAGTTGTTATAACAAAAAAAAAAAAAAATCATCCACGATATTATAAAGGAAGCCTCGTTGCTATCTGTACAGTGTATATTTAAGGATAACAAGAAATTATGTCTTCGTTCAAACATTTAGACTCGTCGGATACAAGCAAATCTCTGCAGTAATTTGTGGAAATTCATGAAGATGAGAAAATACGACTTAAAGTCGCTTCCAAGATAAACGCAAACTCGCTAATTGCCAAATCCACTCTCCCAGTGTAAATCCCCCCCGCCTAAGTGATTCCGTGTAAAATGACTGGATACTGAGTGTGGTGGGCTATTATTGTACTACGGTAGGGGGTTAATTTGTAAAACAGGAATTTATAGTCCCCCTTTTAAACAGAATTTTGGATAATATCCCTCCCCGGGCCGTGGATAGCGTACATAGGTATAAGGAAATTAGGAGTTCGATTAATTTAGTAACAATTAACGTAATACAGTTACTTGAGTTGACAGCTTGTCTGTTCCCTTTTACGATAATTGTAGGTCTCAGGTGAAACAATGTTTATATATTTTGCTGAAACTATTCGTTTATATATTAGTTATTACTTTACAATGAAGCTCAACATAGCTGGTAACAAAAGTACAATGGTGGCCTATATATTTAGCTAATACTCAGATACAATGACGATTTGCTTTGACAATGACGTTTTCCTTAAATAAAAAGGATTTAAATTAGATAGTTAAGCAATTTGGTGTAAGTACATGAAAGTAATGATAATAGGTAGGCACGTCATCACTGGAGGTTTTAGATCCAATACAATAAAAAGTTTAAAAAAAGATTTATGTATTTATATTTTACGTGTTTTAGAAAATAATATTAACAGGGTAAAGTATCAAAATAAATAAGATTCGTTTCTACAATGTGGAATGCTATCTTGTGTCCAATTATTTTCAAATATGAATTACGGTTCTATAGTTGGAGTTACAGTTCCCTACTAGTAGTTACAGCCCTATACTTGAAGTTACAGCTCTATACCTGTAGTTACAACCCCATACCTGCAGTTACAGTCCCATACCTGAATTTAAAGCCTCATACCTGAAGTTACAGCTCCATACCAGAAGTTACACCCCCTATACCTGAAGTTACAGCTCTATACCTGAAGTTACAGCCCCATACCTGAAGTTACAGCCCCATACCTGAAGTTACAGCCCCATGCCTGAAGGTACAGCCTCATACCTAAAGTTACAGCCCCATGCTGGAAGTTACAGCCCCATACCTGAAGTTACAGCTTCATACGTTTAGTTACAGCCCCATACCTGAAGTTACAGCTTCATACGTTTAGTTACAGCCCCATACCTGAAGTTACAGCCCTATACCGGCAATTACAGCCATATACCTGAAGGTACATCCTCATACCTGAAGGTACAGCCCCATACCTGAAGTTACAGCTCCATACCTAAAATTACAGCTCCATACCAGAAGTTACAGCCTCATACCTGAAGATACAGCCTCATACGTTTAGATACAGCCCTATACCTTAAGTTACAGCCCTATATCTGAAGTTACAGCCCCATACCTGAAGTTACAGCCTCATACCTGAAGTTACAGCTCCATACCAGAAGTTACACCCCTATACCTGAAGTCACAGCTCTATACCTGAAGTTACAGCCCTATACCTGAAGTTACAGCCCCATATCTGAAGTTACAGCCCCATACCTGAAGTTACAGCCCTATGTCTGAAGGTACAGCCTCTTACCTAAGGTTACAGCCCCATGTTAGAAGTTACAGCCCCATACCTGAGGTTACAGCTTCATACGTTTAGTTACAGCCCCACACCTGAAGTTACAGCCCTATACCTGCAATTACAGCCCTATACCTGAAGGTACAGCCTCATACCTGAAGGTACAGCCCCATACCTGAAGTTACATCTCCATACCTGAAATTACAGCTCCATACCAGAAGTTACAGCCTCATACCTGAAGTTACAGCCTCATACGTTTAGTTACAGCCCTATACCTGAAGTTACAGCCCTATATCTGAAGTTACAGCCCCATACCTGAAGTTACAGCCCCATACCTGAAGTTACAGCCCCATACCTGAAGTTACAGCCCCATACTTGAAGTAAGTTACAGCCCTATACCTGCAATTACAGCCCTACACCTGCAATTACAGTCCTATACCTGCAATGACAGCCCTATACCTGAAGGTACAGCCCCATACCTGAAGTTACAGCCCCATACCTGAAGTTACAGCCCCATACCTGAAGTTACAGCCCCATACCTAAAGTAAGTTACAGCCCTATACCTGCTATTACAGCCCTATACCTGCAATTACAGCCATATACCTGCAATTACAGCCATATACCTGCAGGCTGAAAAAGAAAATTTCATATCAGATAGGTCTCTCGACGTGTTATGTACATCACGTTTTTGGATAACAAAATATTAGCGTTAAATAGTGTTAGTTTAGGTCTTGCGTCGCTGCCACATGTGAATTCTGTAAAATAAATATTATAAAAATCCAATAATTTTATTAGAAACATTAGATTTTAATTAATATCTTAAACATAATTTTTAGAAAGTATTTAATATTAGCTTTTGTACAAAATTGACTACAGTTGCGTAGCAAAGAATCTAAAATTAAGTTTTAGGAAGAGCACGATAAAGCTACGTAAATTTTCTAAACAAGACATTTTTATAAAAAGTAGAAGATGAGTAGGAAAGTCGTAGATAAAATAGTTCATGTTAATCTCTCTGATTTAAAATGGAAACTTGTTTTAACACTTCGCTTCCAGTTCAGTTGATACCAAAGGTAGAATTCGTCCTTCCTTGAACTTATTCAGAGGTCGTTATAACAGATTCCATAACTCCAATACACTTGTGGTTATATTATACAACTAAGGTTTGGATTATCAGTTTAAAATATTTCTATTTGGTTTTAAAAATTACTAAGCAGGACAGTGCAACCGCTGTAGAATATCTTGTAACTTCTTACATTGTTAAATATGAAAGAAAAAGGAAAATCTTTTTCAACTTAACTTTGCCCTCAGTCAAATTATCGACGGATCCAGTAGTTGACAAGATTAGGGACTATATAGCCTGAAAGTATAATAGGCTAAATTATATTCTATAAAGTGATACTTTAAACGCTATTTCTCTTAATCAAATTGGGCTGTTTGTATAGATATACTACTAAAAATATCGAATATTTCTTTCTGGTTAATATTTTTGTATCCATATTTAAAGAGTTACTTTTATTCAGCTTTTCGATAGACAAAACTTTTATGGAGCTTTTAGGATGCTAAAAAGTTCTAAAATTATATTTTCATTAAAAGACTCCTATGCTGGGAAAGTTTACTTGTTTTTTTTTAAAATCCTGAAAGTTCTCTGAAGAATCTAGAACTGCTGTTGTAAACAATGTCAGAGAGTTCAGAAAAATAAAAGGATTAGGTATGAAGTAGGTTGCAAAAAGCAAAAGGAGGGAAATCCTTCTAAGCAACGATAGTGGTAAACTTCTGGTGGATCTCTAAATAGCCAGAGGATAAGATTGAGGGGGTATAGAGGACCAGACTGTAGTTTAGGCTTCATCAATGAACCCGGGTAAACCAAATTCTTAAAAAATCCTGGTTATAAGAGTGACAGTGATGGCGCTGGTAGAAACAACATAGAGCTACCCAGATAGTGAGCACCCTGAGGTAGTTAATCTAAAATGTTCGCCTTTCGTTACGAACATTCTCAATGCCTAGGTTCCACTAGTATACTGACCCGACTGTACTACGAGAAATACACTCACACGAGATAAAATAACTTAATCCAGTGAAAGATATGGCTTGGTAATGTTTGCACGACAAGTAAATACACATATAAATAATATCTCTCATAATGCGCAATAATACACTCAGTTCTTATAAAAATAAAATCTGCCAGACAGGTTTCAACAGCTACTTTGCCATCATCATCCGTGATGGACATGCCCTAGTTACATTTTATTCTGTCATCTATAGAAGTCAGGATATACTGTAACCAGTGTAACGTTTCACAATAATAAAGGCAACGTAGTAGCTCAAATCTGTCTGGCGACTTTACCTATCCTCTTAGCAGCTGAGGAATATGAATTAATTAAAATAGAATAAATAAAATATTAACAACCAAAAATATTATTACTGTATTTAACAGTCCAAATATTTTTTTGTTATGACATTAATTTATTGATTATAAACTAAACATGTACATTTCGGTTTTCAGGTAACCATCTTCAGAGTAGCTTCAGATTTTTTCTTAACATTGTTAAGACAATGGGACTGTTTTTTTCGGTGCCAAATATCCACGTGGCTACTAGTACAAAAGGTAGGGTATATACATTTAGAACCATGTCAATACTCCACAATACCTACACCATGACTTAATGGATTCCGAAGTATTTCCCACACTATAATATTCAACAAACTCGAATTATTACTGTTTTATATTTTAATAAACTTTTTAAATAAATAATTAGGTATATTTAAATACCAACAAACATGGAAATGGTAATCTTGTATAATACAAAATATAAAATATCTTAACGTGTTTTCACAAAGATGAAAATTCCTACCTGTATTTGAATTTCTTGAAAACAGGTTTCATGAATTTTTGTCATTTAGGAACAAAGACAAAAATTGTTCAGAATAGGAAATTTAAATATCTTAAAAATATATTTATGTATTGTATATAAAATTTTTATTTATAAATACTATGATATTTATGTTTACATAATAGTATTTACCACTAGTATCGTACAATACTATTTAAATATAATATAAATAAATATATGTAGTATAATACGAACTTTACTGTTCCGAAGATTCTTGATTTTGAACAGAACTTTGATCCTAAGCTTCAATTGGATCAGGGGATGAAATACGCCAGGTTTCAATTTATGACTCGATTATCCAATATTTCATTTATATACGACCAAAATATTTTATTTCACAAAACCCTAGTAACATTAAAGACGTAGAAAATGCATGTTTGAATCGGCATTTAAAATAACAAACAAAAATACTCAAATATTCCAACAATTATACACTAAGATCAAAACACAGCTTCTTACAATACATGTTTGTTGTAGATTAGCCACTGATGATGGCAACGTGATTGCCGAAAGCAGGTTTTAATTATTATATTTGTATTGTGAGAAGTTGGGTTTTGATAGTTATAGTGCATATTAGTCTCACAAGCTGTGCTGGAACTTACATTAAATGGTCTAATTTTAACTAGGCCAGTTATATATATTGAGAAACCAATAATCAGCGAAATATAACTGATCGAGGTTTTGAATGTCCTTATGATTTTTGTGTAAACTTTAGTTTATTTGTAGATATATCCTAATTATTTGTGTAACAAATTTGTTTTTAATAATAATTATTGCAATGAGAATGTAATCTTCAGTTGAGTAAAACCAGAAAGATTTTAAGCTACAAGTAACTTACTGTTAGTTATAATTTTATTTACAGTTTATGCTAAAATTTGTGTATTTATATTAAACTATAACGATGACGGCATAGTCGTTAAAGGGGTTTAAAAAAACGTTTACAGTTATTTGTCTTAATTTTACTTGGAAATTATTATTTGCTATTTGTTGTTGGTCAATTCTTACTATTAGTTCACACCTTTCATATATATATATATATATATATATATATATATATATATATATATATATATATATATATATATTGATATTTATATCACGTATGTGATATTTCACGTTGTCAATTATTTTTCTGTTGCACTGACTTTATGAAGTTATTATTATTACTTGTAAATAAGTGCAATAATTTTACCTTTCGGTACCTTGACATTGTCGAATCACTGCTAATTATTCTCTAATAATCAGTTGTTCGACAGTGGTCAAGTGACCGAAAGTTTACACAAGGTAAAATTATTGCACTTAGTGATGGAAAAAAATTATTCACAAGTAATAATAATAACTTCATATATATATGTATGTATTTTGTTCAAAATTTCAATCGGTAATATAATACATTTGATTCTTCCTTTTATATTCAAATATTTTTTTAAAAAATTTGTAATGGATGACACTTGAAGTTATTGCAGTTTTTTAAAAATATTATTCAATTTATTAAATTTAATGAATTAATTTTAGTTTTATATGGGAAAAAACTTTTCACAAAAGGGGCAAAGTATGCAATATAGTTACGTCCCTTTTGCTTTAAAATAAATGATAAGATATGGTTTCATAAAACAGCTGATTTTATGTTATAAGTTAAGTGGTTGGAACAGCTGTTTTAACGCAAAGGTTATGTTACTGATTAATTTTTAAAGGTTATTAATTGTATAGATTTAATAAAAAGTAACTAAAATGTAATTTTTCTTTGTTGATCTAAGTAGGAATTGACTATAACAAATTTTTGTTTATAGGTTATTACTTATACAAATATTCTTTGAGCTTTCTTGTGAGGTTATGTTAGAAACAAATAAAAACATACACAAAACTCACAAATTAATCATTTAGTTAGTCACAACTATTGAGTAAATAAATGATTAATTTGTGAGTTTTGTGTATGTTTTTATTTGTTTCAGGTTATTACTTGTTTATTAATTAAAATCGTGACATGTCACAATTCGTTCCGGTCACCAGTGCTATCGCCAAACATGGAGACAAAATTGGCGCCTTCGTACTTGTGCGAAATGTGTCCCTGGGGCGGCGTCACGAGGTAACGGGCAAATTGCGCCTTTCTCTTCGTCGTGTCAGAGAAATTCATCACCCCACTTTCCCCTGGCGCTGCGGCGAGCCATTTAAAGAAACGAAAATAAACGCCCTCAGGTTCTGCTTCAAAACTGAAATACTGCGACATAAAGGCGCAAGAAATAGAGGGACACTGCGTCATCATTAATAATGCGTTTGCATTGCATAGGTATGGACAGCTTTCTTGTAATGACGTGAAACGTTTAAAAGATAAAACAAGAACAATTGAATCTAAACATAAAAAGTTTGTTTAGTGATATGGAGAGTGTTTTAAATTATTAATTGGTGAGAAATATTTCAACCGGAAACATTTATCTCTGTAAATATTAACATCGCAAAAATTCAATACAAATGCAGGACGCTATTATGATTTTTTTTACCTATTGGAAACGTACAGATACTGAGAGTGATTAAACACAGAAACCATAACACCCGTTGAAAGAGAGTAAGAGAGAGAGAGAGAGAGAGAGAGAGAGAGAAAGAGACACAAATACTTCAAACTAAACAATATAATTGATCAAATACATAAAAACATAGTAAATAAAATGGATTAATCCAACTTTGGTGCATTTGGCTGCATTGGTAAAAAAGCAAAATCACATGTGCCTTCGTAAAAAACAATTAAACGGCGTCAAGATCAGTTTTAAAACTGAAATACTGCGACGTAAAGGCGCATGAGATAAATAGTACACTGCAACATAACTAATACTGTGTTAGTCATTTTATAAAAATGTAAAGCTTTCTTTTATGTAAAGTCATGAAATGTTTAGAAAGTAAAACACGAAGGATTGAATGTTTACACCAAAGGCGTATTTAGTGTTATGAGTAGTTACGTAAAATGTTTAATGCATGGAAGTTATTGTAGCCGTTCTTCTTTATGCCTGCACACTTCAGAACCACAGCATTTCGTTGCAAACACACTATTAAAAATACAGCAGCAAACATAATTTGTTTACCTAGCAGAAACATACTGAAAAGCAGAGAGAGGCAGAGAGAGCGAGAGAGAGGCAGAGGGAGTGAGAGAGGCAGAGAGAGGCAGAGAGAGCGAGAGAGATGCAGAGAGAGGCAGAGAGAGAGCGAGAGAGAGGCAGAGAGAGGCAGAGAGAGCGAGAGAGGCAGAGAGAGCGAGAGAGATGCAGAGAGAGGCAGAGAGAGCGAGAGAGAGGCAGAGAGAGAGCAAGAGAGGCAGAGAGAGCGAGAGAGGCAGAGAGAGGCAGAGAGAGCGAGAGAGAGGCAGAGAGAGGCAGAGAGAGCAAGAGAGGCAGAGAGAGGCAGAGAGAGCAAGAGAGGCAGAGAGAGCAAGAGAGGCAGAGAGAGCGAGAGAGATGCAGAGAGAGGCAGAGAGAGCGAGAGAGAGGCAGAGAGAGGTAGAGAGAGGTAGAGAGAGGCAGAGAGAGCAAGAGAGGCAGAGAGAGCGAGAGAGGCAGAGAGAGCGAGAGAGGCAGAGAGAGCGAGAGAGGCAGAGAGAGCGAGAGAGAGGCAGAGAGAGTTAGAGAGAGGCAGAGAGAGCGAGAGAGGCAGAGAGAGCGAGAGAGAGAGAGAGAGAGAGAGAGAGAGAGAGAGAGAGAGAGAGAGAGAGACAGTGTGGAAAGAAATACATTCCGACAGGCAGCCAGATAACACACAGGCAGATATAAACAGACTGTACAACACTAGTTGATCAAATATGCTAAAATAAAAACAAAATGGAGTAAGCCCGATTTGAGACGCTCGAAAAATATAATTAAATTATAAGGTCCTCTCTTGGAGTTTCAGTTACCATTTCTCAAATTAGTAAAATAAGAACAAGATAAATGAGAGGAAAGTAGAGGGTGCAACTGGAAGACGTAAGCTTCATTTCAAAATGAATATTAAACACAAGAAGAATATACAACTTACAATTATAAAAACTTTAAGCTCAAACGTTTGTAATTTCAACTTTATTCTCAAGCTTTTCAATTACATTACGTCATCATCTTCAGTGATTCTATCACAAATAAAACTTTAATTACAAAAAGCGTATATTTTTCTTGTGTTTATAACCTTAACTCACAAGCCCAGAATATTATTTTAGAAATATTAAAACTAAGATGTTTTCTTCTAAACTATAACAAACTGTTATATTTTGATTTTAAGTTTAGTGAAAATTGAGGCTTATATTAAATGGCGGTAATCACAGCTCTAGAAATGTAATTAAAATTGTAAATTAACTATTAAACATAGGTAATATGCACTGATTGCAGCCACAGACCGTAAACATTCCACGAGTTTAATTAAAACTCTTCCACGTGTCCAATAAAGTAAACACGATTTGTTTATGAACTCCTGATATCAAATGAGCACTATATTCTCTGTCGAATGGCAAAACTTGTTTTAAATAACAGGAGGTTAAACAAATGTACTGTTATAAAACAAATATTTAAACGGTACTGAAAAGTAAACTAAAACAACGGGGAACTAAAGAAGATAATGATTGGTAGCCTTAACGTTATATATCGTAATCTTTTTGCTCTTCACGACGAGCTGGTTGTCAGTTACTTATTACTCTTTGATATTAATTGCGACCAGAAATTTTGTTAACTATAAGTTGTTAAATCGTTAACTTACACTTGGAGGGATCGTTTTCGTCTGAAGAAGTCGTAAGACGGAAACGTTTCCTCCAAGTGTACTCGTAAGTTAACAATTTAACAACCTTTAGTTAACCTGGTCGCAAGTGTGATAACTTAACGTTATGTCAGAACAAACGTGTGGTCCTGCACACATGATGTTCTTCCTGTATCCTGTACAAGGACACGTTTTATATACGTAGTTTAATTCTTCCTCAGCGCACAATCCTTTCATATACGTAAGGGGCGATAACAGACACACTGGCTTATATAACTTTAAAATCCTCCACACAAATCCTTAAATGGTAAGCAATTAGTATCTTATAAATACAATGATTGTTTTACAAAACTTGACTTCTCTATAATCTGTGACTATACAAGAAGCAATTCGCCCCGGAAACACTTCACCCCAGATATATTATACTACTGGGACTTAACCTAAAGCGGCCCTAAATCGCTCTAGTAAATAGTTCCGTTTTATCACGGCTTTAAATTGAATTGAGGCCAGAGCTTCATAGTAATAAACTAATAGACAATAAATTGTTTATTTAAATTACTTGATTTATATTTTAAATGAATCGAAGACAGGCGGCCGGAATTGAGTTTTTATTCCGGAATTTAATTAAAGAAATTTATTTCGTTAAATCTCCAGCGCCAAGATAGGGCATTAGATTCGGATGGGTATTGTCTGATTACATGCAAGAGTATTCACTTTAACAGCTTCCAATAGGGGTTGGGCTTCAGTAGTTTATTCTTTGGATCGTTGTGAATCCAAAACGCAAATATAAAATGTACATAGTTTTCAAAATTATTGTTTCCAATATTTAAACAATGTTTCAAAATACGTTTTGGTTTCAAACCTCTTTTTACGAATCTAAAAGTTAAAATACAAAAACTACTAAAACACTGTTTAATATTATATATATATATATATATATATATATATATATATATATATATATATATATATATATATAATACGTTTTCTTGTT